>ONZH01024239.1:0-29456 GCA_900303285.1 Rhinella marina
ATTAACACCAGGTATTAAATTAGTTTGCAAGAGAACGCACAGTACAGTTGCCAATTATAAGGCCTATATATTTTATATTTCAAGGTACACAGCAGTAGTGCCAAATATAGTTTGGTATGTAGCAGAGCACCTAATACACCACTAATGCCTCTCTCTGTCCCTACTCCAGCAGCTATCCCTGAATACAGCAGCCGTTCTCTGTAAAGTCTATATTGTAGTAAAGCTTTCACTGTACTGCACTATAGTAGCCCTGATAAGGGCTTTTAATCACGCTCCTGCCTGTCCAACAGCTAAAACCTGTCTCTCCCTTCCAGCCTCTGTCCCTGACTAAGTTCACGCAGCATATGCGTACGAGCAGGAAGAGCTGAGTTTTTAATATTCGAGGTCACATGGTTTTTCCAGCCAATCCATGTAGACGCCGTTTTCGCGCTGCCAGCATGGTGATTGGTGGAAAAAGAGCGCCAGGGAAGGTGGGAGGGGAAACGAATTCTAAGTGCGCCATCGCCGTTATACTCGAACGAAATCGAGTACGCCGAATAGCGTAGTATTCGATCGAATACCAGCTCGATCGAACACTACTCGCTCATCTCTAGACATTACAAAACTATTGGAGAGGTCTTGGATAACTGGTGTGTTATGTGTGTGTTCCAGTTTGTCTTCTTTCATTATGAATTTACTTGAAAACTGAATACAATTAAAAGGTCAATAAACCTGGCCTCACAGCCATAAGATTGTTTCCAATATCCAAGGCCACTTTCAGACAAACCTCTTTAAAATGCTTTTTAGTGTAGGATTAGCTAATGGGTAGGACTGCTGTAGGACTAAATGTGTCCTCACTAAACCATAGAATAATGTAATGCTGTGTTTTCTATGTGTTTATTCATACCCAGGTAGGAACATTACTTGGTCTGAAAACAACTGAGTAAAGAAATAGAACACCACAAAAACTATTGAATTGAAACAAAACTGTACATAGATCAGCATCATGCACATCATTCTGTATTCCAAGTGCGGCTTGTAGTCTAACTTCCCTATGTCACGTTCTGTCACTTGTTCAGGGGTATGTGCAGCCCTGGGCTTAACCCCACCTTTGACTCTGCCTACTTGCATGGCCCATCCTAGTCAACAATATACAACTACTCAATGGTCCCAAGCCTAGGTACATGCTGGGGCGTACAGGGAGGGTAAAAACAAGGAGAACACAATAAACAAGCGACAGAACATCCACGCACAATATCAGGAAATCACCAAGCCAAGGTCAAACCAGGAAGTCACGTCAAAAGCCAAGGGAGCGAACAGGAACAAAGTCAAATCAACAAGCCGAGGTCAAAACCGAGAGGTAGCGAAGTACACTGGGATGAGACGGGGACGTAGTCAAAAACACAAGCCGAGGAATAACCTGGGAATAACCTGGTTGCTTCATGTTCATCTAATTACTATGTTTGGACAGTTGCTATACAACTGTCTTGTTGTGCTGTTTTTTTCACTCCCTGCCTTCCTGGATCCATAACTTTTTTATTTTTCTGTTCATATAGCTGTATGAGGGCTTGTTTTTTGCAAACAAGTTTTACCTTCTAATGATAATTTTTAATATTACATATGATGTAGTGGGAAGCTAGAACTACAGTAAATTCCAAATGAGTTGTAATTGGAAAAAAATTCAATTCCACCAGTTATATAGCTTTTGTTTTCATACACGCCATGCGCCTATGATGCTAAACCTGCTACAGCTGCCGCATTCTCTGTGCAGTAAAACTGGCCTGTTACTGTACCTTCATTCTCAAAGTTAGTATGATTACAGTGATTACACATTTATATAGTTTTTCTTGCTTTATTCCTAAAAAAATAAAAACTTTGGAAAAAATAATTCTGCCCCAATAAATTTTTTATAGTTATGTCAAGATTCATTTTTTTTGCGGGGTGATCTGTAGTTTTTCTTTTTTAAAGTGTTTATGACTAGAGATGAGCGAACATACTTGTAACGAGCACTGTAGTGCTCAGCTCCCCTGTGCTCGCATGGGCGCAGGCATCCGCTTCCGTCCTCCTCACCTGACGGAAGCAGATGCCTGCACCCATGCGAGCGCAGGGGAGCCGAGCGCTACAGTGCTCATTACGAGCATGTTCGCTCATCTCTATTTATGACATTTTAAAGTGTTTATGACTTTTTGATCACCTTTTTTTCAAATTTTGAAAAAAATCTTTTAGTGAAGCAATGAATAAATAACAAATCTTTTTTTTCTGTGACATAGTTTATTGTATGGGATAAATTGGGATAATTTTATTTTTAATATGGAGAAAGAGGGGTTATTTCAAAATTTTTAAAATATTTGAAAAAACTTTTTGGGATTTTTTTTTCTTTTTAAAGTATCCCTAGGGAATTTGAGCATGCAATTATTAGATTGGTTTTCCCATAGACTACACTAAATTACAAAACATTCCTGCCACAAGCAGGGCTTCATTGGAACATTGCTGTGGTATGCAGGGTAGCCTCTAGAAAGCTTGAGGCTACTAGAGCGAATAAACACTGATTTCCATGTGGAGGAGCCATTCGAGCCTCAGGAGTGCACCTCTCCCAAGATAAGCCACCTTAGATCCTGTGATCAGAATCAGCATTATCGCAGATCACAGACATTAGCTCTGGGTGTCTGCTGTGTGAAATAGCAGATATCTTACAGTTATGATGCCAACTCCATTCATGAGCAGGCACCTTCTTTAATGATCTGACCTATAATGTACATGGTGTCAGTTGGGAAGAGGTTAAGAATTGGTTTGACATTTGTTGTTAAGCAATGTTTTATATACAGACATAGCAAACGTTAAATTAACACTTACCACATTAAAGACACTGTTGCAGCAAACTTTAAATTTAGAATTAAAACAACAAATGCCAAAGGTCAAGTTAAAGTTTGCTGTAACTGTGTATTTAACATGTTAAGTTGATGCTTCATACCTCTGTATGGTTCTGGTTACCTTTGTATCAGGGTGCTGCCATACAGTTCAGTTGTGATGCAGCTTAAAAGTGTGTGTAGTTGATTACATGCATTTACTGCAAAAAACATGCATTCACAACACAGGGTACATTAACTCAATGCACTGTCAGTTTTTCATGGCCATTTTGCATCCATGTATGCATCCATTTTCTGACTACCTGTTTTTGCATCCAATTTGTTGAAAACGGCCATTAAAAACTGATGAATTTTATATCCTTTTTTTTAAACATCCCAACCTCTGCAAAACCCTTAGTATACATAATGCCTCCATAGTATGCCCCAGTATCTAAAAGACCCCCCAGTATAAGCAATGCTACATTTTGCCAGTTTAGCAGCAAAGCAGATGTTATCTAAATGATTTAATTAATTGTAGTTGATTCTTCAACTGCGTAGTTAATATGTTATGTTTTGGTGAGATTTGAAATATACCACTGAACGTATGCCCCAGATTTATGCCAATGTATGCCTACACAACTGCATCCATCTGCTCTAGACTACACTTTTCCATGCACTTGATGCACAGGTATATCAATTTATATAGCCAAAGTATGCCAAAAGGCCATATAGGCAAATATGGTGTATAGCTAGACTAAATAATAGATATTAGATGGTATATGGTCCAGATTTAGTAGATGATGTGCAAATGTTTGCTTTAGGCTACATTCACACAACCGTATTTATTTTATGCTACTATATTTCTCAGCACTTTACAGACATTAGCATCCAACTGTCCCCAGTGGGGTTCACAATTCAAGTTCCCTATCAGTATGTCTTTGGAGTGTGGGAGGGAACCAGGGTACCCGGAGGAACCCCATGCAAACACGGGGAGAACATAAAAACTCCATGTTGTCCTTGGTCGGATTCAAACCTAGGACCCCAGCGATACAAGGCACCAGTGCTAGCCAGTGAGCCACCATGCTGCCCAATGTATCAATGAGTCCGCATCCATTCCGCAATTTTTATTCCTTTCTATGGATAAATAGAACATGTCCTATTCTTGTCCGGTCATTTTCTATGATAGCGGCGGAATGCACATGGGTTGGTATCTGTGTTTTGTGCATCCACAAAACACAACGTTCGTGTGAATGTAGCCTTAGTGTTAGAATATAATAAATTATGAAATATATGTGATTTGAAAAAATAAGTGCAGCGATTGAATTTAGGTGTGTACTGAAATTGTCATTAAAGCCTATGAACACCTTCTGAGGCAATTGTTTTTATGATTGCATTTTACTTATTTCAGTCTAAAAATAATTTTTCAGTTAGTCTTTATTAAGCATTTTCAGCAGTTTTTGTCCTACAGGATTACATTCAAGCCTATCTGTGGAGTGTGTTTTACACTGAGTTTTGTTATGTTGGTGTTCTGGTGGCTGTGTACAGCCCTTACCTCTAAATTTCTGGCAGCTCATAAACACTCATTGTAGCTAAATTATTATCAAATGGACAAGAATACGGCAGCTGAAAATTTTCAGTTTTTTAGATTTTCGATTTTTTTTTAGACAAAAATGAGTAACATGCATTCATAAAAAATTTCCCCCGAATTTGTTCATAGCCTTTAAGTTTGGGTTACGGACAGCAGGACATTCCTTTTGTGGAGCTTTTATTATCAGGAGAAGTGTGAATATGAAATGTTATTCTTCCTGACAATGCTTTTTAAAGTGCACTGGAGGCGATGCATCAAAGTGAAGTACTGTCTCCTGGTCACTTGCAGGAACAGAACCTGGTAGAATAAAACTTCATACTCATACTACTCCTGATAAAAAAAAATCTCAGCAAAAGGTGTTACACTAGCAGCATGTGTCCGTTGCTGTCCCACTTTTCCCGGACTGTCATCACTCCAATCACCCTGTGTGGATTGGGAATAGTGCTCCGTGAACTTTCATACAGCACAGATTCCTGGCTGCTGACTAAGTGCTGATCAGCTTCCCTATTTAGCTTGGCTGTAAATTGACCTCCTGGTCTGAATTTTGGATTTTCTAGTGTCTAGTAACCAGCAAAGGTGTGATCTCCTGTCTGACTTTCCGTGTACCGTACCTAACCTGTCTTCCATTTCTGCTCCTTGCTGTCTGCCCTGACCTTGGAATTGCTATTTGGATTATAAGCGTACTCAGCCTACCCCGACTGGAATATGCACATATTCCGTCTGCTCTGATCTTGGACTGTATTCAGACTACGCTTTTTGCGTAATCTCTTGGTGCTTCACACACTGGTGTCTCTGACCCCCATTGGCTGCCATCCTCACCATGACTACTCCAGGGGGTAGCGGCCTTGTTGGTTCCCTGCAGTGAACTCCAGATATCTGTACAAGGGTAAAAGGGTGAATACCAAAAAATTCATAAAAAATTGCCCTTAGGTTAGCCCAAAGTTAAACTGGTTCGTTTGCACAATGGGTCTACACCCACTGCCCGTTACAAAAGGTATGTTTGTGCTGCTCTCCCAAGCCCCTACCTAGTGCTGTCAGCCCAAACTGCTGATCTCCCTTAACGGAAAAAAAATATACTTACAGTTTATGGTAATCAGAGGGTTCCTTTATGTCTCACTATATAGTAGGGATGATAACATTTTAGAATCTTGGTATACCTTAACAGCTCCCATTATCTTGGGCTGGTGTGCAGATCCATGGTCTAAAACAGTAAATGCATTACTACAGACAAACAAAACAAAGAAGACACATGTATGAAAACAAATAAATTATTGTTTACCTCAAGAGATGGAAAATAACCTCTCACTTTCCCATTTGCAGATCGATAATGGTCAACTCTACACAGAAACTTACTACCATTAGCTTGGCTAACACATTAATACATTAGTACATACTGTATCCAGTTAGCTCTTAGCAAAATTGCTGTAGATGAGTTTTCTCTACCATCTATCTTATTCCTGCACATTTCCACATACTAAGCAAATCGAGTTTTACTGAAGTTTTGTCTAAATATATATCAGCATGCCTAAGTAAAAAATGATCTAAATAGCTAACATGATTAAAATAGGCAAAGTTTGCTTAGTCCGTATTTGCCCTATATACGTAAATAGATAAAGTTTACACTTTATTTGAACCGGTCATGCATGTGACGGTTTATTATTTAAACATTGATGTCTTCTGACAGCTATCTTCCCTCACCCCCCTTTAACCTGCACTATCAGCTTGTTATTGCATGTCTTATCCATAGACATCGGGATGGTGGTATGTGCACAGATGTGTTCATCTTCTATAGAAATATATTTAGATGTATAACTTGTTCATAGACAATATCTTACCTCTCCTGCGGATGGTAAGTCATATAACAGTCTATATAGTTATAGTCTATATAGTTCATAGAAAATTGAATCAGGCAGATCAAATAATTTTGGATACTGTTTTAGAAGGAAAAACAACACAGTTGGCCCATATGACCATATATCATCCTAATACCATGTGATCCAGCTGCATCAATGAATAAGGATAAAGATTTACAATCCACAACATTTTCCTGAATAATAATGTGACCACTATATTTACCTAAAAATTCATACCAGACATATAAATCATCCTTAAGCTGGTTAGCTAGAGTAATATCAGACCTAGGACAAATTCGCCCTTCAATAGCAAAATATAATCTTTTTTAAAAAAATCTTACCAATGGTAATCAATTTTAGAGAAAAAGCAAGGAAGCCTAAAAGATTTTGCTACTCTTTGTAGGCCACTTTCTTCTGAGACAAAAGAACACAAATTAAATTCCTAGTTCTCAAAATCTTTATCAACAGCAAACTAAACTCCATAAGACAAAGAATCAATTTTGATGGCCAAAAACTCAATCAAGCAACAGGGATAGAGAGGTTTTTCAACGGCTAATAGAAAACCAAAATATTCTGCAACATTCATAAATTTATTCAACAGATTCAAAGAAACATCAGACTCAGCAGGGCCTACAAAAAGAAAGTCATCAAGATAATGAACTAAGCCTGCTTCCTATTGATCCCTTTCAATTACCCAATGCAAAAATGTCGTAACAGGTTCAAAATATTAACAAGAAAGGGAAAATGGGGAGGCATTTCTCAAAGAAATATGTCTGACTTCACTGGTAACAGTCTAAGGGGACAGCCACGTGGTCAGGTTTCTGTATGCAGTTTTGGTAGCCAAAAAAAAGGTCAAAAAGACAGATACAATTTCTTCTCTTTTTTAAATCCACTCCTGGTTTTGGCTTCCAAAACTGCATCAGGAAATCTGACCGTGTGGCCTTACCCTAAAAGCTGCCTTAATGTCTACCTTTGCCATAAGGGCTCCCGGACCAAATTTGCACAACAAAGCAACCACATACTCATATACTAAAATAAGAAAAGGAGGGCTAGCAAACGGGCCTACAATAGTTCAACCCTCCTGTAATTCCTTGAAAAGCTTATCCCTAACAACATTGTTAACTGATAATAAAATTTTAACCCATATACAACTTTTACCCACAAAAGGAGTAATAAAAAATCCATTAGCAAATCCTTCATGAACCACTGCAGCCATCACTTTGTCTGGAAATGCTCCTAACAGCAGCAGCATTCTTTGCCATTTCATTGGAGTCAATGCTTGAACATGTTCTTTGTTACTAGGCTATGGTGGCATGGAATGGCTAGCTTTTATGAAGCAGTGAAAAACAGGATGAGTACCACTGCAAAATGAACATTCATTTATAATGGCAGTTATTTTTCCATCATTTATAATGGCAGTTATTTTTCCATCTACAAGTTGACACGTTGTTTGCAAAGTGACAAAATACCAGAAGAGAATGATGATGACTCCTTTATAATATCAAACTCCTTTAGGCATAGCAGAACTAGCAGGGGCAGACTGAAAACTTAAAGTGGCTCTGGAAAAGAACCTAGAATTGCCCCATGTTGTAGGTGGGTCCAAACTGACAGAAGGCGGGGCAACACAAGTAGGCAGGACCAAGTCATTGAGCACTATGCACCTATCTGAGGAGAAGGCACAAGTGGTAATAAACCTCTACTTGAGAGGCTATGAGACTATGGATATGTCGGACTACATAAAAGAAAACCTGGATCCATTTTGAAAACATCTGTTTTGAAGTTGTCTGGGAGTAGTACCTATATAAGCAGACTAAACAATCCGAATTTGTGAGCATGCACATGTTTGATTGCAAGTGTGTGTTTGTATTAAAAGGGTTATCTAAACTATAAAACATGCCCACCAATGTCTGGGCCCCTCATATAGATTATACTTACCCCGTTCCTCGTCACTCATGTTGCTCCTGATCTCCACATGGCCACTGCTGCATCTTCCCAGTCGATGGTAGGAAGGCTCCTCCCTGTCGCAGCCCCCTATTGGCTGCTTCCCTCCGTCCCTGGATATTTAATCCACGTGACAAGATGATGCAACGGTGGCCATGCAGGGATCAGGAGCAACTTGGGTGCAGGGGAGTGGGGTAAGTATAATCTATATGAGGGTTCCATTTTTTAGCTTGGATAACCCTTTAAGTGTGTGACTTAAAATATTTGACTTTAGATTCAGGGACTTTAGAAGAAGACTACATTAAGTCAGTAGATTACGATTACATTGTATTTTTTCTTTTTCTCTTGTGTAATCTTCATTAGCAAGTATGTGCTCCCGTTTAACAGTGCATATTTTTGTGGAAAATGTGAGCAAATTGCACATTTGGAATCCCAGAGCCTGTATCTAAACAAGAGAATTTCAACCCTGAGACATCTTGGCAATATGGAAAAGAGTTTGCTTCTTACTAAGCAGACACTTTATGGGGTAGATGAAAGTGAGGGTGGTAGTATGGAGGATCAGGAAAGATAGGTAGCTGGATAACAGTCAGAAAGCAGGCTAGAGGGAAGAGTGCCAGGGAGGCTGGCCTTGATCTGACACACCCCAACAAGTTAGCAAGGTTGGTAGATGAGGGGGATGTCAGTTCAGGGAGAGCACTGCTGCAGCAAGACACTTCCTCTGCCAGCCCGGGAATGCCAGCTCCAATAAGCAGGGGACCAGGAGAGGAAGACGGGCCAGACAGGTGCTGGTAGTGGAAGACTTGATCATTAGGGGTACAGATAGGAGAATTTGTCATAAATTCTGTGATCGTCGAAGGGTGTGTTGTCTTCCTGGTGCTCGAGTTTGATATATCATAGATTGGGTTAATAGATCACTTGAAGGGGCTGGCAAAGACCCAGCGGTCATGGTCCCCATTGGAATGATTGACAATGTTAGAGGTAGGTGGAGTGTCCTTAAAAATGATTTCAGGGATTTAGGTCGCAAGCTCAGGGCAAGGATCCCCACCAAAAAGGCAGCAGGAGATTAAAGAAGTTAACAAGTGGCTCAAGAACTTCTGTAAGACGGAGAGATTTGGGCTCCTAGAGAACTGGGCAAACTTCTCTGGCAGCTACAGACTCTATCGTAGGGATGGCTACACCTCAATGGGAAAGGTGCTGCTGTTTTGGGGAGAAGATGACTATAAGGTTGG
Source organism: Rhinella marina (assembly GCA_900303285.1). Classification (NCBI taxonomy): domain Eukaryota; kingdom Metazoa; phylum Chordata; class Amphibia; order Anura; family Bufonidae; genus Rhinella; species Rhinella marina. Next base: position 9,437 of record ONZH01024239.1, read on the forward strand.
AGGTGTGTTTAAACTAGGGACTGGAGGGAGGGTAATTACATTATCATAGGGGAAGATCATGATTGTGCCGTGGGGTGAGGTAATGGAACTGGGGATAAAATGGAGGGAGTGACCAGAACACTACATAACGAAAGATGTAGGACAAAACATATCCCAAAACCTCTTAATTGTATGTACACTAATGCTAGAAGCCTGACTAATAAAACTGGTGAACTGGAAGTAGTGATGTGTGAGGAGAACTACGACATAGTGGGAATAACAGACATGGCTGGATGATAGCTATGATTTACAGGATTATAGTTTTTTTTTTTTTTTTTAGTAAGGATCATCCAAACTGGAGGAGAGGAGGGGTCTGCCCTTATGTAAAGTCCTGTCTAAAGCCTACACTCTGGTAAGATGTAAGTGCAGGTATTAAATATGTGGAGTTACTGTGGGTAGAAAAAGATGAGACAAAAGCAATAATAAAATACTTAAAGGGAACCTGTCATCTCCGGAACACCCCCTGAACTAGAGTAAGCGTTATATAGTATAAATGATGCTGAATCCGAATATGTCATTTTTATTTTCATACTCACTTTCATTCTGACGCTGTGCTCCCACAAAACTGCAGCAAAATGCACTCAGTGGACTCTTCTTTGAGTCCTCTCCATTATGTGAGTGAGCACTGGAGTCCACTGAGTGTATTTTACTGCAGGTTTGTGGGAGCACAGCGTCAGAATGAAAGTGAGTATGAAAATAAAACTTACATATTCGGATTCAGCATCACTTACACTATACACCGCTTACTCTAGTTCAGGGGGTGTTTTGGAGATGACAGGTTCCCTTTAAAGGAGTTTATTATAAGCTACTATATATACTAGAGTCCTCAGAAAATCTAATCTATGGATCTCATAAAGGAAACAGGTTCTTGGCAATACCTAAAGACAATTACCTTTCCCAATTGTTTTGGGATCCGAATAGAGGGATGTCCATACTGGACTTAGTACTAACCAATAGACCTGACAGAACAACACATGTGCAGGTTGAGGGACAACTGGGAAATAGTGACCATAAAATAATAACTTTCCAGTTGTCATTCAAAAGCGTGTTTCTTCAGGGAGGCACAAAAACGCCAAACTTCCAAAAACCAAAATTTGACCAGCTAAGAGAGGCCATTAGCCTCACTACCTAAGATAATGTTCTTGGAAATACGAATGCAGTCACAAAATGGGATATTTTTAAAGGCATCTTAAACTTTAATTGCGAGAAGTACATACCGTATGGGAGTAAAAGGTTGAGGGCCAAGAAAAAAAATGTGGATAAATTGAAATGTAAAGAGGGCAATAAATGACAAAATGAAAGCATTTAAATCACTACAAAAGGAAGGCTGCGAGGAAGCACAAAAAAAACTATGAGGAGAAAAATTGATTATGTAAAAGACTGATAAAAGCAGCCAAGCTGGAGACAGAGAGACTTATTGCCAAAGAGTGAAAAACTAACCCTAACATGTTCTTCAATTATATAGATGGTAAAAAGTATAAACCTGAAAGTGTTCTTTACAGAGTGATGAGGATGGAGTTGTTGAGAGCGATGAGGAGAAAGCAAATTTGACTTCTGCCTGTTTCGCAAATTTGACCCTTCACTGCCTGACCGGATCTCTGCCCGATCTCCTTACTGACTCTGAGCTGTCCACCCTGACCTTGGACCGTTTATTGGATTGCACAAATTCTGCCTGCCCTGACCTCGACTTGTCCCTCAGTGCTCTGCATCAGTGTCTCTAGATGCCCGTAGGTAAGTTATCGCCTGAACAGAGACTTCTCCAAGCTCCATCTGCTTTGTAACAATAGCACATACCTGTATCTAGAATCAGATATGGTCAAAATGCCCTGCAACTGCCACAATCTACTTGATCTGATGCTGATGTGCTGTTCAGAGATATGAAATTGTAGATAGGGCCCCCATTCACTATATGTTATATTTACTTATACCTAATATAAGGATATACTGTACCTTCATTCAGTATAATCAATTCAGAATAACCACTCAGAAGTTAGAATGTTACAAATGGACAACTATTTTAAACACTATTTGAACCTTGTACAAATGTTACAAGAGGTCATTTAATTCAGAAATGTATTAGGATAACTGTAAGATTTGGTTTGTGAACTGTGATTTATATACAATACAACAACTGTTTCCTAAAATAAATCGACTAGTACCACAAAATCGCCTCCTCACACTAGAGTGGCTCATTAATTCCCATCACTTACAAGTTAGCACTGTAGGTGTAAGGGAATACTCATTTGCTTTATACCGCAAAATAGAAAGCACACCAAGAAGAATGTCTTGTGAGAACAGGCTAGTGTTTTTGTTGAACAGCATAAGAGTTTTCCACAAATTATTTATTTATGATGAGTAATTGTATATATTTAGACACACAGACTGCTATTAGATACGCTACGGCTCTCCCTCTTCACCTCTGACATCCATTTACAGTTAGAACACTATTTACTTGCCACACTGAGATGTTGGAGAAAGTGGCACCAATGGAATTGAACCTAATTAAATAGGTTTGTGAATTGCTAGGTGTGATATATTTAATGTATATAAGTAGTGTTGAGCAAATTGAAGTTGACAAAATGGACTTCGATCCGAATTTCAGGATAAATTCAATTTAACGCAAAAAGCCAAATTTCCTTGTACTTCGTGGTAACAAATAGATTTAACCTGAAATAGTGTAAAAAAAAAAAAAAACCCAAAAAAATCATACTTACTGGATCCATTTGGTCGTGATGGGTGAGCCGGTGTGATGACATCATCATGGGCCGTGAACGATTTTGCACCAGATCTTCAATCAAGTGGCGGCTGGCTTGTTGCGGACAAATGGATCAGAAATGTTTTTTTTTTTTAAATTTGACACTCTGTTATTCATATCAGACGCTGCGATCATGTACAGTACAGACCAAAAGTTTGGACACACCTTCTCATTCAAAGAGTTTTCTGTATTTTCATGACTATGAAAATTGTAGATTCACACTGAAGGCATCAAAACTATGAATTAACACATGTGGAATTATATACTTAACAAAAAAGTGTGAAACAACTGAAAATATGTCTTATATTCTAGGTTCTTCAAAGTAGCCACCTTTTGCTTTGATTACTGCTTTGCACACTCTTGGCATTCTCTTGATGAGCTTCAAGAGGTAGTCACCTGAAATGGTTTTCACTTCACAGGTGTGCCCTGTCAGGTTTAATAAGTGGGATTTCTTGCCTTATAAATGGGGTTGGGACCATGAGTTGTGTTGGGCAGAAGTCAGGTGGATACACAGCTGATAGTCCTACTGAATAGACTGTTAGAATTTGTATTATGGCAAGAAAAAAGCAGCTCAGTAAAGAAAAACGAGTGGCCATCATTACTTTAAGAAATGAAGGTCAGTCAGTCCGAAAAATTGGGAAAACTTTGAAAGTGTCCCAAAGTGCAGTCGCAAAAACCATCAAGCGCTACAAAGAAACTGGCTCACGCGAGGACCGCCCCAGGAAAGGAAGACCAAGAGTCACCTCTGCTGTGGAGGATAAGTTCATCCGAGTCACCAGCCTCTGTGTGCAGCAGGCCTTCATGGTAAAATAGGTGCTAGGAAACCACTGCTAAGGACAGGCAACAAGCAGAAGAGACTTGTTTGGGCTAAAGAACACAAGGAATGGACATTAGACCAGTGGAAATCTGTGCTTTGGTCTGACGAGTCCAAATTTGAGATCTTTGGTTCCAACCACTGTGTCTTTGTGTGACGCAGAAAAGGTGAACAGATGGACTCTACATGCCTGGTTCCCACCTTGAAGCATGGAGGAGGAGGTGTGATGGTGTGGGGGTGCTTTGCTGGTGACACTGTTGGGGATTTATTCAAAATTGAAGGCATACTGAACCAGCATGGCTACCACAGCATCTTGCAGCGGCATGCTATTCCATCTGGTTTGCGTTTAGTAGGACCATCATTTATTTATCAACACGACAATGACCCCAAACACACCTCCATGCTGTGTAAGGGCTATTTGACCAAGAAGGAGAGTGATGGGGTGCTACGCCAGATGACCTGGCCTCCACAGTCACCAGACCTGTACCCAATCGAGAGGGTTTGGGGTGAGCTGGACCGCAGAGTGAAGGCAAAAGGGCCAACAAGTGCTAAGCATCTCTGGGAACTTCTTCAAGAGTGTTGGAATACCATTTCAGGTGACTACCTCTTGAAGCTCATCAAGAGAATGCCTAGAGTGTGCAAAGCAGTTATCAAAGCAAAAGGTGACTACTTTGAAGAACCTAGAATATAAGACATATTTTCAGTTGTTTCACACTTTTTTGTTAAGTATATAATTCCACATGTGTTAATTCATAGTTTTGATGCCTTCAGTGTGAATCTACAATTTTCATAGTCATAAAAATACAGAAAACTCTTTGAATGAGAAGGTGTGTCCAAACTTTTGGTCTGTACTGTATAAGGTACAGCAAGCGCAATATATATTTTCAAACAGGTCATGTAATAAATAACTGTACAATTATTATTTACTTTTTATTTATATTGTATTCATTTTATATAATTTATATATTTAAACAATATAATAATAAAACATATTTGTTTCAATTATTTAGAATAGTTATACACTAGTTTCTATAATAGACCACATAATAACATACAGTAAAAGCATCTTATGCCCATGCAGTACTGATAGTGTACAATAATGGGCCATTGATGTATAGGTTTTTCTCTGTAATTTATTTAGCTATTTGGTGTTAATTGGTTTCACGAATAATTATACTTTAATTATCAATTATTCCATGGCTGGCCATAGATACAATTTTCCATCTTTGCCTTATAATTGGTCATTCACCTCAGCATAATTAGCATAGTATTTATATGGACGTAGGAAGGTACATGATCTAGCAGACATCTCTACTACAGTAATTATCTCAGGGAAAAAATGGATACTGCAGGGTGAGTTGCAACCTTCCTGATCTAGAATTGCCCCTTACTGACATGTGACTGACAAAAATATGATGTCTACAGCCAGTTTAAAACTTTCATCTGCTATATTTCCACACAAAGTACAGTATTGATGACAGGGGCATTGTATCCTACTGGACTGCCTGAATCCCATGGCTACTTGTATTGAGCTCTACTTGGGAGTCATAATAGTGGAGCTTAATGATGGTGGCAGCTGCTGGAGAGCAACACCATTAAACCATTACCTCAGCCTCTGTGTATCCACAAAGCTACCTTGATAATTGTACAATTGAAACATGGTCCTGATTTTCTCTGACATTTATACGAGAACTTGTCTGGGGCCAAGCATTTTCTAAGACTGCATATTAGTTTAATCAATAGGGAACATATAAGTATCTGCTGGGAAGAAATGTAATGTATGTGCCTATATATTCCATCTGTTTAGAAGCTCTGATGTAAAGAGGTTTACATTTACAGTACTAACAAAATCCTCAAGATCAATGTCCAGTCATAGTACTGAAATACTGTATTTGATGAAAAATTAAATACTGTAAAGTAGATAATAAACAGTGCTGTTGTTATGAAGTGGTTGTGGATCTGCAGTGTGTACTGAACTGATTTCATTTGGGGCTACTCCTAAGGGTGTAATCTAAGTGCCCCCCCTGGTCTTCACCCTAAAATCCATATACTTTTACCAATTGGCTATTTCTTGGACTACTCTCAGTAGACTGCTGACCCACGTGGGTCAAGGGACACCGGTGTGAAACACTGAGGAGTCGCAAAACCATCGGCACAGGCCAAGGTCAGTATAGGCAGAGGTTGTGAAACGAAAAGTCAGTCCAAGGATCAGGGCAGGTAGCTAATGGTAATTACGGAGATCAAAGGTCAGGTCAGGCAGCAAAGGGTCGAAATTGTTACGTGGGGGAGCAAATAAGATAAGTAGCTCATCTGTCTAGGAAACTAGAAAACTCCAACCTATAGTTCAGTCACATTCCCACAGGGCAAGCTGTCTTAAATACCCTAAAGTTTTGGCTGTGGATAACTAAAATATGCGTGCTGGTAGTGATGAGCTAATTTCTTGAAATTCATTTTGCATCCAACTCTAATGAATCAGTCAAAAAAATTCAATTCAGATGTGAATTGATTCTACCTGAATCGAAGATGCTCCAAATGCCCTGAAAAATGGGACTCAGCTGGGGTTGAGGAGGTGCCCCCTCTTGGGGCTGCCCATAGAAATTGTCACAATGTGGCAAGGTGCATGCCACCATGGACACAAGGAGTACATGTTACACCAGGGACAGTTTTTGTTTTGCATAACACTCTTGGTAACTGTTTTGCATGGAAGCTGTGATGCAACACCATATCAATAAGGTCAGTTCCTTGATAAGTCCTCCTCCATGAATGATGAAATCAGAAATAGAAGAGATATAAATACATGTATATAGATTACATGTTTTCCCACAGAGCTATGTACCAATTTATTTCTCATTTTATTTCTCAATTTATTTCTATTTTCTTGCTTTATAACAGGGGCGTTGCCAGGGTCTCAAAAGATCCGGGGCCCAAGCCCCAGTGAATATGGCCCAGTTCTCTAAGTTGACCCTCCCTCCGCACACTACCATGTACTGTATTTGCTACACATCAGCACATACTGTACCTCTGACATGTAGATGTAGATCCTGTCTATTGTCTATTGTCCTGTCTGATGTAGATTCCTGAAGAAATATTCCTGTCATACAATAGCCCCCCCTCCCCCCATAGTAATAGCGCTCCTCAAAGTCCCACCAATAGTAATCCCCTTCTAGAGTGCTCTCATTAGTAATACTGCCCTGTACAGCTTTATATACTCCACATCACACACACACCATTACATACTACACATCACACACACACACACACCATTACATACTACAGTATACATCACACACACTATAACATATTACACATCATACACACCATTACACATGGCACACACCATTACATATTACACATGGCACACACCATTACATATTACACATGGCACACACCATTACATATTACACATGGCACACACCATTACATATTACACATCTCACACACCATTACATATTACACATCTCACACACAATTACATATTACACATCACACACACCATTACATACTACACATCACACACACTATTACATACTACACATCACACACACATACTACACATACAGTACAGACCAAAAGTTTGGACACACCTTCTCATTCAAAGAGTTTTCTGTATTTTCATGACTATGAAAATTGTAGAGTCACACTGAAGGCATCAAAACTATGAATTAACACATGTGGAATTATATACTTAACAAAAATGTGTGAAACAACTGAAAATATGTCTTATATTCTAGGTTTTTCAAAGTAGCCACCTTTTGCTTTGATTACTGCTTTGCACACTCTAGGCATTCTCTTGATGAGCTTCAAGAGGTAGTCACCTGAAATGGTATTCCAACAGTCTTGAAGGAGTTCCCAGAGATGCTTAGCACTTGTTGGCCCTTTTGCCTTCACTCTGCGGTCCAGCTCACCCCAAACCATATCGATTGGGTTCAGGTCATCTGGCGTAGCACCCCATAACTCTCCTTCTTGGTCAAATAGCCCTTACACAGCATGGAGGTGTGTTTAGGGTCATTGTCCTGTTGATAACTAAGTGATGGTCCAACTAAATGCAAACCGGATGGAATAGCATGCCGCTGCAAGATGCTGTGGTATCCATGCTGGTTCAGTATGCCTTCAATTTTGAATAAATCCCCAACAGTGTCACCAGCAAAGCACCCCCACACCATCACACCTCCTCCTCCATGCTTCACGGTGGGAACCAGGCATGTAGAGTCCATCCGTTCACCTTTTCTGTGTCGCACAAAGACATGGTGGTTGGAACCAAAGATCTCAAATTTGGACTCATCAGACCAAAGCACAGAATTCCACTGGTCTAATGTCAATTCCTTGTGTTCTTTAGCCCAAACAAGTCTCTTCTGCTTGTTGCCTGTCCTTAGCAGTGGTTTCCTAGCAGCTATTTTACCATGAAGGCCTGCTGCACACAGTCTCCTCTTAAGAGTTGTTGTAGAGATGTGTCTGCTGCTAGAACTCTGTGTGGCATTGACCTGGTCTCTAATCTGAGCTGCTGTTAACCTGTAATTTCTGAGGCTGGTGACTCGGATGAACTTATCTTCCGCAGCAGAGGTGACTCTTGGACATATTTACAGTTGTTTCACACTTTTTTGTTAAGTATATAATTCCACATGTGTTTTGATACCTTCAGTGTGAATCTACAATGTTCATAGTCATGAAAATACAGAAAACTCTTTGAATGAGAAGGTGTGTCCAAACTTTTGGTCTGTACTGTATGCACTTACTTTTAAGCAGGATTCCTGGGGCTCCACCATGCAGTGTAAGGGCAGTTCTGCAGCTAGAGGAGAGGGCACAAGGCAGGACTGAGCACCATAACTTGTCTAGGTATAAGCACTGCATGGCCTGACAACGCTCCCCCTCCCTCTCCGACCTCGGCCCTGACTACACAGCTGCACCATTTTACACCAGTCCTGGGAATGTCTGGCTGCACAAACACCAGCTGGTGGATAAGAGGGTAAGGCTTAACAGGCACCAAAGCTAGCCAAGGAATAAGAGAGGGGAGGGGGTAGAGGGGCTTTAACTAATAATTCTTACAGCAGTGTCGGCTCCTTTGGCTGGGAGCCGGCTGGGAGGAGGAGTTTTCTACTAGACTGCTGTGTGTGGGACCATAGCCTATCCAGATCACCGTCTGTGCCCTGATCTGGCATGGCAATCTGGAGTCCATGCAGAGGGAGGTCTGTAACCTGCCCCAGCGACCCCTCAGGACACATACCCCATCTGCACCCCCTTGCTACTAGACAGGCATAAAGTGCATCATCACCAGTGCCTGTGTGCCCTGAGGCAGCTCTTCCACCAGCACATACAGTGCTGTGTTGTCATTCTACTGTTTTAGTCTGTCGCCCCCTGCTTTCCACTAGATGCCACCGGCACCCAGGCAGTGTGGTGAAGTAAGTGAATAAAAGGAGTAAGCCAAGTAGCCGACCTTAATGGATGTAATATCGGCATTGTAGTGCAGTGCAGTCACAACCAGTCTCCCGATGTTCGTGTTAGTTTGATTCGGTGCCCCGGCCCCAGATAGAAAGCCCTAGCAACGCCCCTACTCTATAATATGCTGCTTGCATTGAATTTCATGGTGACTTTGGTGAACACCTGGAACTTGAAGACAATTTTCATCAATTATTTTGAAGACAAGAAAGACAATTTTAAACAACTGGTGAGGACCTGGAACTAGAAGACAATTTTTGACAATTTTAGAAAAAAAATTGCAGTTGGACAAAGTCAAATATAATGTACAGGCACACAACTCTGATAAAAGTATTTTTCCACGTGAGACTGTGATTCGTGTGTTGGAGAGCCATAGTAGCTACATTTGTACCTAAAAGGACAAAGACAGAGCTTACAGGCGGCAATAATTTGGCCATGATTTAAAATGCAGGCACATGGGTTTTTTGGAAGACAAGTCAATCTGATGGTGACCCAATCTGAGTGTGTACCATTAATAACCACCCTCTATTTTCTATCACTTAGCCAGTTACTTACCCACATACACTAATTTTCTCCCAGTCCAAGCATTCTCATTTTATATACTAACCTTTTATGTGGCACAGTATTAAATGCTTAGGAGAAGTCAAGTTATATGACATTCATTGACATTACAACAGTGTCACAAATTTACCTGTCCGGGCTCCAGCAGTGAGATCTCCAGCTTCGGCGCAACTGTATGCTAATTGTTCAGTTGATCTCTCCTGTGTGCTGTGTTCTGACTAATGGCGTGCCAAGTCATGGATCTATCAGGTTCTGATCTAGGGACTCAGTGTTTTATTTAAATTCCCACTGACAATACTCCCTTGCCAGTTATAGGTTTTCTTTGCTGTGCTCCTGTTGCTATTTTGCAGTTTGGATTGTTACTATTGGATTTGATTCGGCTTGACTTAGACCTCTCTCTCTGTCCTGGCATTTGGTACCATATTGGCCTCCCGGCTTTGACCTTTTCCTGCACAACCTTTCTCTGTGTGTTTGTTTGTTCTGGGTTCCAGTTGTGTGAACAGGTCCCTGCAGTTTTTACAGCAGGTGCTTAGTTTGACTCCCTGCACTTACCAGCATAGGGGCCAATCGACCAGTTGCAGACTTGCCGCTTAGGGCTTGCTCTGCAAGTAGGCAGGTTGGGTGCAAGTTAGGGCTCAAGCACACAACTGTGATTGTTCCCAGACACAGCCTGTGAGTCAGCTGCATCTCCACGACTGACTGAGGGTCCTCTGACCCAAATTCACTGTATCTTAGTGATTTAAGATGAGTTCCTATCTCATCGCAGATTACATGCGAGATGCAGTTCACACACAGGCTATGTTTCCGAGACTGAGCACAGTTGTGTTTATGGGCCTTAAGTTAAATAAGTATACTCTCTAGACAGATTCAGATATATTTTGCTTAGCTAGACAGAAATTTATACTTTGTTTACCTCATATTCATGGATTGCATTATATTTATTTTTGAAATATAAAACTGAAGATGATGTGATTGCACAGAGGGAAGTGCATTACATCCACCAACAAGGTGAATCAAACTTCATTAGTTTTGCATTAGTGTGTGGTGAGAGCTCCAGAGTTTTGTAATGGTCTCTACAGGTAGACGTGATAAAGCTGGGCACTTTCTGCTGACTTCCCATTAATGCACTTGTTAGCTTTACATCTGTATTTGTCATGATTCTGAGGTTTTAGAAAGTGGTTATCAGAACCAGCCGGTGTGCATTAACATCACTCAAGGGTCATTGACAGTAATAACGGGAATGTTTTATAGTTTAACCTTCTGACAGTGAAAACCCCTAATGATCAATGGAAATCCTTATGTGTTTGCAGCAAAGCATTCAATAGTGCAGCTGAACAGATTTTTGTGGGAATCCAATGGAAATATTTAACACTTCTAAAAAGCTTTAGGCAATATACACTATACGAAGGTCAAATCTGAAAATGTGTTTATGGTGTGATTAGAATGAATGTCAAAGTTGAATAACTATAGAAGAGTACAATAAAAGTTACTTTTAAAGAAATAATACTATCAATAAATTATTACACAGATATTTGTATCCAAAGTTTCTTTGATGCTGATTTTTATGCACATTGGTTTAGATTACAGTATTCTTTGTTTTATAAGATGCATTGGACCATAAGACGCACCTAGGTTTTAGAGGAGGAAAATAAGAAAAAAATATTTTTCATGAGACCTCAGATCAGACTCCCAATCTTAATTAGACCTCACATCTGACCCCTAATCTTCATCAGACCACCAAATTAGACAATATTATTTAAAACCTCAGATCAGAACCCCCTCCAATGTTAATCAGACCTCAGATCAGAACCCCCTCAGAACAGGCCCCCAATGTTAATTAAACCTCAGATCAGCCCTCCAATGTTAAGCAGACCTCAAATCAGACCCCCCAATCTTAATCAAACCTCAAATCAGACCGCCAATGTAAATCAGACCTCAGATCAGACCCCCAATGTTAATCAGGTTGCAGATCAGATCCCCTCAATGTTAATCAGACCTCAAATCAGACCCCGTGATTCGGTGCAAAAAACGTCTGGGGCCCGTATATTGCGCACCCGCTGTTCGTGGGCCACAATATGGGCCCGGCCAATATTTGCATGAGTCCTAAGTGTAAAGGAAGCCTTAGGCCTCTTTCACAGGAGCACATTTTCCATCTGGATTTAATGCGGACAGAATCCTGACCCATTCATTTTAATAGGTATATGCACAGATTTTTCACAAATCATCTCTACATTCAGGGAAAATTTCAGCATGTTCTATATTGTGTGTTTTTCACCCATCCATAGCTCCATAGAAGTGAATAGGGTTTGCAGAAAAAATGGAAGGCATCTGGATGCAATGTGTTTTTTTACTGACAGTTGCTGGAGATATTAAGTTTTATTTGTCATTATTTCTTCACGTGCATTAAAAATGTCTAAAAAATACATCCTCTCTGAATAAGTGAAAAACTGAATGCAATTCCCTGAACAGACCCTGATTTTTCTTTAGGCTGCGTATGATTAAAATCTGTCTGTCCTGGCAAACATTTTTTTCCCAATTGTCCATGATGACTAGTGTTGGTTCTTGGGAAGTAAATACTTGCTAGAACTCACAAGCAGAAGACCTTTAGAGCAAGGCTTGTATATTATTACTTTTGAGATTTCTCAATTTGGGAATTACTTTTTAAGAATGCTGGATTGAAATCAAGAAACACATGTACATTGTACGTACATGACAAACTGCAGGAAATTGAAATTCATATGTGGTGACCCTTAAATGTTTTCCCATAACAATCCTGCTCATAGACTCTGAGGATTTTGAATGACTCAGTTCTCATTTAAGAGATTATTTCATTTTCGATCACTCAGACTAGAGTTACTGGCTATTGAGAGAGAATGCTTGTCTGGTAAATTAGCAAGTTTACTTGTATTTATTTTAAACAAATTTACTGGGAATGATTCATTTGATGATAATACAGTAAATTATAAAAATATAGATTTGCCATACAGTAAGTGATATCAATATTAAAGAATTAAAGGGGTTTACAAGATTAAAAAGACATGGCTGATTTCTTCACAAGTTGTGTGTGGTATTGTAGTATAATTCAATGCACTTAAATAGAACTGATCTGTGATATCAGACACAATGCATGGACACGTGGGCTGGGGTGGACTGGCTATAGACCCTACAAGGAAATTTCCCAGTGGGCCGATGTCCAGGGGGCCGCCTGAGCCCTCCTCACAGTCGCTGGCTTGGTACAAAATGATCTGTTGCTCTCAGCATTAATTAATGCTAGGAGCATCAAGTACTTATGCACCTGGCCGGTATCCACAGGTGCCCAACTGAATTCAGCTGTATCACCATCCTCAGACAGCGATACAGTTGAATACTTTGATGCGAGTGGCAGTGTCTTATGCTGCACTGTGGTATTTGGGTCTGCTGAGGTAGTGTATTGTGGTGCACTGTGGTATTTCGTTGTGCTGCACTAAAAGAATGCTAGCACTTTCCTTTGGTACAGGTCAGGGTAAAGTAGGATTGAACATGTTGGGTTTCAACATGTACAATTGTATATTCCTGGGGAAGATAAGCCACTACCAGAGGTAGCTGAACATGCATGTGTATTGATGGCTTTGGAGTGTAAATATTTAGGCAGCTTTCCTATTAGAGAAGTGATGAATTATCATTGAGAGGGCTCAAAAGTAATTTCCCAATGACAATCTACCATAAATAGGTTCTTCTTTTTACTTTAAAGGTGATACATGATACGCATCAAGCACTTTAATCTAGCTACAGTATGTGCATAACATGTGGTTCATAGAAAAGGCAGTCTTACAGTGTTTCTCAGGGGTGGATGTGCCAGTGACCAAAGTGCAAGGGAATTCTAGCTTTACCTGCATGGCTTTTCATAGTTTGTCCAGCAGACAGAAAAAAAGCAGCTAAGTAAAGAAAAACGAGTGGCCATCATTACTTTAAGAAATGAAGGTCAGTCAGTCCGAAAAATTGGGGAAGCTTTGAAAGTGTCCCCAAGTGCAGTCACAAAAACCATCAAGCGCTACAAAGAAACTGGCTCACATGAGGACCGCCCCAGGAAAGGAAGACCAAGAGTCACCTCTGCTGCGGAGGATAAGTTCATCCGAGTCACCAGCCTCAGAAATCACAGGTTAACAGCAGCTCAGATTAGAGACCAGGTCAATGCCACACAGAGTTCTAAAAGCAGACACATCTCTACAACAACTGTTAAGAGGAGACTGTGTGCAGCAGGCCTTCATGGTAAAATAGCTGCTAGGAAACCACTAAGGACAGGCAACAAGCAGAAGAGACTTGTTTGGGCTAAAGAACACAAGGAATGGACATTAGGCCAATGGAAATCTGTGCTTTGGTCTGATGAGTCCAAATTTGAGATCTTTGGTTCCAACCACCGTGTCTTTGTGCGATGCAGAAAAGGTGAACGGATGGACTTTACATGCCTGGTTCCCACCGTGAAGCATGGAGGAGGAGGTGTGATGGTGTGGGGGTGCTTTGCTGGTGACACTGTTGGGGATTTATTCAAAATTGAAGGCATACTGAACCAGCATGGCTACCACAGCATCTTGCAGCGGCATGCTATTCCATCCGGTTTGCGTTTAGTTGGACCATCACTTAGTTATCAACAGGACAATGACCCCAAACACAACTCCAGGCTGTGTAAGGGCTATTTGACCAAGAAGGAGAGTTATGGGGTGCTACGCCAGATGACCTGCCCACACCCAACCTGACCATCGAGATGGTTTGGGGTGAGCTGGACCGCAGAGTGAAGGCAAAAGGGCCAACAAGTGCTAAGCATCTCTGGGAACTCCTTCAAGACTGTTGGAATACCATTTCAGGTGACTACCTCTTGAAGCTCATCAAGAGAATGCCAAGAGTGTGCAAAGCAGTAATTAAAGCAAAAGGTGGCTACTTTGAAGAACCTAGAATATAAGACATATTTTCAGTTGTTTCACACTTTTTTGTTAAGTATATAATTCCACATGTGTTAATTCATAGTTTTGATGCCTTCAGTGTGAATCTACAATTTTCATAGTCATGAAAATACAGAAAACTCTTTGAATGAGAAGGTGTGTCCAAACTTTTGGTCTGTACTGTATATGGAGCAAGCAGAAGTTATTATTTCTTAGAGTTTTATCTAAAACTTCCCCACTCTTGAGAAAATCCTGTGTATTTCCTGCTGAAAATACTTTGGTAATAGGCTAGTTTTGCATTATGTTCAGGAGATACATTTTCAAATACAGACTTTTTGCAGTGATCATCAGGAGGGACATGGCCTCCTGCAGCCCACCAGATTTAGGGTTGGAACACGGTTATAACGGAAAATAATGGAATCCATAAAACGGAAGTCAAAACGGAAGCCTTTAAAAGGCATCCTGTTTTGCTTTCCGTCATAATAGAATTCTATGGGCGATCATAACGGATCCGTCTGTTTTCTGTTATGCAGAACGGAAAAAAAGTCCTGTCGACAGGACTTTATTTTCCGTCTTGCATAAAGGGAACCAGACAGATCCGTTATGATTTCCATAGACATCTATTATGGAGGATCAAAATGGAATACCTCTTACAGGCTTCTGTTTTTACTTCCATCTTATGGATTCCATTATTTTTCGTTATAACCATGTTATAATGGAAAGCCATAATGGAATCCATAATGGTGAAGTGAACCTGCCCTTACTATGATATATGCCAGACACTGGAGTAAATTATAACTGAATTCTATACCAAATCATAGCTGACACAAATTTCTGTTTCTGGTGCATGGACAGCCATAAGATACAGCAAATTTGGCACATCTTAGTCCAGTGCACTTTTTACTAAGACTAGTGTATAAAACACCAGTCTTAATAAGTCTGCCATATTATGTCCTTAGAGAATGTTTTCTGTCTTCCTTGTACCCCCATTAAATCCTCTTGCTGATCTAAAAAGACAAATAATGGACCGCCAGAACGTAATGTTAAACTGTCTTAACAGTTTGTACAGCAAGTGTAAAAAAGCAAGTATAATCACATAATTAGGCCTGGTTCACATCTGCACTTTTAACTCCCGCAGTCTTTTCCAGCAGAAGAACAGACGGCTGGAGTTCACTGTATCTGGAGTTGGAGTTCACTGTGCACCATCGGATCCCCATTCACTGTAATGGGATCCGGGCACTTTTTGGCATATATATACTGGCTTTCGGCCAGAAGAAACTGCTGCGTGTAGTATTTGTTGTCTGGCTGAAAGCAGACATCTATGCCGGATACTGTGAATTTCATCAGTCTGTTCCTCCGCCATAACAGACTACTGGAATTAAAAGCGCATGTGTGAACCCAGCCTTAAGCCTCATTCACACGTCAGTGTTTCACAGACATGTGCTGTACGTGTTCTCCACAGACAGCACACGTTCCCATTCATTTTAATGTGTATATTCACACATCAGTGTTTTAGCACCGTCCGTGGGTCTGTGTTTTTAGCACAGATGCATGCTCTATTTTGTCCGTGTTCACAGATCCATCACACCCATTACATCCGTGTTGCATCCGTGTTTCACGGATCATTAGGAAGAGATGCTTTGAAAATAATTTTTGATCTGTGCAGGGTCAGTGAAACACGGATGGCACACTGAGAGCAAAAAACGGACACACAGACCAAACACGGATCCTTCACAGACAGCTTCATGGAGGCATCACTGACCACCTTCTCACAGATTTGAGCATGGACACGGACGTGTGAATGAGGCTTTGGACTATCAAGCCACTGATTGCTTATTTATAATGACATTTTATGGCAGTGGCTCTGTCCAATACCATGCTGTTAAATGTGGGTTTAAGGTCAGAGTCTGAATTTACGTGCAGAAGAGCTAAGACATCATTCTCTCTCTCTCTTCATTTGCTAAAAATTGCAGTTATATATAAGTACATACAAGTGATTCTGCACAAATTTCTATAACCATAGCTGGAAAGGATTTAAATAGAGTTCAGTATATGCAAGGACTGCTAATTTTGCTCACTATACTGAACAAAGATGATGGACATCAAGCCCATGCTTCATGGTTTTCTAAACAGTAATTCATTATTTAAAAGATTTATAGATTTTGAACAGGAAATGTTAAAAGAAGAAGCAAATTAAGTAGTATAAATTATTTATGCCTTGCTGATACATACAAGGTTTCTTGTTTGTGAAAGAGATTGAAAGAGGCAGGAAAATTACAAGAACTCTGTCCAAAATTCTAATTTTTGCTTAAAAGCCATACAGTACCATTAAGTCACAAATAGTATTGCCATACAATATACATGAAACTATTTATTAGATGAATGTACATATACCATTTACCATTGATGTACATAAACATACTAACACATCTAACTCAGTGGCTGCCCTTTTAAAAACTCTTGTTAGTTTTCCCATATGGCATTCAAACAGTTTGAGGAAATTTTCAGTACTAATGTTACTATGGATGTTGGTCTAGTGTTTTTAGGGAGTATCTACTGCTCCAGGCCTCTATTCTGTGATTAATGCTGAATAAGCAACAAAAGTTGAGGGACATCAGCATATCCTCCCAAAAGGTTTTATATTCAGGCATAAAAATGTAATAAAATGAGTTATGTTTCAGCTTCAACTGAAGCCTTTCTGAAGTAGCAATCAAGTTCTTATGCCTGAATAAAGAACCTTTTTGAAGGATATTCTGATGTTGTTGATTTATTTTTTAATATTCTGAAGACAAGTGTGAACTGATCTGTATGGCCAGACTGTTACATTTAAAGAGGATGTGTCACCATGAATTCCAATACAATCTGCAGGCAGCATGTACCAGAGCAGGAGAAGCTGTGCAGATTGATTTATCGTTTTGTGTGGAATGAAATGTAGTAAAACGTGTAATTGATACATTTATCTCTGCTATTTCTGATTTCATTATTCATGAGTTAGGTGTTATAAGTGATTGACACTAGAGATGAGCGAATCATGCAAAATTTTATTCGCTGAACATTCGCCGAACTTTTCCTAAGATTCGTATATTCAATGAATAGATTTTGTTGAATTTGCGTACAAAATATACGTAATTATATGGCTTTTAGCGAACATTCGCGCACTAATAACGAACGTTCAGGTAAAAAGGTACGCAACCTCTTTGAACGCGTACGCATAAGCGTACAAATTGCGTACGAAAATGCCTCTTTGCTGGAGAGGAATTGTGGAGCAGTAGGAATGCTCTGAGTCTGACCCCTGGCTTCATATGGCTGAGACTGAGATGAGCGTGCCATCCATTCCATCCATTCTACCTCATCCACTTTCTCCTCCACTACAATTTTGCGCCTTGGTGGGTTAGCCTGGTGGAACAACATCCAAGTATTGTGAATACTACTAGTAGATGCTCCGGCTACAGGTCCTTTGGCACTTCTGCCCTGTGCCACCTTCTCCTTTTTTTTTTTAGAGCTCAAGGTCTGGCTGGAAGTGCACCCCTTTTGCTTATCCATTCCAGACATTTTTCAATTCACTCTGTGGCCCTGCAGCTGGTCTTTGTACCTGTATCTCCCTTTCTCTCCCTATCTCTCTCTCCCTGCCTGATTAATTACTAGACCTGAACAGGCCCTGCACTTGCCCTGCAGTATCCCTGATATGTGTAATATGGATTCCCAGAGCAATGACACCCCAATTGTCGCAAAACAGGTCTCAGAGTCTCAGAACTTCACACACAGTGCTTCTGCTCGTCTCAGCAGTCACAGCAGAAGTGATGTGTCACTGGCTTACCGAGCCTGAGCCAATCAAAGCAAGCCCTGCCCACTAGGTCAGGTGACCGCTTTCTTGGCGGGCTTTTGCACACGATAAACGAACTAACAGTAAAATTTCGCTAATGAATTGAATTCGTATGCACCAGCGTATAGAGTAACTTATATGTAGCAATAGCGTATAATTTATAGGACAAATAGCGAATGCGTACAAAGCCGAAGCGAATCACCTAATATTCAGATTCGCTTTGCAGCTAAAAATTTCCAAGATTCGATACAAATCAACAAATTGACAAATAGATTCGCTCATCTCTAATTGACACCTATCTGTACCTATCTCTCATCGGTATCTATGTATACACACTTATGCCCCTTTTGTCGAGGTATATGGACTTAATGTAATGTATTCTATTGCAAATCCTGAGTTTCCCACGTCTTCAGGATAATGTGAATTCAATATCCTGGATAATGTGATGAGACAGGAACAAATGTGCCTTTATATACTTTTATATTTTTATACTTTGTAACTTTTATAAAGCTTGCGTATAATATATGTATATATTTAACTAGTCCAAGATGGCCCCCGTACTCTTATCAATATGACTTTTTCAAGCTAGTGACGTAGAATGGAATGCAACTTCTATCCAATCAAGAATGATATTGTTTGCTATTTGCATGCTTACGCCCCCTTTTCCTTTTTGTATCGAATAAGTACGTGTGTTAATAAAGGAAAAGCCCAGAGGCTGTAATGATTTTGCCACAGAAGCACGGCCAAAGGACTTAATACTGGAATCATAAGTCTGTGTTTTGTCCTTAATTATTGTGCGCACCCGTGTTCAAAACAATTCGGAATGACTGACTGAATTCCAGAAAGGACAGGTTTATGTCCACCTCAACAGCTGGCGCCCAACGTGGGGCCCCCGAAAGGAGCACCAGGACTCGCTCGGTGTCCCAACCCTCGACCGATGCCACGGGCACCACTCCTTCCCGAAGGGGACTGATCACCCTAACCGACCACGGTAAGTTATATATACACTGTATGTGATAACTTACCTGTGGCTCGAGGGGGGAGTGGTAGTCTGGGGTTTAGGTTTTGTGGGGCCTGAGTGAAACATCATGTGACCAGACGCCTGGTGGTCTCCGCCGGGGATTCCGGAAACCTACAGCCCCTCAGGAAAGGTCACGTGGGGATTCAGTCAGATCATGTTAGGGACCCAGACTGGCAGCGGAATCTGTGAGAACACGTTGAAGTAGTGATTTAGGTGGCGCCTGGGTATTCCGACACGTTACGGACCAGTTGCCCAGAGCGTGCGCCTAAACACTTAGAGTAGTCATCTAGGCGGCGCCTGGGTATACCGCCAAGTTACTCAGAGCGTGCGTCTAGACTAGGGATTTGGGCGGAGCCTGGGTATACCGACAAGTTACCCGGAGTGTGCGCCTGGGATTTGGTGACGCCTGGATATACCGACAAGTTATCCAGAGCGCGAGCCTCGGGTATACCGACAAGTTACCCGAGTCTCAGACCAGTTAGTTAGTTGTTAGTTAGTGCGCTGAGTGATAACCGTCGTGCCCATTGTTGCAACTCCTTCACGGGCGAAGTGTTGTTTGAAGTTTGAAGTTTCGCCGCTTGAGTCGGCGTCTAAATTGGGGAGATAGTAGCGGGTGTCTCTCTCTCCCCGGGGAAATCGTAGTGTGGTCTCTTTCCCC
>ONZH01024240.1:0-42500 GCA_900303285.1 Rhinella marina
TTTTATCTATTTTATCTGCTATATATTTTTTTTTATAAATGTAAGAAAAAAAAATAGCTGTGTCCCCTTACCGCTGTCATGTTGGTCCCGTCAACACTGATTCCCGCTGACGTGGTCATTGGCTGCAGTTGCGACGCTCTTAAGTGATTGGCCTTTTAAAGGAGTTCTCCGGGCATTAAGAAAATGAAAATACTTCAATATTACTTCATTATAAAACTATTCCCAAATACCTTTCACTAGTTATAATCAGGTCTGTGGAGTCGGAGTCGAGGAGTCGGTGACCATTTTGGTGGAGTTGGAGTCGGTATAAAATGGACTGACTCCGACTCCTAAAATATATAATAAATTGGTACATTTACTTCAATGTAGGGCTGGGCGATTAATCAAATTAATTCGGCAATTGAAAGCCTCACGATTTTATTTTTTAGGAAAATCGTGAACTCTATTTTCCTAAAATGGCGCCCGCCAGATAAAATAAAAACTTTCAACTGTCCTGCACCGCTCCGGTGTCCGGCACTCCTCTTCTTCTCCGGGGCCACGCTGCACATGGTCAGGACGTAGTGCGCGCACTCTGACCTGACTCTGCACGCAGTCAGGTGACAACGCAGAGCCGGGAGAAGACCGAGGAGCGCTGGAGCGGAGCCGTGGCGCAGGACAGGTAAGGGATTTTTTTATTTTATTCTTATGGTGGCCTAGTGGGCTGTTCTGAGGTCTGAAGGGGCACTACTGTGGGCTAATCTGAGGTCTGAAGGGGGCACTACTGTGGGGATCTGAGGTCTGAAGGGGGCACTAATGTGGGCTGATCTGAGGTCTGAAGGGGGCACTAATGTGGGCTGATCTGAGGTCTGAAGGGGGCACTAATGTGGGCTGATCTGAGGTCTGAAGGGGGCACTAATGTGGGCTGATCTGAGGTCTGAAGGGGGCACTAATGTGGGCTGATCTGAAGTCTGAAGGGGGCACTAATGTGGGCTGATCTGAAGTCTGAAGGAGACACTAATGTGGGCTGATCTGAAGTCTGAAGGAGACACTACTGTGGGCTGATCTGAGGTCTGAAGGAGACACTACTGTGGGCTGATCTGAGGTCTGAAGGGGACACTACTGTGGGCTGATCTGAGGTCTGAAGGGGACACTACTGTGGGCTGATCTGAGGTCTGAAGGGGACACTACTGTGGGCTGATCTGAGGTCTGATGGGGGCATTGTGGGCTGATCTGAGGTCTGAAGGGGACACTACTGTGGGCTGATCTGAGGTCTGATGGGGCACTGGGGGCTGATGGGGCACAATGGGCTGATGTGGGGTCTGATGGGGCACAATGGGCTGATGTGGGGTCTGATGGGGCACAGTGGGCTGATGTGGGGTCTGATAGGGCACAATGGGCTGATGTGGGGTCTGATGGGGCACAATGGGCTGATGTGGGGTCTGATGGGGCACAATGGGCTGATGTGGGGTCTGATGGGGCACAATGGGCTGATGTGGGGTCTGATGGGGCACAATGGGCTGATGTGGGGTCTGATGGGGCACAATGGGCTGATGTGGGGTCTGATGGGGCACAATGGGCTGATGTGGGGTCTGATGAGGGCACAGTGGGCTGATGTGAGGTCTGGTGGGGGCACAGTAGGCTTTTTTTAATTTATATTTTTAATAACCTAAGAAAATCGAGATTTAAATTGTGAATCGTCCAAAATTTTTAAAAAATCGTTTTTTTTTTTTTTTTTTTTTTTTTTTGGCCATATCGCCCAGCTCTACTTCAATGTGCTGAATATATTTTCATAAGAATTTGGGAACATGATGAAATGTCCTATAAATGTCTGATCTATTCCTGAACTAAGGATCTAGGCTTTCATTTGAGATGAATGTGTGCTGCCCTTCATGTAGATGCTCAGAAGTGAAACTCCTCTGCTACAGATCAGAGGAAAAAGGTACTAGGAAGGAATGGCTATACTCATCTCAGATCTGCTAGAGAAAACTGGATTAAAGGGGTTTTCTCACTAGTTACAAAGATTAGCTTTCAGCATATAGGGACAGTTAAAAGAAGACATTTTCTAAATACAGTGGTCAGTAGACTTTACTTTAGTCATGAACTATAGACAGTTCAGCAGGTCTCACTGTACACAGGTTTCTATGGTAACCTGCAGACCAGAAAGATTATCTGAGCAGGAGTGACCTCAGTACGCAAAATGTGTTGAGGACTGCGAAGGATGGCTTTACCTGTATTTGTTTTAGAGATCACAATCTCCTGCTCTGTCAGAGTAAGGCTACTTTCACACTAGCGGCAGGCCTGATCTGGCAGGTGAAGGGTGCTGCCGGATCAGGCCTGCCGCAGTGACATGTGTGGAGCCAGAACCGCGCTCCGGCCCCACACGTCACACAGTACATACATACACATAAACATACACACACAGAGACAAATACACATACATACATACTTACATGCTCCCGGCAGGTCTTCAGAGTGTCGGAGGGACAGGACGGCTCGCACAAGTGACTATTCCCCACAGCGCCCTCTGCTGGGCGCCTGGTGGAATCGTCACCTGTGCGCGCCGTCCTGTCCCTCCGACGCTCTGAAGACCTGCAGGGGTGCATGTAAGTATGTTTGTGTATGTGTGTACGTGTAGCCGAATCCGTCATGAACTCCATTGAAAGTCAATGGAGGACGGATCCGGTTACCATTGTGGTCACACCAGACGGATCCACCCCCATTGACTTGCATTGGGGGTCATTCCGGATCCGTCTTGGTGCGGATGCCTGGACCGGAGAGCAAACCGCAGCATGCTGCGGTTTGTTCTCCGGTCTGAAGACGGAACGGAATGCTTTCAGGAGCATTCCGTTGTCTTCAGTTCAGTTTTGTCCCCATTGACAATGAATGGGGACAAAACTGAAGCGTTTTTTTCCGGTATTGAGCCCCTATGACGGAACTCAATACCGGAATTTTAAAACGCTAGTGTGAAAGTAGCCTAAGTTAATATATGCTAATAATTGCTGGAGACCCCCCCCCCCCCCCCCCCCCCCCCCCCCCCCCCCCACACACACACACACACACACACACACACACACACACACACACACACACACACACACACACACGGCCTGAGGAGACAGAGTTCTCTCTGTATGCTTTGTTTTAGTTTGCTTTTCCTCTGAGCTCATGTTTGGAGAGGTTAGCTGCTCTCATGGCTTCTATATGCTGTGATGCAAAACACCTAGGGCCTTATGTATGAAAACTGTCTAGGTGTAGAAGTTTTTTTTGTTGCCCATAGAAACCAATTAGAGCTCCCCTTTCATTTCATATAGTGCTCTGGAGAAAGGAAAGGGGAGCTCTGATTGGTTGCTATGGGCAACAAAGAAAGTCTTAGACCTATACAGTTTTCATACATCAGGCCCTTAGTGAGCTGTACCCAGAGAAGCCTGATACTGAAAGTGCAGAGTAAAGATATCTAGTAAAACAGATATTACAGAATCTTTTTGTCATGACATATGTGTACTATTGATTTATGCAAAGTTTGTTTAAAGTTATCACTTAAACATGCGCCATGTATGAGGGAGTCAGAGTCAGGGGAAATTGAGGAGTTGGAGTCGGGGCTTTGGCTTACCGACTCCACAGCCTTGGTTATAATGGCTCGTTTTGTCTGGGGAGCAATCATTAGGAGAAACAAAATGGCCGCCGTCCTATTACTACACACAGAACCTGCCCTAATCACACAGCAGGACAAGTTACTTCACAGCACTGAGGTAAAGAACTGCCTCATCCTCCTCTCTGCTTGTTAGGGATTATGATCCTAAATACAGCTGATAAGATCTTTAGCTGAATCTCTGTGGGAATGGAGTTCATTCAGGCTAATAAGCAGCAGCGCTTGTGTGCTGTCTCCATTACCACAGTCTGTCCTGTCCATCCTCTCTGTACTTCCTGTCTCCTCATGAACTCCATTCCTACAGAGATTCAGCTAAATATCATATTAAACTGTAGTCAGGATCATACTCCCTGACAAGCAGAGCAGAGAGGAGGATGAGACTGCTCTTTACATCACTGTTGTGAAATAACTTGTCCTCCTGTGTGATTAGGACAGGTTTTGTGTGTACTAATAGGACTGTGGCCATTTTGTTTCTTCTAATGATTGCTCCCCAGACAAAATGAGCCATTATAACTAATGAAAGATATTTGGGAATATAGTTATAATAAAGTAATATTTACGTATTTTCATTTTCCTAACCCTTAGAGTACCAGCGCCGTACATTTACGGCGCTGGTGTGGTTTGGGGACATGACGCCTGCTCGGCTGGCGTCATGGCTGGCAAGTCTCTGCTGTTTCTAACAGCAGAGACTTGCGGCTACTTACCGCCATCGGCGGTGTCTTGCTGGGCCTTTAGATGCCGTGATCATGGCATCAGGATGCGTCTGAACCCGGAAACTTGCGCTTCTGGGTGGTGTACAGACGCCCCGAGTGGCCAATTGGGGTGTTTGTACACCATATGAAAACTAATCCTCGCTGGTGAGGATTACAGTTTTCAAACTGCAATTCTTATTCTGGCCACTAGATGGCAGGCCAGTATAAGAAATGAGCAATTCTTGGATTTATCTCCATCTAGTAAATCCCTGATTGCTCATAAATAGAGATGAGCGAACGTGCTCGTTACGAGCACTGTAGCGCTCGGCTCCTCTGCGAAAAAATGCCCGCAGGCATTGCGGATCTGTCCTCAGCTGCATGTAAGTCAATGAGGACGGATCTGTTTGGTATGACACTCATACCAAACGGATCCATCCCCACTGACTTTCAGTCAAGTGAGGAGGACGGATCCGTTTGGTATGAGTGTCATAGCAAACGATCCGTCCCCATTGACTTACATGTAGCTGAGGACGGATCCGCAATGCCTTCGGGCATTGCGCAGGAGAGCCGAGCGCTACAGTGCTCTTAACGAGGACGTTCGCTCATCTCTACTCATAAAGAAAAAAAACACAATATATTAGCTCATATTTGAGCTTTAAAATAATCACAAAAAATGTGAAAAAAAAATGTTAAAAAAATAAAAATATAAAAGTTTAAATCACCCTCCTTTCCGTATAATTAAAAAAATAAATGCCTAAATAAAAATAAATATAGACATCATGGGTATCACCATGACCGAAAACGCCCGTACTTTAGAAAAAAAATCCAACACGGTGAATTGTGTGGCGGAAAAAAGCGTCAAAATGGCAATTTGCTGTTTTTTGTCACTTTTTTTTTTTTCTAAAAAAAATTAAATAAAAAGCGATCAAAAAGTCATACGCACCTCAGAATGGTATCAATAAAAACTTCAGATCACCCCGCAAAAAATGAGCCCCCATACAGCTCCGTACACATAAATACCAAAAAGTTATAGGGGTCAAGATATGACAAAAAAAAGGCCAACTTTATAATTATTTTATCACTATCGAAACACAAGAAAAACTATACATATTAGATATCGCCGGATTCGTATTGACCTGTAGAATGAAAGTAACTGGTCAGATTTAATGCATATCGAACGGCGTAAATTAAAAAAAAAAAAAACCTCAAACTTTTTTTTTTTGCAATTTCAGCCGATTAGGAATTTTTTTTTTCCTGCTTCCCACTACATCATATGCAATATTAAATGGTGGTGTTGGAAAGTACAACGTCCCACAAAAAAAACAAGCACTCGTACAGCCATGTGAACAGAAAAATAAAGTTATGGCTGTGTGAAGGCAGGGAGCGCAAAACGTAAACGCAAAAAAAAACCTCCGGGAATGAAAGGGTTAAAATATTTTAAAAATTCTATGCGGTCAATGCTGTGACAGGG
Source organism: Rhinella marina (assembly GCA_900303285.1). Classification (NCBI taxonomy): domain Eukaryota; kingdom Metazoa; phylum Chordata; class Amphibia; order Anura; family Bufonidae; genus Rhinella; species Rhinella marina. Next base: position 5,792 of record ONZH01024240.1, read on the forward strand.
AAAAAAAAACACCTAATTTGTTGCACTTGGCTTTTTTGGTGTGTGTGATTGATATTTTTTTTTTTTTTTTTTTTTTTTGTGTGTGTGTTGTATTGAATAGTATCTTCGAAATCGAATCAAAATTTTGGCATTGTGACAACCCTAATCTAGAGTGCTCTGGACTTCAGACTCTCACTGTCCTTCAGCGGCGCAGCCAGGGCCCTGATTTGAACATCTTTTAAAGAGATCTGAAAATAGCTGTCCACTGATGGTCCCCACCCAACCTGAAAGACCTTGTGAGGATCTGCAGAGAAGAATGGCAGAAAATCCAGGTGTGCAAACCTTGTGGCATCATGCCCAAGAAGACTGGAGGCTGTAATCTCTGCCAAAGGGGCTTCATCTAAGTACCCAAGGGTCTGAATACTTATGCCTTATGTTCCGTTTTTGTTTTGTTTTTTTTCAATTGAGTGTAGAATGATGGGGGAAAATTTCAACTTTTTCCACATTTTATGACCTTGTGTTAAATTAAAAAAACATGAAAGGAGCTGCAGACTTTTGAATGCATTATATCTTCTTTATATCTGCCCGTTCGACAGCCATATGGTTTATGCACTGCTGAATATTAGTTATAGGATAAGTTCGCCCTCTAGTGGAAGAGATTAGTTATGTTCCAGATAACCTGGATAGTGAATGTATTTACATTTACATAGAAATTTACATTTTTTTTTTACCAGGAATAAGTTGGGTTTTCTATATGAAGGTATGTATTCGGTGGACCGCAGAGTAGTTGGAGAGCTGCTGCATGTAGTTGCATTCGACAGTAGCTCCACATTGACCAAGCTGACAGGCCGCCATTGCCGTGGCACAATCTTTAGGTCTCTATTTCCCATTGAGATCCTATAACTTGTGGTAAGACAGTCACCCGGGGGGTTAATTGTAGTGAAGTGTATTATTTTCCCATGGACCAGGCTGCCACGCGCGGGTGTTACCTGCAATGTGCCTTTGATGTTGGCTACCACGTATCTCGTTGTATCTGGATTGCCGCTGTTGTCACTGAAAAGCCTTGACGTATTTCACCAGTCAGACCCGTACAGCAGTGAGGGGCCTCGCAGGCGCTGGAATGACTGACCATCGAGGGTGCTATGCGTCTGTCGGCACATGGTATGGCTAGGCAGCCTGTGGCGCTCTGGTAGAAGGTAGCACCTCAGAACTGGGTGGCCAGATGCCCTGTGGGGAGACCGCTAGGCGCGCTTTAGCCAATCACGGCTCGGATGGGCGGAGCTTCCGGTTTACGGTGGAGAGATATCTGCTCGCCTGGAAGCACGCTGCTTACTGCACAGACCGCTGCCCAGTGCCAACAAGCTGCCCACTGCCATTCTAACCAGAGGACTGAGACGACATGCCAGCCTTAAGGTAAAAGTCCCACTTGTGCTTACCTGCAGCCTGTCCTCATTGTGTGCTCTGTCCCCTCTGCTGATGTGGACAACTTTTAAGTGTGCACGCTGCCTTTCCCGTCTGCTGCTGTCCTGTGGCACATACATGCATATGGCAGTTAATCCAGATCTGTGGTCCAGCCTGCATAGGTAACTGCTGCTGCACCTGCTGCGGTTCCCAGGATGAGGGATGACACAGAAAAGTGGACTCGGATCTGTCAATATTTGAGATGTGCTGATCGTTGCATAATGTCAGCCTGAGACCTGTGTGACATTTAGCAGCCTCCACAAACCTCCCATGTAATGCTTTAATGGCTTTTAACCCCATATGCTGCACTTGCTGGAGGGGACAGAGCTGGGACAACTTCCAAACCACTTTGCCTAATGAAATGCTTTCCTGACAGTCACACGGTGCACTGTTAGCGCCTAACAGCATGAGATCCAGTAAGCAAACAGCCATCGGTCTGGTTCAGTACACTGCCGGAACTGGCATGTAGATGAGAGGTTCTTTACTTAGTGCGCTGTACTCCTCAGTTAATCATTTTTCTACACCTCACGGGTGCCGTGGCCGTCTTAGTTTTAAGTTTTCCATACACTTCTTTGTTTTCATTATTTGTGGTACTTTAAATGAGAATTCACGGATACCTGTAAAAAATACACACAAGCCTTTGCAGAAGGCACATATGTCACTAAAGAGCTGGTCCAGGTTGGCACCTGGTACAGGAAGCTAGTCATAGTCACCTATGTAAAAAGTCTCCATGCCTTCTTAGCTCACATCTAGTAAAAGTCCATTCAGCTGCTGCAGGGGCGGTCTGGCTGTAGACCCTACAGGGAAATTTCCCGGTGGGCTGATGCCCAGAGGGCCACCTAAACCCTCCTCTTGGCCAAAAGCCAGGTACAAAAAGATCTGATGCTCTCAGGATTCATTAATTTAGACAGAATTCTGGGCTGCACTGTGGTATCTGGTTCTGCTGAGGTAGTATTTTGTGCTGCACTGGTAATTGGGGCCACTTTTAGGCTTTTTTCCAGGGCCACTTTAAATTCCCAGTCTGCCCCTGAGCTGCTGTCTCCAAGAGTAAGGCCTCTTTCACATTAGCGGCAGCACGGATCCGGCGGGTGAAGGGTTCCGCCGGATCCGTGGTGCCGCAAGTACGTACACACACACACACACACACACGCTCCGCACAGGAGGAAGGCGTGCACATAGGAAGATTCCCCACAGCGCCCTCTGCTGGAGGGAGAATCTTTCTATGTGAGCGCAGTCCTCCTCCTGCGATGTGCAGAGCTGCTGGGAGCATGTGTGTATGTCTGTGTGTATGTCTCTCTGTCATGTCTGGTGTACTGTGGATGAATCCGTAATGAACTCCGTTGAAAGTCAGTGGAGGACGGATCCGTTTACTGAGTGTCACACTGAACGGATCCGTCCCCATTGACTTGCATTGGGGGTCATGATGGATCCATCTTGGTGCGAATGCCCAGGACGGAGAGCAAACTGCAGCATGTTGCGGTTTGCTCTTCGTTCTGCAGACGGAACGGATTGCTTTCAGGAGCATTCCGTTGTCTTCAGTTCAGTTTTGTCCCCATTGATAATGAATGGGGGCAAAACTGAAGCGTTTTATTCCGGTATTGAGCCCCTATGACGGAACTCAATACCAGAAAAAGAAAACGCTAGTGTGAAAGTAGCCTAACCTTTTTATATAGTGATACTGTAGGGTATATACATAATACCTCACCAAGCTTGCATCTTGACTCTTCACTGGTCCGTGGGATGCTGACAAATGACCACTGCAGCCAATCACTAGCTCTAGCATTGGGGCGCCACTGTTTGGCTACAGCAGTCACATTAACAAGTCATTGCTGGAGCCTGAGAGTGGTAACGCTGTTTATCTGCATGCAAAGTGGGACCTCCATATACCAGGACATCAACAGATGCTTGATTGAATTGAGGTGTAGGGAATTTTGAGTCCAAGTCAACACCCTGAGCTTTGTCATGTCCCTCAAACCATTTCTGAAGAATTTTTGTGGCATGGCAGGACAAAGTAGTCTATTGAGAGATGTCACTGTCATTAATGAATACTATGGCAGGAGCCAAGAGTTTCCCAGAGCATCATTCAGCCTCAATTTGCTTGCGTCTTTCCATAGTGCATCCTGGTGCCATGTTAACCCCAGGTGAGCAACAAAAACGCACCCAACCATCCCTATGATGTAAAAGAAATGTATTTTTAGACTGACCAGGTACCATCTAGGAGTACCCAATGAGAAATGGTCCTCTGCATTGCACAGGTGAACGTTAATGTTCCTCAAGTTGTCTACTGGTCATGATAGCCATTGGAGGAAGCAGTCTATGGGTATGGTGTTAATAGACTTCCAGACGATGACCATGGTTTAAGGACTTAATGTATACACATGTATATACTTACTTATATATATATATATATATATATATATACACACAGTACAGACCAAAAGTTTGGACACACCTTCTCATTCAAAGAGTTTTCTGTATTTTCATGACTATGAAAATTGTAGATTCACATTGAAGGCATCAAAACTATGAATTAACACATGTGGAATTATATACTTAACAAAAAAGTGTGAAACAACAAAATATGTCTTATATTCTAGGTTCTTCAAAGTAGCCACCTTTTGCTTTGATTACTACTTTGCACACCTGAAATGGTTTTCACTTCACAGGTGTGCCCTATCAGGTTTAATAAGTGGGATTTCTTGCCTTATAAATGGGGTTGGGACCATGAGTTGTGTTGGGCAGAAGTCAGGTGGATACACAGTTGATCATCCTACTGAATAGACTGTTAGAATTTGTATTATGGCAAGAAAAAAGCAGCGAAGTAAAGAAAAACGAGTGGCCATCATTACTTTAAGAAATGAAGGTCAGTCAGTCCGAAAAATTGGGAAAACTTTGAAAGTGTTCCCAAGTGCAGTCGCAAAAACCATCAAGCGCTACAAAGAAACTGGCTCACATGAGGACCGCCCCAGGAAAGGAAGACCAAGAGTCACCTCTGCTGCGGAGGATAAGTTCATCCGAGTCACCAGCCTCAGAAATCACAGCTTAACAGCAGCTCAGATTAGAGACCAGGTCAATGCCACACAGAGTTCTAGCAGCAGACACATCTCTACAACAACTGTTAAGAGGAGACTGTGTGCAACAGGCCTTCATGGTAAAATAGCTGCTAGGAACCCACTGCTAAGGACAGGCAACAAGCAGAAGAGACTTGTTTGGGCTAAAGAACACAAGGAATGGACATTAGACCAGTGGAAATCTGTGCTTTGGTCTGATGAGTCCAAATTTGAGATCTTTGGTTCCAACCACCGTGTCTTTGTGCGACGCAGAAAAGGTGAACGGATGGACTCTACATGCCTGGTTCCCACCGTGAAGCATGGAGGAGGAGGTGTGATGGTGTGGGGGTGCTTTGCTGGTGACACTGTTGTGTATTTATTCAAAATTGAAGGCATACTGAACCAGCATGGCTGCCACAGCATCTTGCAGCGGCATGCTATTCCATCCGGTTTGCGTTTAGTTGGACCATCATTTATTTATCAACAGGACAATGACCCCAAACACACCTCCAGGCTGTGTAAGGGCTATTTGACCAAGTAGGAGAGTGATGGGGTGCTACACCAGATGACCTGGCCTCCACAGTCACCAGACCTGAACCCAATCGAGATGGTTTGGGGTGAGCTGGACCGCAGAGTGAAGGCAAAAGGGCCAACAAGTGCGAAGCATCTCTGGGAACTCCTTCAAGACTGTTGGAATACCATTTTAGGTAACTACTTCTTGAAGCTCATCAAGAGAATGCCAAGAGTGTGCAAAGCAGTAATCAAAGCAAAAGGTGGCTACTTTTGAAGAACCTAGAATATATTTTCAGTTGTTTCACACTTTTTTGTTAAGTATATAATTCCACATGTGTTAATTCATAGTTTTGATGCCTTCAGTGTGAATCTACAATTTTCATAGTCATGAAAATACAGAAAGCTCTTTGAATGAGAAGGTGTGTCCAAACTTTTGGTCTGTACTGTGTAGTTTATAAGGCCGAAAAAAGACATCTGTCCATCCAGTTCAGCCTGTTATCTTGCAAGTTGATCCAGAGGAAGGCAAAAAACTCCTGTGAGGTAGAAGCCAATTTTCCCCACTTTAGGGGAAAAAAAAATTCCTTCCCGACTCCAATCAGGCAATCAGAATTATTCCCTGGATCAACGACCCATCTCTAGTAACTATATACATCCATGTATTTCTGGAGTGTAATAATATTACAGGTTATAGTTAATAGAGATGAGTCGTTGATCCAGGGAGTTATTCTGATTGCCTGATTGGAGTCGGGAAGGAATTTTTCCCCCCCCTAATCAGGCAATCAGAATAACTCCCTGGATCAACGACTCATCTCTATTAACTATAACCTGTAATATTATTACACTCCAGAAATACATGGATGTATATAGTTACTAGAGAGGGGTCGTTGATCCAGGGAATAATTCTGATTGCCTGATTGGAGTCGGGAAGGATTTTTTTTTTCCCCCTAAAGTGGGGAAAATTGGCTTCTACCTCACAGGAGTTTTTTGCCTTCCTCTGGATCAACTTATAGGAAAACAGGCCGAACTGGATGGACAGATGTCTTTTTTTCAGCCTTATAAACTGTTACATCTAGGCCCCTTTTGAACTCTTTTAGTGAACTTACCATCACCACCTCCTCAGGCAGAGAGTTCCATAGTCTCACTGCTCTTACCGTAAAGAATCCTCTTCTATGTTTGTGTACAAACCTTCTTTCCTCCAGGCGCAGAGGATGTCCCCTCGTCACAGTAACAGTCCTGGGGATAAATAGATCACGGGAGAGATCTCTGTACTGACCCCTGATATATTTATACATAGTTATTAGATCTCCCCTCAGTCGTCTTTTTTTCTAAAGTGAATAACCCTAATTTTGATAATCTTTCTGGGTACTGTAGTCCACCCATTCCAGTTATTACTTTAGTTGCCCTCCTCTGAACCCTCTCCAGCTCTGCTATGTCTGCCTTGTTCACAGGAGCCTAGAACTGTGCACAGTACTCCATGTGTGGTCTGACTAGTGATTTGTAAAGTGGCAGGACTATGTTCTCATCACGGGCATCTATGTCTCTTTTGATGCCACCCATTATATTATTGGCCTTGCCAGCAGCTGTCGGACACTGGCTTCTACAGCTTAGTTTGCTGTTCACTAAAATTCCTAGGTCCTTTTCCATGTCAGTGTTACCCAGTGTTTTACCATTTAGTATGTACTGGTGACTTGCATTATTCCTTCCCATATGCATAACCTTACATTTGTCAGTGTTAAACCTCATCTGCCACTTCTCTGCCCAGGCCTCCAATCTATCCAGGTCCCTCTGTAGCAGTGTACTGTCCTCTTCTGTGTTAATTACTTTACACAGTTTAGTGTCATCTGCAAAAATTTATATTTTACTGTACAAGCCTTCTACAAGAATATAAATATATATATATACACACACACCATGTTGGTAATGGAGCCCAGAGATAGAGATTTTCAGGCTAAAATGAAACTTCACAAATTAGAGTGTAAAATCACATTCTGAAGTGTCTTTTATACATTTTTATAGCTGTGGTCCTGGCGCTGCCAAGATTCTGAATGTAATTCTAATTACACAGTATTTATAGCTGGAGTGAGATTGGTGTTCTGTGATTATAGATATCTGCACAGTATCGTATATTCTACTTAATCAGGATTAGTGTAGCAATGCAGTTACCCTAATTCATATGAACTTCATATAACAATTTAGTTTGTTTAAATCTTCCGTGTATTCTGGTACTATTATTGAGAATTTCAGAAAAGCAAATGCATCACTTGTTTTTCAGTTCATTTTATGTTCTTGATTGAGCAGCCACAATCACTTATGAAAGGTGCCCATACACCTTCAATAGCTGTCAGCCGTAAGCTATCCCGCCCAACGCCCCCATACATCTTTGGTTCAGCCGAATATGAATGTGTTTTCAATGGGGCAAGAGGAGAAAACCATATCCAGATATCTCTGACTACAGCTTATCTTCTGGGAAGATAAACTATAAAGCACCCAATCCTTCTCTCTCCCAGCATCATCTGTTGGGAGACACCATGCGTACAAGATTGTTGGGCGGTTCTGTTGGAAATAGCTGGTTCGGCCAGCAGTAGCCAATTGTGTTTGGGGACCTGCTCTGTGCTGTACTTTTTTACTTTGGTTACAAATTCTCCGGGCCAAATTAAATTTGAGTTTGAGTCTGGAATTCCTATTAATTGCACAAAAATATCTCCAAGCGGGCCATATGAAGTCGTACATAGATATAAACAAATGCATTATGGGCTTATGCCCCCATTACATGTTATTTTAATGTTTCAACATTAAAAACTACTTTTTTAATTTACTGTAAAAGAAAATGTGCTCTATATGTGACTAAAGGTCAGATGCACCGATAATCGTCCAGATTATTGGGAATGACCGTTCCTGATCATCTGGCCGTCTAAATGTGTCGCCAATCACCTGTTGAACAAGCGAAACGCTTGTTGATTTAGTGATCCTGTCGCTCATGCAGTCTCCTCAGATCATGGCTTCTTAGCAGCAGATTGTGTGGTCTAAGCAGTAATCTACTGCATATAAACCATGATTCTGTATGGGGACGAGGGATCACTATAGCAATCACTCGTCCTCATTCAGTGAAGGAGATCGCCGCATGTAACTGTGCGGTCTCCTTCACTGAATAAACGCTTCCTTCCCAATAATCGGCCGCTCAGGCACCCTGTCTAAACCAGCCTTTACTCTCTTTACTCAATTATAATGCCACCCCCTGCTGTTTAATATTGTAGTAATGTGCATGGTCACACGTGCTCAATTCCATTTTTCAACTGCTATCAGCCATATCTACTGTTTAAAGAGGTTTGATGACCAGTCCTCAGGAGGATATCCTCAGTATAGGTCATCAATATTAAAAAGCTCGCACAACCCCTTTAAGGCCACCTTACACTGCCCGAGCCAGATAGTTACTAACAAATGTTTGAAGGAACGCTTGTTGGCAATTATCTGGTGGTGTAAAGGTGCCACCAATTACCACATGAACAAGAATAATGCTCATTCATGAGCAGTGGCGTAACTACCAGGAAAGCAGGGGAAGCGGCTGATTCGGGGTCCGCGCTGACAAGGGGCCCATCCGCCTGGGAGCAGTGTCAGAAAACAGCAGGATTATCTCAGGCCGGGCCCTTCACGCACAGTGCAGTCACATCATCAGTCTCTGACTGCTGACAAACCCAACACCTCCCCCCCCCCCCCCCCGTTGATTCTTCTTACTGTCTGTCTCCACCAGCATAGCGTGTGGCGCTGTCCACTAGTGCTCTATGCTACTATAAAGCACCCAATCCTTGTGATATGCCTACTAAGTTCTTGTATTGATTGGAAAGTGTGGCAGGAGAGAGTGGAAGTGCAGCAGGCAAGAGGAGCAATACTGAAGCGGCACAGCAGCAAGCGGACATCACTCGCTCCTCAGCTTTCAAGGTATGTGTGCATTGCCTGTGCCTCCCTGGACCTTGTTTCCCCCTCCCCCCAGCCTGGCCTGCGCCCCCGTGGAGCCCGGTCACTTCTAGCTACGCCCCTGTTCATGAGGTAATATGATTTTGTGCAGGCACCTAACTACTTGTTTGCTGGCAGCAGTTTGTGCTGTGTAAACATACTCATACAATAATTCTGCTATGGCTCCTCCCCATACTGTAGAGGAGATCACATGTAAATACAGCGGTCTCATTCACTGACGAACAGGTGATTGCCGGAAGGAACGCTTCCCTCCTGACAATTGCCTGCTATATCTAGCTGTGTAAAGGGGCCTTTAGAAGCTGTTACATTTTAGGCCTCTGTCACACAGTCAGTGTTTGATCAGTGATTTTCATTAGATATTGTGAGCCAAAACCAGGTGCAGGTCAAGTCTTTGCAAGTCTGGGTAGGATCCACTCATGGTTTTGGCTCAAAATCACTGTTTTAAATCACTGCCCTAAGGACCACTTACACTGCTTGATGTTCAGGATCGTAGGTGCAGTCACCTAAATTGTTTGCCATCTTTGTCTAAACAGCATCTGCTGCCGGTAAACAAGGATTCTGCACAGCGACAAGCGATGGCATTAGTGATCTATCCTCCCCATACTGTGGAGGAGATTACTACATCTCCACTGAGTAGACAAATGAGTACTGAGTACTGACACTGAGTACTCCATTGAGCACTGTAATGGGGCCTTTACAGGTTGAAAGTTTCAGCAGAAAGGGCACGCCTCCTGAGCTGCCAGCCTGAAGTCCCGTTTCACACGAGCGTCACGTATTCAGTCCAGATGCGTTCAGGGTGCGTTCCGGAAAACTCGCACCAATCCGCACACAATCGCAGTCAGTTTTGACTGCGATTGCGTACATTCGTTCAGTTTTTTCCGTGCGGGTGCGATGTGTATGGATGCATTTCACATGCGCAATAAAAAACTGAATGTTTACAAACAACATCCCTTAGCAACCATCAGTGAATCTCGCATTGCATCCGCACTTGCGTGCGGATGCAATGCATGATTCACGTAGACCCATTCACTTCAATGGGGCCAGGGCTGCGTGAAAAATGCAGAATATAGAACATGCTGCGATTTTTCACGCAACGGCGAACTGATGCTTGAAAAACATCGCTCTTGTGAAAAGCCCCATTGAAATGAATGGGTCAGTATTCAGTGCGGGCACAATGTGTTCGCATCACGCATTGCACCCGCGTGGAAATCTCGCCCGTGTGAAAGGGGCCTGAAGATAACCTAGCAGAGCAATGAATGGGTAGATAGCTGGATCCATGTGAGGCACAGGAGGGGTTCTAGCTGTTAGGCCCCTTTCACACGACCATATATTTGCGGGCCCGCATTCTGAGCGCTGCGGAACACACGCCGTGCGCCCCCATTGAAAATGCCTATACTTGTCCGTGCGCACGGACAAGTATAGGACATGCTTCAAAAGAGCCGCGGCACGGAGCTAGCTCCGTGCCGCGGCTCCCGGCCCCATAGAGGTGAATGGGGCCGCACCTATTCGGATAGATACGGCCCCATTCATACGGTTGTGTGAATGGGGCCTTAGAAAGAGATTGTCATGTGCCATATAATGTTTGATTTTTACTTGTCCCTTGTAAACGTGCCGCAGAGCATGCAACAAAAGGGCATACTCTTGGTATTTTGGATGGTTGCATCTTTCATTTGGCACCTAAAATCTTTGGCGGCAGCACATTACTCTGCATAAACAAGGATGTGCTGCAGGTGACTAAGGGGGCAATGATGGCAAACTAATGGCTCGTTCCCAGATAAGTGGGCCCTTATGTAGTGAGTGCGCTCTTTTATTATGCTGTGTATTGTTGATCTGTACCATGAGGATTCATAATGGGCTTTTGTGCATGAGCTGGCTTGGGTCCTCTTTTATAGCTAAAACTAGGATCATAGCCAAAGTATTGCCAAAGAATCACATTTTCTATTCTACTTTTTCTCTGTGTAGTTTGGTTTGTGCCTTCAAATGCGAAATTGATGCCCCTGCTGATGCTGAATGTTGCTCTGTTCTGGAGGTACTGTAGTGCAGTTCGAGGTAACTCCTAGGTTCCTTGTAAATTCAGTTTACTTCAATAAGTCATTGATACAGAACAAGTATAGGTTGTCCTGGGACATTGTGGTTGGCTGTGCTGATAAGCAGTGCGTGTAAATCCACAGCTGGGAGAAGTAGATTGTGCATGGGGTATCGCCATCTGTTTTCAGCTTTGCTGTGTGAAGTATGCACTGTTGTTTCCTGTGCTTGCTGCCCTCCTGCCTGGGAGTGTTGTTTTAAAGTTAATAAGTAGAGTATCGAACATCTGAAAGCTCTCCGTTTTAAATTTTACATTTTTTGGTAATGCTTTAAGACCTGTGTCTCAAAGTAACTTATTTAAAAAAAAAAAAAAAAAAAACATAGGAAGAAAGAGATGCAAATGAGCTCTTAGCAAGCTCGGTATCTGATGCCACTGGATGTAAGGTAGCTATCTGATAAGTCAATGTTCGACCCTTTAAATAGGCCTTGAGACATGACTCTGATAATAAATAAGCCAGCACCTCATCTGACAGCTGTTTCTGGGTGATTGCCCCTCATCAGTGCAGAGCAGAGAGAACTGGCTTTGCTGGGTGAGAGGCCGAAGTCAGGATTTGGGGGAGGGGGGGGTACTATCTCTCCTTGGGCAGAGAGCGCCCTAATCGCTAGTTAAAGGGAACCTGTCATCTCCGAAACACCCCCTGAACTAGAGTAAGCGTTGTATAGTGTAAGTGATGCTGAATCCGAATATGTAAGTTTTATCTTCATACTCACTTCCATTCAGACGCTGTGCTCCCACAAACCTGCAGTAAAATGCACTCAGTGGACTCTTCTTTGAGTCCTCTCCATTATGTTAGTGAGCACTGGAGTCCAGTGAGTGCATTTTACTTCAGGTTTGTGGGAGCACAGCATCAGAATGGAAGTGAGTATGAAGATAAAACTTACATATTCGGATTCAGCATCACTTACACTATACACCGCTTAATCTAGTTCACGCAGTGTTTTGGAGATGACAGGTTCCCTTTAAAGGGAACCTGTCATCTCCGAAACACCCCCTGAACTAGAGTAAGCGTTGTATAGTGTAAGTGATGATGAATCCGAATATGTAAGTTTTATCTTCATACTCACTTCCATTCCGACGCTGTGCTCCCACAAACCAGCAGTAAAATGCAGTCACTGGACTCTTCTTTGAGTCCTCTCCATTATGTGAGTGAGCACCGGAGTCCAGTGAGTGCATTTTACTGCAGGTTTGTGGGAGCACAGTGTCAGAATGGAAGTGAGTATGAAGATAAAACTTACATATTCTGATTCAGCATCACTTACCCTATACAACACTTACTCTAGTTCAGGGGGTGTTTCGGAGATGACAGGTTCCCTTTAAGTCAGTTCTCTCTGCTCTACACTGATGAGGGGCTATCACCCAGAAACAGCTGTCAGATGAGGTGCTGGCTTATTTACTATCCGAGTCATGTCTCAAGGCTTATTTAAAGGGTTGAACATTGACTTATAGGATAGCTGCCTTACATCAGGTGGCATTAGACGCAGAGCTTGCTAAGAGCTGATTTGTATCCCTTTCTTCCCAGACTTCCAGAGAAGCATATATGGCCTATGTAACTCTTCTCACGCCGATTAAGGCGCTCTCTCCCCAAGGAGAATACCACCCCCAAATATAAAAAAAAATTATCATGTACATGATTAGAGGCTTCTCTTTGCAGATATTTGTTGACGTTACCCAAGATTTCTATAGGGTACAGCTACACGGCAAAATGTGTTGCTTGACACAAGGTTATGGTTACATGGCAACGTTTCATATGCGGTATTTCAATGGTGATGCAACAGTTGTCAAATAATCCAATTCGCAGCATGTCTCACTGCAACACCACTGAAATACATTGTATGACCTGTTGCGTGACGCATGTAGCCATATCCTTAGGTCCATTGGAAAAGTCTGACTTTGTTAATGTGGCTACTTCACATTACAACACATTCTGAGCACTGGCATGAAGTTGTCTGAGTTCTCTGAACTAAAAAAATATGGTGCTTATTGGGGTTGTCCTGTTGTTGTGTTTTTTTTTTTTTTTTTTTTTTGTTTGTTTGTTTTTTAAACCCATTCAAGACCCCCTGCAATTTTGGCACAATAACTGATGGAAATAACTGACTAAATACCTGAGATGTGAACTCAACCTCACGGACATTGGATGGAGTATGAATTGATTTCAGCGTTTTAATTTTATTAAAGTGCTTAGGGTGTTGCTACACGGGATGCAATTTTCATACATTTTCTGGGTATTTCACCTCCGCAACATAGATTTAGATGCTGCAGGTTTAAGATTTTTTATGTGGCTTCTGGATTCGATCCTCTTTGTGGTTACTGTTCTGCCATAGGTAGCCATAACCTTAACCCCTTATTGACTAGCATGTTTTAGGCCATAGTGACCAAGCATTTTTTTTTTTTCCTGGACGCCCTCCATGACAACATCACAAGAAGTTATTCTGCAAATTTTCTGTAGGGACTTGAACACACATTAAAAGACCCCTTCCACCACCAACCAGTGTTTTTCCTGTCCTTATGGAGGACAGTTACAGAGGACTCAGTGATTAAAATGATCCAACAATCTAGAGTTGAGGACTATAGTTTTATCGAAAGGGGAAAGTCTCCTGACAACTTGGCTAGCCCCCTTTGCCTTCTCTAGACTCCGCTGTTACCTGTAGTTTGCAGCCTTATGTAAGTTCATGCTTCACTGTGCAGACCCACGTCATGGGTTCTGGATATTAAGAGATGCATCCCTAAGTTGGATTTTAAGCTCCTCTGCTCTTCTCCTCCCTTCGTATAAATATAATAAAGTCGTTGCATCCATCCTGCTGTGGTAACTTGAAAAACACTGATGGTGGATGGGGTCTTTTAACTTTAGAAGGACAACCTCATGTGGTGCTGTCATGTCTGACTTCTGAAAAACCAATTACCGATAGGACTAAGGCCCCATTCACACGACCGTATGTATTCCGTGTCCATATAAAAACGGAACGGAAGACATACGGAATGTCTTCCGTAGTGTTCGGCATTTTTGCGGACCCGTTGACTTTTAATGGGGGCTACGGACGTGTTTTGCGGACAAGTATAGGACATGTTTCATTTTTTTGCGGGAGAACTTTCGTAATATACGGATGCGGAATGCACACGTTGTGCATTCCGCATTTTTTTTCTTCTATGGAAAAATGAATGGGTCCGTATGGTTCCGCATCTTATCCGCAAAAATGCGGCTAAGATACGGAAATGAACATACGGTCGTGTGAATGGGGCCTAATTCCTACTTTTTCATCGTTACTTTCCAAGAGCCATACGTTTTTTAAATTTTTTCATCAATGTAGTCATATTAGGACTGATTGGGGCTGGATAAGTTGTTTTTAATAGCTGTTTTAATAAAATCTATTAAACGTTTCTTCTAACCTTTTACTATTACCACGTTGATGAGTGATCTTCTGATTGCTTCTGTATTATACTGTACTGCTTATATGCTATTGATCATAGCAGTTAAGGGGTTAAATGACTCAGATCGTTACTTCTGCCAGTGCAGGCCGTAAAAAGGCGTATTGGTGGTCATTGAAGAGTTAAAAGCAATTATGTCAGCAGATTTCTCCTTGCAGAGTAGCTGACGATGCCAAGTATAGTCTGGGGAGAGCAGAACATACTTAGCCCCTCCCAATTGTTCTGAGTGGCGGTGGATTCCTGGTTGGGTGCTACAGCCATTGTTCAGCAGAAGAGAGGGGCTATGAAGCAGTTTAATGCAGAGAGCACTTGCAGATGCAATAACAAGCAGAATAGATTTTCATATTTACACTGCTCCTGATGTTTTTTCTGCTGTCCATGCCCCAAACTAACAATGCTAACAAACCCACTATATTTTCAATAGTGGCACATCAAGGGACCAGAATAATATGCAGTCTTAATGGTAGCCTCTTGTGCCGCAAGATGCTTGGCTTTACTTTATGGATGTGTTGTCACCATAGAACAGCATTGTAGAGAAGACCTAAGTACATAAACGTCACATTCCAAGCAGTACTTGTCCCTTGTCCCCTTGAACAATATTACTTTTGCAGTGTATTACTGCCGCTGATTGCCCAATGAAAGTGCGTTTAAAAATCATTTGCCGGCAAGCCACTAGACTGCATGGCATAGCGATCGCTCCTCCCCATTCTGCGGGGGAAATCGCTGCTTGTTATAGCAGCGGTCTCCTCTGCTAGCGAGCAGGTGATTGTTGGGAGGGCACGCTTCCCTCCTGACAATCGCTTTCTCAGTTGGCCTGTGTAATACAGGTTTTACCCTCTAAATTCTGTTGCGGTTTGTACTGCTGTGGATCTGCATAAGAATTGGCCCCATTATGTTTCTGCAAGAAATAAGTACGGTACATGCCACTTAATATTGTAGCAGACATAAATGCTGGAAATTTTTCTATTCAGGTGAAGAGGGTTGCAGGAACCCCATTTATATGAATTGGATGCAGATTACACATGGAATGAGGTTTGCGCAAAAATGCAGGTGGAAATTCTATTGTGTGAGCATACCCTAACTAGATACTCTTTAAAAGGGTTTTCTGACATTTTACTACTTACTACACTATTTGATTGGTGGTGGGTCCACCACCTGGGACACCCGCCAATCAGCTTTTTTAAGAAGGCAATGGCGCTCCGGGGAGTGCCTCTGACTTCTTGCTGCTTAGCAAGCACAGCGCCGAACAAAAGTGGTTGTGCATTCTGCCCCATTCACTCAGCTGCTCCTGGGAAACGTGACCGCTGAACATGTTATCACTGGCCTAGGAAAAGCAGAGAAGGCCACCGCGCTCACAGGAGCCTTCTTCTTAAACAGCTGATCGGACCCCCACCAATCAGATCCTGATGACATATCCAGAGGATGACATGCCAATCTTCATAGAGTTGTAATAACTCTATATATATATATATATATATATATATATATATATATATATATATATATATATATATATATATATATATATATATATATATATATATATATATATATATATATTTTTTTTTTTTTTTTTTTTTTAAACAAAGGTAACACTACAAGGTACCAGACAATAAGGTGAGTATCTTCACCGTAAAACGTAGTATGATAGAATGGTGAAATAAGTCATAGTAGTAAAACATTCCACTGTAGTGAACATGACAACTTTTGAGTAGTGAACAGTTGTACAAAGAACCAAAGTTCAAGAAATAGATAGTACATTGCAGGTCAATTGATAGGTCTCCTAACACAGCGTTTCTGATACCTAAAATGTCATATCTTGTATTTAAGTGAGGGTTATGTCCCTAATCGACTTGTTGTGTCTGTAGGAGATCCACTGGCGCCATTGGGTAAGGAATTTTGTGTGGTTATGGTTCTCCCATGAGGAGATTACCTCGAATCGGTAAATCTGATCAATTTTCTGTTTCCATGCTTCTATCGGTGGAGTGTCAGTGGTAAGCCAATACTTTGGTATCAGCAGCCTAGCTGCCATAAGAAGTAGTCTGAATATAGGACTTGGTGCTTTGGCTCCAGATAGCTCACAGAAGTTGAGTAATGCTAAACTGGGAAGAGTAGGGACATTGGTGGAGCATATACGGTTGCTGATATCAAATATTTCTCCCCACCATTTATTAATTGAGGGGCATTCCCACCAAATATGATAGAAGGAACCTTTTTCTTTTACACACCTCCAGCATCTATCTGAGGTTGAGTTATAGATTAGGTTTGTTTTGTTGGGGGTGTTGTATTTTCTTGTATCCTGCATTTTCTTGTATCCTGACACAGCGTGATGGTTTATGAGGGGATAGTAGAATGGTCGGCAGTTCTAAGATGGGAAAGGTTATGTTTAAATCTCGTACTCCTAGTCGAATGTAAGCCTATTTCGTAATGAGGTGAGGGGAATTGAGTCTTGTATATTTGCGATATAATTTTTATTTTTTTGGGTGGAGCTGTAGCTGTAATTAGTGATTCTAGCCAGACTAATGGGCGATTAGTCCCCTCTCCATGTTCTTGGAAATGTGTGCATAAAGATAGGCTTGAGGGCCAAGGTAATGGGATTTAGGTAGCAAGGATAATATGTCATTAACATTAAAAGAAGTACCATCTGGATGGTATAGGGAAGAAATTAAGGTGGTGGATCTCCTTAAAGGGGTTGTCCGAGTTATTTTTTTGTTCTTTATATGTTTCTAACTTGTCAGGTATAACAACTTTCCCATATACTTTGTGTTTCCAAAGCTGCTGGTTTCTCAGAGTTGACTCAGGGTCACATGACCTGTGATGTCACCTTATCTCTCTGCTCTGTGATGTTTCGTTCACAAGCCTCAGAGTTCAGATAAGAGTCTGTACACGAGACGTCACTGGCCACGCCCCCTTCCTTTGCCGGCTGCTATCTGCTCTCCCTGGTTTCCTTCAGATAAAACATTAACCCCTTCAGCCAGAACACACTGAGGGCTCAAGGCTTTAGAACAAACAGTAGCTGCAGCAGTGAGAGGAGACAAATGCTGGGCAAGGAGCTATAGAGGAATTGTATTGTACAAGAACAGGTAGGGAGAATTTCCTGTGTGTATCAGCATTGTCATTGTACAGCTGGGACTTGTAGTCCTACACATACAACATGCAGCTGAGTATTCCAGCAGGCAGACATGTCACTCAGCACTTGTATTCACTGCCTTTGCAGAGAGGGGGGGAGAAGGGGGAGGGGCTGAGATTGTTGTTATTGCATGTAAACAAAGGCCAGAAGAGAACCAGGGAAATGAGGAAATATGGAATTTTTTTGCCTAAAACTTGCTTAACTTAGTTATATATTGCTGCCCATCAGATTTACAGTGCTATATATTTTTTTTCATAACTCGGACAACCCCTTTAATTCTAGAGGGGAATTGTCTAGAAGGGTTTGAGACGCTGTAGATAGTACATCTCCCAAGGTCAATAATGGTGATTGGAATGGAATTGAACAGTGTGTAGATTGGAGCCACTTCCATGCATTAAGGGTAGCCCTGATAATTGGGTAGGGGGAGTAGGGAGGGAAGAGGGATTTGGTTGGCCTAAGAGAAAAGAACGTATGGAACCCACAAAAAAAATCACGTTCCATGGCCACCCAAGATTTACGGTTAGTGTTTCTAAGCCAGTTTTTGGGAGTTTTGTGCTAGGCGGTTTTTTTTTTTTACGTTTGGGGGGATGCCCATGCATATAACTAATTTTTTCGTGTTGATTTTAAAGTTAGGATACTGTATGAGTCCAGGTGAGTATATGCGTGGGAGAGAAATAGTGGGGTTTGTTGTCATCATCAGTGTCATCCGTGAACGCCGCAACGGTATGTTCCTGGTCTCGCAGCGGCAGACCCTGAATAGTTGTCTGTTCTCATCAAGGTGAGAAGGGGCTCGAGTGCCATAACAAATAGTAGGGGGGAGAGAGGGCAACCTTGGCGAGTGCAGTTTTTAATTTGAAATGGGAGAGAGAGCATGCCACTGACCATAACTGAGGCTGAGGCTTGGGAGTACATGGCGAATGTAGATTGTACAAAAGTATCAGGCGGGCCAAATCCTAGCATGATGTCTTTTAAGAAAGCCCAGTTAATCCTGTCAAACGCCTTTTCGGCGTCAGTGCTGAGAAGGAGTAGGGGCTTGGAAGTGTATTTTGCATAAAAGGTAGCATTCAGTATCCGAGCAGTATTGTCCCTTCCCTCCCTGCCACAGATGAAGCCTACCTGATCCCTGTGCACTAGGGTAAGGAGTAAGAGAGCTAAGCGATTGGGTAACGTTTTAGCTTATATTTTAAGATCAATGTTAAGAAGCGATATGGGTCTGTAGTTAGCACATTGTTTCGGATCTTTCCCTTCCTTGTTAATGTTATGTGGGCCATTGTCATATCTCTAGAGAGGGGGTTGCCTTGTAATGATAGATTGCATACTTTAAGCAGATGGGGCAATAGAGTGTTTTGAAATGTTTTGTAGTAAAATACTGGGAGACCATCAGGGCCTGGACTTTTACCTGTTGGGGATTGACGTAGGGCTGTTTGTTTAGTTGACGTTTAGTTTGTTTAGTTAGGGTCTGCCTCTGGGAGAGGGAGAGTTGTGGAAGAGTAATGGAGTCTAGAAAAGAACATAATAGGTTTGAATAAGCCAATGGAGAGGGTAGATTATAGAGGGCTTCATAAAAATCTCCAAATTGGGCTGCAATGTCTGTGGAGGAGTATATAGGGCGTCCTTGGGGTGAATAAAGCTGGTGGATATAGTTAGACTGTTTCCTATTTTTTATTCTATGCATCATGAATTTAGTGATTTTCTCTTCATACAAAAAAAAACTTGTGTTGTGAGTTTAGAAAGTATAGCGGAGTTGGATTGAAGAATGTCTTTTAATTCTGCTCTTAGGTTAGAAAGATCATGTAGTTGTTGATTTGATAAAGAACGCTTATGGAGTGATTCTAATGTCTGTATTTGCCTGGTAAGATTCTCAATTTTTTCTCCCCTTTGTTTTTTAATATGGGATCCAATGCTTATAAACTGGCCTCGTATGAGTAGTTTATGGGCATCTCATAAATCTCATTGAGATTTTATTAGTAGCAAAGAATTCTTCTAGGGATTTAGTGATTGTGTCTATGGAGCTGCTATTCCCCAGGAGGGATTCATTTAATCTCCAATTAAAATGTCTAGGGGGTAGGTGCAGGTGCTGATATTAAGATAGATATGGGTGCATGGTCTGAGAGAAGAATTGAGCCTATTTTGGCCTCAGAACAGAGCTGGAGGTGTTCTTTTGAAATGAATAAATAGTCCAGGCGTTGATAGGATTTGTGTGCGTAGGAATAAAATGTATAGTCAATGGAGGTAGGGTTTAAGGTACGCCAAGTGTTAATTTAAGTGATGGTTCCACAAGCCCTCCCTCATGGATCTTAGCACAGCGGAAGAGATGGCCGATCTACGGGTGGAGGAATCAACGTGGGGATTAAGTGTGGCGTTCATGTCGCCTCCCACCACTGTCGGGCCCTCTTTGAAAGACTCCACAATGGGAAGGACAGTTAATAGCCACTTGGCCTGGCCACCATTGGGAGCGTATAGATTAACAAAGGTATAAATCTGTGAATATGACCCTTTACTAATGGATAACGACCCTCGGGTCTTGAATATGTGTGAGATATTTAAACGGGATTCTCCTCTGAAATTCAATGCTCACTCCACCAGAGGCTGACGAATTACCACCACAGTGATACCACTGTGGGTAATGTGAAAGGGATAAGTTGGGGTAGTGATTGAATTTGAAGTGCGTCTCCTGGAGAAACAATACTGTGGCTCCTGATTTTACATAACAAGGTAAAGACCTGACTCCTTTTAGATGGGGAGTTGAAGCCCTTAACGTTGTACGTTGATATGTGTAGGTCAGCCATGGCAGATGTTATTTGTGTTATCTTGCTGATGTATTAGTCTCTCCCAGGAAGGCGCACTAAGAAGATGGCGTAGGTCAGCCCAGTGGCGGAGTGAGTTGGGTGAAGAGTAAGAGACCATCTTGGATTTTATCAGTGCAGGTGAAGAAGGTAGTACCTTGAATAAAACATGGTGTAATAAAGTTAAGATAACAATGAACAAAACAATCAAGTAGGTATATAAAAGGAATGTGAGGTGAAATAATTCTCCACTTTTAACTGGGAGGTAAGATCATGGAGGGGTAAATGGTTCATGGACCCGTGCATGGTCCTCTTAGCACGTCATATGTGTATATGGCGAAACGTATTGCAAAAAGGTATTAATCAACCCCATACAGATGGGAATAATGATCTTGATGACCTAAGGATGAAGAAAAGTATGGAAAGGCGAAGAAGAATAGAGCAGTCAGGAAAAATAGATAGAAAGAATGCCTTATAGTAGAGGAATGGTGGGATTTGAGAGAAAGACAAAAGGAGAGTCCCTAGAGATGTATGGGACTGGTCCACTATTTTGTGGCTTAGGTGTGCTTCACGTTAAAGCAATAAGAAAGGGAAAAAGAAGTAGGAAAGGAGAGGAATAGAACATGTGGATTATATAAAAAGGTTAGAGTAAGGTGAAGATTTAAAGCTTATATGGAGACAAAGTTACTAGTCCTGGATAATCCTTTTTGGTGTCATTTGGGTGTTCTTTGGTCTTTGAGACTTGGGTGTGCGTTGGAATATGAAGGGAGGTATTTTTGGAATCTCTCGTAGCTCCGTAGTATCTAGATAGAGTTCCCAATTTTCCAAGTCCATAGGAGGAATCTGGAGAAGTTCAAAAGCGGCATCCAAGTCTGAGAAAGCTGAGATGTTGAGGAGTTTTCCATCATGGAAGAAGGACAATCCAAAGGGAAAGGTCCATCTATATAATATTTTGTTGGATCTGAGCCAATCAGTAATTGGTTTGAGCATTCTACGTTTTCTGAGTGTAGAAGGGGCCAGGTCCTGGTAAATTGTAACAGGGGAGTTCTCATATGTTAGATCTTGATGGTTTCTGGCTGCATCTAAGTCCGCCATTTTCACTTGAAAATTCAGGAATCTGCAAATAATGTCGCGGGGCGGCTCTGATGGTTTGGGTTTGGGGCGTAGTGCCCTGTGGGCCCGTTCAATAATGATATCTAGCTGATAATCTGGTCCCAGCAGTGAGTTGCAGATGGTTATGATGACGGGTGGGATGTCTCCCGTAGCAACCGATTCAGGGATACCTCTAAAATGTAGGTTGTTCCTGCGCCCCGTTTTCCTGATCTTCTATAGCGTTGTGAAGGTCATTTAGGTGGGAGCAATATTTTTGGAGAGCTAGTGTGGTGGCGTCTTGGTAGTTTAGGATTGCGGCCTGGTTGGACTCAAGGGTCCTCCACCCGATCCCTGACCTGGCGTACCTCGTGGCGCAGTGAGGTAAGTTCACTGAGGACTGGTTCTAGCGCTTTGCAGAGCGCCTGTATCCGATATTGCCGAGTAATTGGCAGAGTGTTGTGACCATGAGATTCTTCGGTATCGCTATATGGAGGTAGCTTGGTTGTCCCCTTGCTTGGGGTGTCCGATTTTCACAATTTCACCAATGAAGGCTAGAGTAAGCGTATGCAGAAGAGGATCTAGTTGTCAGAGCTCGGCTCTAAGCTCCGCCCCTCGAGTTGTAATAACTATTGATATGGTTTATTTTTTTCAGCTTTTGAATTGTTTGCATACCAGTATTGGGAAATTTTCATTTTAAGAGTGAGCTTCTGCTTTTTCTGCCCTTATTTATGTAATTCTTCACGGAGGAACTAACTTGCCATCAGACCTTATTACAAAGCCCTAGTTGTATCATTCTGCTTACGCCTGCATAAAAAAGTGGTTTGCAAACTTTCAGTCTAGGGAACTACAAACCAGCTATGGATTCAGCTGAGGTAACAGGACCTGTATAGGCTTTACGAGGTCAGACATGGTGGCACAGATTTATTAATGAGTGTGTTCTAAAAAGTGGTGCAATTTGGCAAGTCTAGGGTGTCTACACTGTGTTTCAATTCTGGCGTAAAAATCTGTCTCCGAGTAAGCCAACCAATAGTGGTTATAGAGTCAGTGAAACGTGTCTTACAGCATATTTATCATCCAGCCTGAGCCATTATGGTAAATCATCTGCTGTTCTAGTAGATGGCCTATCTAAGCCAACACCGTCTTTACAATTAGTAAATCTGGGCCAGAGTCTTAGTAAATTAGTTTTAGCCAGCATTTCGAACTATTCAGGTTGATCCTTTCATTTTCCAAAGGAGGTCTGAAATATGAAAGGCGGAATCTGATTGGTTGCCAGTTTTCAGTGCCCCAGTTTTGATAAAGCTCCTCCAGCATCTATATTCTAAGGATATTCACTAATAAATTTTTAAAAAAGGCATCATAGCAAAGAGACATCAGCCAGCTAGTGGCCTAAAAATCCTCAACCTCTGCTTCTCATGTCTCCCCAGCAGTGATTTGTTTACGGTCTTTGTAAGATTGCCAAAGCTACTCAGATGCTCTTATTGGTGTTTCATAGGATTTTTCAATGGCAAAATTCTAGTTGGGGACCTCCACTCATACGGAGAATGCGATCTTGATAACTCTTTTGGTTTGGCACAGAACACAACTGCCACCATATGGCACCTAGTCTCAAAATATCCCTCTAAAGGTCCCTTTCACATGAGCGTGACGGATTAGGTCTGGATGCGTTCAGTGCGCGTTCAGGAAAACTCGCACCATTTTGCAAGCAAGTTCCGTCAGTTTTGTCTACGATTGCGTTCATTTTTTTCCACACAGGTGCCATGCGTTTTGATGCGTTTTTCACGCGCGTGATAAAAAACTGAAGGTTTACAAACAACATCTCTTAGCAACCATCAGTGAAAAACTTAATGCATCCAGTCTTGCTTCAGGATGCAATGTGTTTTTCACTGAATCCCCATTCACTTCTATGGGGCCAGGGCTGAGTGAAAAACGCAGAATATAGAACATGCTGCATTTTTCACGCAATGCAGAACTGATGTGTGGAAATAAAACCACTCATGTACAGACCCATTGAAATGAATGGGTCAGGATTCAGTGCGGGTGCTATGCGTTCACGTCACGCATTGCACCTGCTCAGAAAACTCGCTCGTGTGAAAGGGGCCTAATACATTTAGGAACTGTTTGTTTTACAGAATCGCATAGCATTATATGTATTCATAATGCCTTGTATCTCTGCATGTCTGCATGACCTTACTTCTACTGAATTATACTGACCTAATGCCGTCAGTATAATTCTGTAGAAGCAAGGTCGTGCAGAGATGTCATTTTAAGTAGTTATAATACCATGCGATTGTGTGAAATGAATAGTGTCCGTTACAGGAAATAACGACCCACGTGGATCATGTTTTCCGCACTGCACATGCTCGTCTGAAAGAGGCCTAAGGATGTGATAAATTTTTGGTTGTGTTTCTGAAAGGTCATTCAGCAGGTTCAGTATTTCAGATGTTCTCGCAATTCTGGTCTTGCTCTGGTTAACAAGTAATTCTTTATCTGCGTAGTAGAAGGCTGCACAACCTTTCACTTGTTGAAACTGTTGATTACATGTCTCTTACAGCTGGGCTGCTTACCATTTTTTAAGAATTTCTTTTATATCCTCCAAAGTTAACAGGTGATTGGATCAGTTTACACTTAACACATTACTAATGTTCAGGTGAAATCCTAAATCGGCATGTAGAAAAGCCTACCTCAGAGATAATTCTGTCAACGTCCAGATTAGTGCAGTGTGTGGTTGAATATAGCTGTAATATGACCATGTGTATGAGGCTTAACCCCTTCAGGACCCTGAGATTTTCCATTTTTGCATTTTCGTTTCTCACTCCCCGCCTTCCCATAGCCCTAAATTTTTTTTATTTTTCAGTTCAGCCTTATGAGGGCTTATTTTTGTGGGACAAGTTGTACTTTCTAATGGCGCCATTTACGGTTGCATGCCATGTAGTGGGAAGCAGGAAAAAAATTCCAAATTGGGTAGAATTTGGGGAAAAACACAAATCTGACAAAGGTTTGTTTTGTTTTTTTTACACTGTACACTACGTGGTAAAATCGACCTGTTATCTTCATTCTCCAGGTCAGTACAGTTAGATCGATACCACACTTATATAATTTTTGTTGTGTTTTAATAGTGAAATAAATAAAATTTATCACCATATTCTGACCCCCCTATAACTTTTTTGTAGTTGTAGTATAACTTTTTTGCAGTTATGTGTACAGGACTGTGTGAGGGCTCATTTTTTGCGGGACGATCTGTACTTGTCGGTGATAACAATTTGAAGTGTGTGAGACTTTTTGATCACTTGTTATAAAAAAAAATTATTGGGGAGCTGAAGTGAGCTAAAATGGGGAATTGGGTGGTGGTGTTGTTGTTTTTTTTTTTTTTTTTTTTAATTTTCCAGTTATGCCGTATGCCATTAATATTGTTATATTTTAATTTTATGGGCATTTTCGCACGCAATGATGCCCATAATGTTTATTTATTTTTTTTTAAGTATTTTTTTTAGAGATGAAAGAACGCGCTCGGCTCCCCTGCGCTCGCATGGGTGCAGGCATCCGGATCCGTCCTCCTCACCCGACTGATCCAGATGCCTGCGCCCATGCAAGCGCAGGGGAGCCGAGCGCTACAGTGCTCGTTACGAGCACCTTCGCTCATCTCTAGTATTTTTATTTATATTTTATGGAAATGGGGGGTGATTTGAACTTTTATATCTTTTATTTTTTTTTTATAAAAAACGTAATTTTTTTTGTATAGAAATGTTTCCCCAACAAAACTTTTGAGTTCTTGTGTCTCCAAACTTGGATAGATTACTGAGTAAAGCTATAGTTAGCCTTGTAAATTCCTGGCCTTTAGCCTTGTTTTCCTAGTTTGTTTTATTTTCTTTTATAGCTCTTTCACATTTGACTGGATTTATTCAATGCATAAAAAAACATCTTTCAAATATTCTCTTTAAAAATAAAAAAAAAAAAAGCAACAGGCAGTCTTACCTTACTGTCAGTGGCAGTGTGCATTAGAAATTTGACAGTTGCCTTGAGCACTGCGAAGATCAAACATTTCCAGTTGGGTTATCTGCCTGGTGACTGTTGCATCCTGCACTGCTTATATAGGGCTCACATGTCCTGTCACTTCAGAATGTGCATCAGTGATCAACGTTAATTCTTGAAGACAGTTTGAGAGAGTTGTTATTAGGGCAACAATTGAATAACTTTTACAGTCACAGTGGATGAAACCAGACAGTAAATTTTTTAAGCATTAAAGGGATTTTCAAAGGTAACATAATGATCTATACGTAGGATAAATATTTTACAGTTTTCAAACCAGCACCTTGATCTGAATACTTTTATATTTGTATGTAATTAAAAATTTAGCATAGCCACCGAGTTAATTAATAAAATGTATCTGTATAGAGCCACCTGCTGTTTTTTTTTTCTTATTTCTTTGTCCTGCTCACTGAGAAGGCCGCACATGCTCATTTTTATCCTTCAAAGTTGTGATAGGAAGGCTGAGACACATCCCTTAGCTGTAGCAGAAAAAACACTCCCCTTGAGCTGCAAGCTTGATATAAATCTAGCAGGGAGATATCTTTGGATCCATATGAGGTACAGGGCTGGTTCTAGCTTTGTTAGAAATAGGTTGTCATGTGCTGTAAGATGTCTGATTTTCATTTTTTACATTAGTCATGGGATAACTCCTTTAAATCCGATGTTGATTACCTATTTTGAGGACAGGTAATCAATATCTACAGCCTGAACAGCCAGTACGTCAGAAAATATTTGTCTTGGTAAAAGAATACTAGATAACCACTATGCAAAACAACGCTGACTCTAAAGTGTAACATTTAGCTCATCATTAACTCAACTTCTCAGTCATGCGTCAAGGTTCATCGGGGGACAAAATCATAAGTCTCCCAGAATACTAGATTATGGATACATGGGACTGCATAAGATAATCGGCTAGCTTCATCAATAGTGTCGCCGTGTCGCCATCTGATGCCAGCCCAGCTTGTATCAATGATGTGTAATGCCTACTGCTTGGAGGGAGAGATGCACAAGCATATACATCCATAACCTCAGACGAGGTCTACTCTGTTGGGCGATTGTTTCTTGAATGGTCTATTGACTCTATCACTCCCTGTTTATATTTTCTTTATCATTTTTGTTTGGATGCCTTTAAAAGGGTTTTCCGGGATTTTTTTTTTTTTTATGATGATGTATCCTCTGGATAGGTCATCAGTATCTGATTGGTGGTGGTCTGACACCTGGGAACCCCACCAATCAGCTGATTTGAGAAGGCATGACATTAATATAATATTTTGTCTGACTTTAATTTTTTTTTTTACATCATTGATGCTATAACCATAGGGAACCTGTCGCCAAGAAAATGCAGTGCAATCTGCAGGCAGCATGCTTTAAAACAGGAAAAGCTTAGCAGATTGATTCATAAATTAATAAAATACAAGTTGTATTGAATCTTTTCCCATAAAACTATACATCATTCTGTGCAGCTCCTCCTGCTCTATAATATTGCGCTGTATTTTCATGGTGACGGGTTCCCTTTAAGGAATGAAGTAAACACTGTAAAGCTATTAACCCCTTCATGATATGATGTAATAGAGGGTGAGGGATCCCATCAGGGACCCAGTGGGTGAGAAGTCAGCCCGATGCCTTGCCTCGGGACCTGCTTTCTACAGAAGCTGTGGAGATCCAGCCCCAGGCGGGGTCTCCTACACAACCTGGTAGTAGGGCTGGGCGATTAATCGAATTAATTCGATTCATTCGCCAATTGCAAGCCTCACGATTTTATTTTTTAGTAAAATCGTGAATTCGATTTTCCTAAAATGGCTCCCGACATATAAAATTTAAAAAAAATCTCTCACCTGTCCTGCGCCGCGGCTCCGCTCCGGTGTCCGGCGCTCCTCTTCTTTTCCGGGGCTGCTCTGCACTGTCCTGACTGCGTACAGCGTCAAGACGTAGTGCGCGCACTCTGACCTGACGCTGCACGCAGTCAGGTGACAGTGCAGCGCTGGGAGAAGAAGAGGGGCGCCAGATGTGGAGTGGAGCCACGGCACAGGACAGGTACGTTTTTTTTTTTTTTTAATGATGATTGTGGCTGATCGGAGGTCTGAAGGGGGCACTTTGGGCTGCTCTGAGGTCTGGAGGGGGCACAATGGGCTGATGTGGGGTCTGATGGGTGCACACTGGGCTGATGTGGGGTCTGATGGGTGCACACTGGGCTGATGTGGGGTCTGATGGGGGCACACTGGGCTGATGTGGGGTCTGATGGGGGCACACTGGGCTGATGTGGGGTCTGATGGGGGCACACTGGGCTGATGTGGGGTCTGATGGGGGCACACTGGGTTGATGTGGGGTATGATGGGGGCACACTGGGCTGATGTGGGGTCTAATGGGGCACAATGGGCTGATCTGAGGTCTGATGGGGGCACAATGGGCTGATCTGAGGTCTGATGGGGGCACAGTGGGCTGATCTGAGGTCTGATGGGGGCACAGTGGGCTGATCTGAGGTCTGATGGGGGCACAGTGGGCTGATCTGAGGTCTGATGGGGGTATAGTAGGCTTTTTTTATTTTTTTTATATTTTTACTAACATAAGAAAATCGAGATTTAAATTGTGAATCGTTCAAAATTTTAAAAAAATCGAGATTTTTTTTTTTTGGCCATATCGCCCAGCTCTACCGGGTAGTGTATTACACTGAGTAATACACGATCTGGCAAATGCATTACAATACAGATGCATTGCAGAGGGGATCAGACACCCCCCACCACCCCTCACCCCAAAAGTTGAAGTCCCAAAAATAGAGTAAAAAAAATGGTTTTTAATAATAAAAAATAGCTTCAAGTAAAAACAAAAATCGTTCCTTTCCCCCTGAAAAATAGAAAGAAAAAGAAAAAACACACATATTAGGTATTGCCGCATCCGCAATGACCAGCTCTAAAAATATATCGCGTAATATGCCCCGTCAGATAAACACCGTAAAAATAAATAATTTTTTTCCTTTACATCACAAAAAGTGCACCCCAAGCGATCAAAAAGTTGTATGCACCCCAAAATAGTACTAATCAAACCATCACGTCATCTCACAAGAATGACACTACCTAAGACAATCGGCCAAAAAAAAACTATGGCTCTCAGACTATGGAGGAGGCATTTTGGTTTCAAAACTTAAATAAAAAGTATACATATTATTAACTTATACCTTGTGTCTGTGTAACTTCCACTACTATCTCACGATCACTGATGAAAACACTCTCCCCCGCTGAGTGTTATATTTGCCAGGTAGATCATTCAGGCGATTGAACGCTTCCTTCCTGGCAATCACCTGTTCATCAGCGGAGGAGACCACTGCTATTACATGCAGTGATCTCCTCCACACTATAGGGAGGAGCGATTCCTAATGCAGTTGCTCGTCCCCGTACTGAATCATTATTTGCCAGCAGCAGATCATGATTACACAGCACAATCTGCTGCTGGCAAATGATTTTTAAACCTGTTGAAGGATCCCAATTACCTGATGAACAACGCGTGCTTACTGTATCACGGATGCGGACCAATTAAGTTGGTTCCACAATCCGGAAGGTGCGATGTGGAAAGGAAACTCCATAGTGCTTCCATAGGGTTTCTCTCCGTGCCCCCACACCACATAAAAAAGAACTTGTTCTATTTTTATTGCGGTGTGGACGGATCACAGACCCATTTAAGTTGAATGGGTCTAGGTCCGTTGCGGCAGCCACACGGACAGTTCTTGTGCATTGGGGACCACAAATTGCAGTCCCTGATGCACAGAACGGCCAAGCTACGGCCGGGTGCCTGAGGCTTTTTTTTTTTTTTTTTTTTGTGCTCATGGACCACAGTTTATTTTGCTAGATAAACTTGTATCATTTCATGACTGTTATGTGTAAGCGGGTATTTTGAATAATTTCCAAACCATAGCACATTGTTTAGCAACGACACTAAAGGCTATGTACACCTTTTTGGAGGCAATTTTTTTTTATTGCATTGCACTCATTATGAGGTAAAAAATTTTTAAATTGGTGTTAAAAATATGGAGTCCTTTCCTCTGTACAGAACTAAGATGCTCTATTAGCAGGATCTAAATTTTTGCTCTGTCAGGAAGGGAGTTGACAGTCTCCTTATCTCTGCTGTCTTATTATATCTCATTATATCTCAGTTCTTATCTTACTGATAAGAATGTGGTTTAAAGAAGTGTTTGACCTGTGTTAGGCTACTTTCACACTAGCGTTTTTAAATTCCGGTATTGAGTTCCGTCAAAGGGGCTCAATACCGGAAAAAAACGCTTCAGTTTTGTCCCCATTCATTGTCAATGGGGACAAAACTGAACTGAAGACAACGGAATGCTCCTGAAAGCATTCCGTTCCGTCTTCAGACCGGAGAACAAACCGCAGCATGCTGCGGTTTGCTCTCCGGTCCAGGCATCCGCACCAAGACGGATCCGGAATGACCCCCAATGGAAGTCAATGGGGACGGATCCGTTTGGTGTGGACACACCAGTAATCCGGATCTGTCCTCCATTGATTTCCAATGGGGGGGCATTCCGGATCCGGCATACATACACACAGACTACATACAAACAAACATACAGACATACATACAAACATACAGACATACATACATACTCACATACTCCCGGGACGCCGGCAGAACGTCTTCACGCGCCTCCTGCACGCTGCGATGACGTTTCCCCACTGCGCCCAGCAGAGGGCGCTGTGGGGAATCGTCATCACTGCGCGCAGGAGGCGCGTGAAGACGTTCTGCCGGCGTCCCGGGAGTATGTGAGTATGTATGTATGTCTGTATGTTTGTATGTATGTCTGTATGTTTGTTTGTATGTAGTCTGTGTGTTGTTTTAATGTGTGTCATGTGTGGGGCCGGAGCGCTGCTCCGGCTCCACACATGTATAGCGTTAGCACGGATCCGTCGGCACCCTTTAGGTGCCGGATCCGTGCTAACGCTAGTGTGAAAGTAGCCTTATACACAGCCTATAATGCTTTTTTTTTCATTATTTTCAGCTGCATTACAATATAGCAGAAGTCTTCCATTTAAAGGGTTTGTCTCACTTCAGCAAATAGCATTTATTATGTTGAGGAAATTAATACAAGGCGCTTAATAATGTATTGTTAGAAACCATATTGCCTCTTTTTGCTGTCTGGATTCATTTTTCCATCACATTGTACATTTCTCGTTACCATGATACGACTACCCTATAGGAAAAAGCACTGCTCTATGTGCGCTCCCACAGTTCTGGCCACTAGAGTCCAGTGTTTTTTCCTATAGTGTACAAGAACAACCACCACTGATGGATTGCAGGGTGGTCGTAACCATGAAAACAAATAGTGGATAATGTGATGGAAAAAATGAATCCAGCCAGCAAAGGAAGCAATATCGATAGGAACAATACATTAGTAAGTGGCTTGTATTAACTTTCTCTACAGAATAAATGTCACTTGCTGAAGTGAGACAACCCCTTTAATGTTGCATATTATTTGTCATTACACTATGCATGCAATAAATAACTATCTGTAATTTTGATCCGTTTTTTTCCAGTGAAAATCTCCTTTTTGGCATGGGAAACCCTCTCCTGGATATCTGCGCTGTTGTGGACAAAGATTTTCTGGACAAGTAAGCTTTCCGCTCATTGTTTGTACCTTCTTAAAGGGAATGTGTCATCAGAAAACAGCCTTACTTTTTTTTTATCAAGTTTTTATGTTAAACATATTTGTAAATAGTTTTTGATGTTATTTTTTTTTAATTTTCCATGTCCCTTTCTATTAAAAAAAAAAAAAATTGCACTGCCCATTTAGCCAATTAAACAGGTTGGCCCATCTCTGACTTTGATGGCATATCTCTAG
The DNA here is from genome assembly GCA_900303285.1 of Rhinella marina. Taxonomy (NCBI): domain Eukaryota; kingdom Metazoa; phylum Chordata; class Amphibia; order Anura; family Bufonidae; genus Rhinella; species Rhinella marina. The sequence goes on from ONZH01024240.1 coordinate 37,152, forward strand.
GATAGGCCATCAAAGTCAGATAGGTCCTGGTCCCACCTCGGGACTCTGCCCCTATATTGAGTGCACCGCAGTTGTGTAGGTACTCTCCATTCACTGCTCTGGGACTTCGAGAAATAGTGCACTCGCTGATCTGTTTTCAGAATTTACATAGTAGTGAATGGAGATCATCAAAGTATGTGCGGTGCACTCTCCTTCACCTTAGGAGCCCTGTTCTAGAGGTAGGTGGGACCTGCACCTGTATGACTTTGATGGTATATCCTAGCTAGGGTTGCACCAGGTATCGAACTTTCAATACCCAATCAATACTTTTGCACTCAGATCGATACGATACTGGGCTTTGCTGTTTTCAATACTAGGCTGCACTACTGCTCAGCCTTATATCTTTTAGAAAACATGGCGTACCGCCCTCAGCTAAGGTGGCTAATAGTTATTATATTAAAAGTTTTTAAAAAAACACACCAAAATATTAAGTTTAAATCACCCCTTTCCTAATTTTACATATAAAAATATAAACAATAAAAAAGTAAACATATTTGGTATCGCCGCATCCGATAAAGTCAGAACTATTAAAATATTGAAAAAAATCTTCAGTGAATGCAGTAACAGGAAATTTGTTTTAAAAAAAAAAAAAAAAAAAAAAATGTAATTCGCCATTTTTTTATTTTTTATTTTGGTCACCTTATAAGGATGATGCTTTGAAAATAGTGATTGCTGTGCAAAAAGGGGATCTGATGTCACCAGTATAGCTCCTGGAATTGTGTTCAGTAGACATATGCATTGAAACAAAGTGTACTTGCCTTAACGTCATCTGTGCACCACACATGCAGTGGAAGCCTGGAGACAGTTGTGGAGCTTTCCACCATGCTGACAACTACAGGCTAATTTCAGATGAGCATGTCCACTGTGGGAAACATGCTCCGTTATGGTATGGACACTGCACCTTTCACAGGACCACACAGCATTCTAAAAATGTATAATGCTGTGTTTGTGTGCCCAACATCACATCTGTTACATTGACTGCATTATGTCAGTACAATTCAGTAGATATGAGGTTTGGCAGGGACACACAGGTCTCCTTGAAATACCGATTCCAGTTAAAATACTAGTTTATTACTAGGAATTTTTTACCTAAAGTGGGGAAAATTGGTTTCTACCTCACAGGGTTTTTTTTGCCTTCCTCTGGATCAACTTGTAGGATAACAGGCCGAACTGGATGGACAGATGTCTTTTTTCGGCCTTATAAACTATGTTACTATGTTACTTCCCTCTACTAAAAGAGTACTCTGAAATGGGCTGAGCTGCAGTACCAAATACAAATGGATGTTGCTTCTTTTTTCCAATTAGCCGTAGTCCTCTAGGCCAGACCGCCATCAATGATGCAATATGAAATCCTAAGGAATGGATTTCTAATACCTAGCTGCTTAGTAATTAGTGTAGAATGTGGAATTTATAACCTCACATTCAAGAAACCAGATGGTATGTATCAGAACATTGCAAATTATCTTAACATTCACAAGGATGCCCATGTGTAGCCGGACCCGTGCACAGTATTCAGAAAATAATCAGGTAATTAAATCTATATTTTTGATCTGTTTGTTCAGTTAAACCTATTAGAGCTCTGACTTCAATCTCCTAAATCTGTTTAATTTAATCTTTCAAGAATTAGTGAGGTTTAAGCCATGATTTTGTGCAGTGTGTAAGTTCTTGGAGAATGTCAGGTAAGATTTCATACAAAGTGCCATATTTCAAAGGTACTGACAGATTTATGTATCCATTTAGTTTTGTGTATGGAAGTGTTCCTCTAGACCAGTGATGGTTATCCTCTGGCACGCCAGCTGTGGTGAAACTACGACTCCTAGCATGCTCTATTTATTTCTGTGGGGTTCTGAAAATAGCCAAGCAAGTGTGCATCTTGGGAGTTGTAGTTTTACCACAGCTGGAGTGCCGGAGGTTAGTCATCACAGCTCTAGACTATGTTTGATGGATGGTAGTTGGTTGAGTTAGAGATGCTGTTTGAGGGTTTTCTAAGAGATGCTATCTTGGAGTACCTCAATGAAAATAAGCAAATAACTCCATATCAGCTTGGCTTCATGAGGGATCGGTCGTGTCAAACCAATTTAATCAGTTTCTATGAGGAGGTAAGTTCTAGACTTGACCGCGGGAATCAATGGATGTTGTATATCTGGACTTCTCCGAAGCATTTGACACTGTACCACATAAAAGGTTAGTATATAAAATGAGAATGCTTGGCCTGGGAGAAAATGTCTGTATGTGGGTAAGTAACTGGCTCAATGATAGAAAACAGAGGGTGGTTATTAATGGTACATACTCAGATTGGGTCACTGTAACTAGTGGGGTACCACAGGGGTCAGTATTGGGCCCTATTCTCTTCAATATATTTATTAATGATCTTGTAGAAGGCTTGCACAGTAAAATATCAATTTTTGCAGATGACACTAAACTGTGTAAAGTCATTAACACAGAAGAGGACAGTATACTGCTACAGATGGATCTGGATAGACTGGAGGCTGGGGCAGAGAAGTGGCAGATGAGGTTTAACACTGACAAATGTAAGGTTATGCATATGGGAAGGAATAATGCAAGTCACCAGTACATACTAAATGGTAAAACATTGGGTAACTCTGACATGGAAAAGGACCTAGGAATTTTAGTGAACAGCAAACTAAGCTGCAGAAACCAGTGTCAGACAGCTGCTGCCAAGGCCAATAAGATAATGGGTTGCATCAAAAGGGGCATAGATGCCCGTGATGAGAACATAGTCCTGCCACTTTACAAATCACTAGTCAGACCACACATGGAGTACAGTTCTGGGCTCCTGTGAACAAGGCAGACATAGCAGAGCTGGAGAGGGTTCAGAGGAGGGCAACTAAAGTCATAGCTGGAATGGGTGGACTACAGTACCCAGAAAGATTATCAAAATTAGGGTTATTCAGTTTAGAAAAAAGACGACTGAGGGGAGATCTAATAACTATGTATAAATATATCAGGAGTCAGTACAGAGATCTCTCCCGTGATCTCTTTATCCCAAGGACAGTGACCATGACGAGGGGACATCCTCTGCGCCTGGAGGAAAGAAGGTTTGTTCACAAAAATAGAAGAGGATTCTTTACGGTAAGAGCAGTGAGACTATGGAACTCTCTGCCTGAGGAGGTGGTGATGGTAAGTTCACTAAAAGAGTTCAAGAGGGGCCTGGATGTATTTCTGGAGGGTAATAATATTACAGGTTATAGTTACTAGATATGGGTTGTTGTTGATCCAGGGAGTAATTCTGATTGCCTGATTGGAGTCGGGAAGGAATTTTTTCCCCTAAAGTGGGGGAAATTGGCTTCTACTGCACAGGGGTTTTTTGCCTTCCTCTGGATCAAATTGTAGGAAAACAGGTTGAACTGGATGGACAGATGTCTTTTTTTCGGCCTTATAAACTATGTTACTATGTAATATCATGTTCTTTTGATTCTGTGTTTGATAGCACATTTCTTCCTACTTCATAGGTATGGCCTGAAGGCAAATGATCAGATTCTGGCTGAAGAGAAGCACAAGGAGTTGTAAGTCCAGTAACTTTTTTTTTTTTTTTTCCTTGCATTCTGAAATATTCCTATATTGTAGGAATTCTCAAGTGGTATATTTTTTTTTAAATTAAAAACTGGTGTATGTTGTTGTCCTCCTAAACCCCCCCCTCCCCCGATTAAAACTTATCGCAGTCTGTCACATATTCTAATTCCTGGCCAAAGTCCCTTGGAATTTTAGCGTGGCAGACAATCCCACCTAGAGACCCTGTTAGACTGGCAGATAATTGCTAACAAATGTTCATAAGAACACTCATTAGTGATGATCTGGCAGTGTGATACTATACATACCATTGGTATGGGGACGAGTGACTGACTGTATTAGCTTACATGCAGCGGTCTCCTCCACTGCTGCATCTGCAGGTGTAATAGAACCTTTACTCTGTCAGGCAATCACTTACACTCAGAGTTAATAGGGTGGCTCAATTAGATTATCATACATTTTACTCTAATCACTTCAGTGCTCTCCTGTGGACATCTTTATCCAGGCCTATCAAGAGGTCAATAGAGCCGCCATAATGGTATCCCAATTCTAAACCTACTTTATTAAAAGGGTTGTGTCACTTCAGCAAATAAGACTTATTATTTTAGCAAAAGTTAATACAAGGCACTTACTAATGTATTGTTAGTATCGATATTTATTCCTTTGCTGGTATTTTCCCATCACATTATACACTTCTTGTTTCCATGGTTACGACCACCCTGCAATCCATCACCAATGGCCGTTCTTCGAACCATAGAAAAAAGCACCAGCCTCTGTGAGCTCCCATGGCCAGCGCTGCTTCCTATATTGTGCAAACACAGCCACTGCTGATGAATTGTAGACTGGTTGTAACCGTGGATACGCCCAGTGTATAATGCGATGGAAAAAATGAATCAAGCCAGCAAAGGGAGCAACATGGTTAATAATACAATAGTAAGTTCCTTGAATTAACTTTCTCTACGTAATAAATGCTACTCACTGAAGTGACACAACCTCTTTAAAGAGGACCTTTCATGCGTTTGTAGTTACTGTAGATAAATACTTTTTGTTCCCGGGTACCTCCCTGCCGGGTTTTTTAAAATATTGCTCCAACGCCCCGCTATGTCCCCAGCAGTTTTTGCGCTCCGTATGTAAATACTGAACATCGGAACAGGGAGGAGACCCCGCTAGGGTTTCTCAATGGGCGTCTCCTTCTCCCTGGCTGTGCCGCAGTCCAATCACAGCGGAGAGTGTCACAGCCAGGGAGAATGTGATTTTTTTTATTTTTCTCCCTGGCTGTGATGCTCTTTGCTGTGATTGGACTGCAGCACAGCCAGGGAGAAGGTATAAAAAGGTATTTATGTACAGTAACTACTAACCATGAAAGGTCCTCCTTTAAAGGGTTTCTGTCATCAGTTTTTTGGGTATAAATCAGGCTGACATTAGAGATGTCTAAATATGTATATCATTTATTTATTGGTGCCCCAGTTTTTATATAATTTGAACTTTTATTTTATGCTAATAAGCGTCTAGGAGCAGGTGGCGTTACCCCTTCTCCTAGAGGCTGTGTTTGCTAACCTTCAGAAACGCCCCCTTGGTCTTGAGTGACAGGGCCAGACAGCTTTCTTCTCCTGCCGGCCCGAACTACGTCACAGTTGAGCACAGCGCAGGCGCAGTGAGGAAGCCGGGATCCTGCCAGCGTCGCAGACAGGGCCGGCAGGAGGAGAAGAAAGCTGCCCCTGTAACTCAAGACCAAGGGGGCGTTTCTGAAGGTTAGCAACACGGAGCCTCTAGGAGCAG
>ONZH01024240.1:52500-445851 GCA_900303285.1 Rhinella marina
TCAACGACCCATCTCTAGTAACTATAACCTGTAATATTATTACACTCCAGAAATACATCCAGGCCCCTCTTGAACTCTTTTAGTGAACTTACCATCACCACCTCCTCAAGCACAGTGTTCCATAGTCTCACTGCTCTTACTGTAAAGAATCCTCTTCTACTGTTTCAACAAGTAATTATGTATACTAAAGTCAAAGTAGTTAACCCTATTGCTATCAGTGCCGTACATGTACGGCGCTGGAGCGTTGTGCAAACATGGCGCCCGCTCGCACGTGCAGTGGGTGTCATGGCCGGCAAGTCTTTGCTGTTTCAAACAGCAGAGACCTGTGGCTAATTATCATGTCCGTGCCGATCGCGCTAATTAGAGGTTTTAGATGACGTGATCAAGTGAGATCACGGCATCTAAATGCGCAAAAACCCGGATGCTCAGGGTTCCTGCCGACACCCCGTGGCCAATGGGGCTGTGGGTAGTTGTTCTGAATGCTATCGGCCTCGCTGACTAGGCTGATAGTATTCATGCTGCAATTCTTATTTTAGCCACCAGATGACAGGCCAACATAAGAAATGAGCAATTCACAGTAATGGTCATTTTAAAATTCCATGATTGTACAAAATGAAAAATTCAAAAAACAGAATTTATAGGCTCATATGAGCTTCAAAATCATTACAAAAATTAAATTTAACTATATATAAAAAAGTTTAACCCCTTCACGCTATATGACGAGTATACTCGTCATGGAGCACTGCTATTTAACGCTCCATGACGAGTATACTCGTCATTACATTAAACTGTCACCATGTCTGCTGACATGGTGACAGCGCTGAGACCCCGGCTGTTACTTACAGCCAGGGGTCTCAGCTTACCAGCCCGAGACCAATGGGGGCGGTCCCGGGCTAGCGATCGCTGTGATTGGCTAGTCTATACAGACTAGCCAATCACAGCGATGCAATATTAAAATGAAATTAAAATAAATAAATAAATATTATCTATACTATATACACCCCCCCACCCCAGATCGCTATTTTTTCCAGGGGTGGGGGTGGGGGGGGTGTAATGTGCGGCGTGCGGCGGGCGGGCGGATGATATGGCGGCGGCATCGCCGCCGCATTGATGTTCAGGATGGCCAAGCGGAGCGGGTGAAGCAGAGTATCAGCATACAGCTGATACTCTGCTTCAAACTGCTGACATCGGTGCTGGCGCCGATGTCAGCAGTTTAACCCCTTCCATGCCACGGTCCGTAGGGACCGCGGCATGGAAAGGGTTAACAGGGAGGGAGCTCCCTCCCTCTCCCATCGGCGCTGCGGTGCGCTGGCAGCGCCGATGGTGTGGGCTGAAGAGGGGGAGGAAGCTCCCTCCCCCTTCCATCGGGACGCTGTTCTGCTCTGGCAGCGTCCCGATGGTTACCATGGCAACCAGACGCTTTCAGAAGCGTCCTCGGTTGCCATGGTGTAAGCAAGCCTGTTCAGGCTCCTGCTAAAGGCAGGAGCCTGACAAGGCTTAGCAAGAATGAAAATACACTGCAGTACACTATACAGTGTACTGTAGTGTATTATAGAACAATCAGACCCACTGGTTCTTCAAGAACCAAGTGGGTCTGAGTCTAAAAAAGTGTAAAAAAAAAAAAAGTTAAAAAAAAAAGGTAAAAAAAAAGGTAAAAAAAAAGTTTTAAAAAAATCCTATTTTCCCCCCCAAAACTCAAATTTAAAATTAGTAAAAAAAGAAAAAAAATACCCCAATCATGTTAGGTATCGCCACGTTCGTAACAACCTGCTCTACAAAAATATCACATGCCCTGACCCCTCAGGTGAACACCGTAAAAAAAATAAAATAAAAACAGTGTCAAAAAAGCCATTTTTTGTCACTTTACATCACAAAAAGTGCAATACCACGCGATCAAAAAGGCGTATGCCCCTTAAAATAGTACCAATCTAACTGTTACCTCTTCCCGCAAAAAATGAGCCCCTACCTGAGACAATTGCCCAAAAAATAAAAAAACTACAGCTCTCACACTATGGAGAGACTAAAACATGATTTTTTTGTTTAAAAAATGATATCGTGTAAAACTTAAATAAATAAAAAAAAACTATACATGTTAGGTATCACCACATCCGTAACAATCTGCTCTACAAAAATATCACATGAGTTAATCCCTCAGGTGAACACAGTAAAAAAAATAAAATAAAAACAGGGTAAAAAAAGCTATTTTTGTCACTTTACGTCACAAAAATTTTAAATAGCAAGCGATCAAAAAGGCGTATGCCCCTTAAAATCGTACCAATCTAACCGTTACCTCTTCCCGCAAAAAATGAGCCCCTACCTGAGACAATTGCCCAAAAAATAAAAAACTACAGCTCTCACACTATGGAGAGACTAAAACATGATTTTTTTGTTTAAAAAATGATATTATCGTGTAAAACTTAAATAAATAAAAAAACTATACATGTTAGGTATCGCCACGTCCGTAACAACCTGCTCTACAAAATATCACAAGAGTTAACCCCTCAGGTGAACACAGTAAAAAAAATAAAAATAAAAACTGAGCCAGAACAGCCATTTTTGGTTACCTTGCCTAACAAAAAGTGTAATATAAAGCGATCAAAAATCATATGTAACCCAAAATAATATCAATAACACTGTCACCTTATCCCTTAGTTTCCAAAATATGGGCACTTTTTGGTTGTTTCTACTGTAGGGGTGCCATCAGGGGGGCCTCAAATGGGACATGGAGTCTGAAAAACCAGTCCAGCAAAATTTGCCCTCCAAAAACCATTTGGCGCACCTTTCCTTCTGCGCCCTGCTGTGCGCCCATACAGTAGTTTACAATCACATGTGGGGTGTTTCTGTAAATCGCAGAATCAGGATAATAGTTTTTGAGTTTTGTTTGGCTATTAACCCTTGATGTGTTACAGGAAAAAATGGATTAAAATGGAAAATCTGCCAAAAAAGTGAAATTTAGAAATGTCATCTCCATTTTCCTTTAAATCTTGTGGAAGACATAAAGGGTTAACAAAGTTAGTAAAATTAGTTTTGAAAACCTTGAGGGGTGTAGTTTCTAAAATGGGGTAATTTATGGTGGTTTCTATTATGTTAACCCCACAAAGTGACTTCAGAACTGAACTGGTGCTTAAAAAAAAAGGTTTTGGAAAATTTCTTAAAAATTTTAAGAATTACTGCTAAAATTCTAAGCCTTCTAACGTCCCCAAAAAATAAAATTATATCTTCAAAATGATGGTAACATAAAGTAGACATATGGGAAATGTAAAGTAATAACTATTTTGTGAGAAATCACAATGTGCCTTAAAAGCAGAGAAATTCAAAGTTTGAAAATTACAATTTTTTCCAAATTTTCTGTAAATTTAGGATTTTTTAATAAATAAAGGTGATTTATATTGACTCAAATTTACCACTGTCATGGAGTACAATGTGTCACGAGAAAACAATCTCAGAACGGCTTGGATAAGTAAAAGTGTTTCAAAGCTATTACCACATAAAGTGACACATGTCAGATTTCCAAAATTTGGCCTGGTCCTTAAAGGGATTCTGTCAGCAGCATTTCACATATTGAGATATTTATACCATTGGATTGGGCCAGTTATAAGCATTTCTAAACTGTAATTGTTATAGGTCACTGAGGCAGTTTTTCAGTTAAAAAAACGATTTTTAGGAGCTGTCACTCACAGTAAATAAGGAGCCCAAGGGGAGTTCCCAACCGTTGCTGGAGCCCGGGCTCGGCGATTCCTTGGAGCCCAGGCACGCCCACCTACTTAATATTCACTTCACTTCGTTCAGTGAAGCTCCGGCTCCGGCGAAATCCCGCGCATGCGCAGTACATCCAGAGGCCGGCGCCCGTGCAGTCTGCGGGCGCCGGCCTCTGGATGTACTGCGCATGCGCGGGATTTCGCCGGAGCCGGAGCTTCACTGAACGAAGTGAAGTGAATATTAAGTAGGTGGGCGTGCCTGGGCTCCAAGGAATCGCCGAGCCCAGGCTCCAGCAACGGTTGGGAACTCCCCTTGGGCTCCTTATTTACTGTGAGTGACAGCTCCTAAAAATCGTTTTTTTAACTGAAAAACTGCCTCAGTGACCTATAACAATTACAGTTTAGAAATGCTTATAACTGGCCCAATCCAATGGTATAAATATCTCAATATGTGAAATGCTGCTGACAGAATCCCTTTAAGGTGAAAAATGGCTATGTCATGAAGGGGTTAAATAACCCTCTTTCTGTATAATAATTTCTAAATAACAATAAATATAAACCTCATGGGTATCACCTTGACCGAAAACGACTGTACTATTAAAATATATATAAAAAAAAAATAACATTTTCAAATACGGCAAATGACGTAGCGGGAAAAAGGGTCAAAATGGCCGATTAGCCTTTTTTTTTTTTTTCATCGCTTCTCTTAGGCTACTTTCACATTTGCGTTGTAAGGATCCGTTTGTGAGATCCGTCACAGGCTCTCATAAACGGTCCAAAACTGATCAGTTTTGTCCTAATGCATTCTGAATGGAAAAGGATCCGTTCAGAATGCATCAGGTTTGCTTCAGTTTGCTTCAGTTCAGTCAGCATTCTGTTTTGGAGACTGCTTGCTGCGTTTTGGTGTCCGCATGAAGAAAAACTGATCCAAACGGATCTGTCATGACTCACAATGTAAGTCAATGGGGACGGATCCGTTTTCTCAGACACAATAGAAAATGGATCTGTCCTCCATTGACTTTCAATGGAGTTCATGACTGATCCGTCTTGGCTATTTAAAAGATAATACAACTGGATCCGTTCAGATTGGATGCAGACGGTTGTATTATCATGATGGAAGCGTTTTTGCTGATCCATGATGGATCCAGCAAAAACGCTGGTGTGAAAATAGCCTTACCAAAAAAAAGTAATAAACTGTGATCAAAAAGTCACACACACACTCAAATGGTATCAATAAAAACTACAGATTGTCCTGCAAAAAATGAGCCCCTATACAGCTCAGTAGACATCAGTATAAAAAAGTTATGGGGGTCAGAATAGGTTGGTGTAAAAAAAAAAAAAAAAACACTTTTTTTTTTTCAATTTATTTTTACACTAGTTAGACATACAAAACCTATATGTATGGGGTATCGTTGTAATCGTACTGACTCAGAGAAGGAAGAGCATGGGTCAGTTTTGCTGCAAACGAAACACCGTGGCAACAAAACCCGTAAAACTGTGGGTGAATTGCGTTTTGTTTTTTTTTTTCCCAATTCCACCCCATTTGAATTTTTTTTTTTTTTTTACTGCTTCCCACTACATTGTGTGCCGTAATTAGTGGTGGAATTAAAATGTACAATTACCGGCATCCTCATTGGCCACAGAGGATGCCGGTAAGAAGCTCAGAAGCACGAGTTTCCAGTTTTTCACCTCACCCTTTTGCTGCCTTGATCACAGCATCTAAAGGCTTTAATGACCACAATCTGCATTATAGCTTGTTGCGGTCATTAGCCACGGGTCTCTACTGTTTAAAACGGCGAAGACCTGCCGGTCATGGCACCCATCCATGTAGGGCCCTGATGGCAAACGGGTTAAAGACATACTTTACAACATTACATATAGCGCTACAAAATATACAGGGTAATACAGCTCCACATACCTGTTCCAGTGAAGTCTCCTATGATATTAGACGTTCTCTTTCCTCATCTTCTCCTTTCAGACCAGACCGCTATTTTTCAGCCATCTATCGTCTATGCAGTGTTTGACAAATTCCCACCTTCTCAAAGAGAGGTCGACCGACATTTTTTCAGAAGAGTAAAAATACTCCTCTTACAATATTTGAGGAGTATTTTTAGCCGAGGAAAAGTATGAACTTTGCGGCAATATATGTAATACATAGTCCTATATAACGTCATGAGGCAATTTCTGCAGGAAAACCATAACTATTCTCCTCTATAATGTGGCTGCCATACACAGTACTTTCATATGAAGTTGCCCCATATGCTGATTTCGTATGTAGTGTCTCCATAACAGAGCCATAAACTGTGTTCCCAAGACTGTTCTGTAATTATTTGGTTTTAACTGCCCAGTTCCTGCAGTGTATTCACCTCAGACCCAGTCACCCCACTAAGGAGCTTAAAGGGAACCTGTCATCAAATTTATGGTGACCTCACTGAGAGCAGCATAAAATAGTGACAGAAATGCTGATTTCAGCGGTGTGTCACTCATGAGCTAAATGTAAGCGGTTGCCGAGAACCAGCATCTTAATCATTGAGCCAAGGCCTTGAAAAGAGTCATCTACCTGAGAAGAGTCATGGTTATTCCTAATCTCCTGCTCTCCTCGCCCATCTACTGAGGATTGCCAGCTCTCTCCTAGAGAGAAAGGGAGAAAACTAGGTAGAAGACTGTCAGTCATCAGGAGGTGGGCAGGGAGAGCAGGAATTCATGAATAACCATGACTCTTCTCCGGTGACCTTGACTCTTTTCCAGGTCCAGTCTTCAATGATTGTGGTGTTGGTTCTCAGCAACCACTTACTTTTAACTCTTAAATGACAGACCGCTGAAAGCAACTCACCTGTCTTTACTTTATTCTGCCATTAGTATGGGCAGCATAAAGTTGATGACGGGTTCCCTTTAAAGATCTCCCAGTGCACAAACTGCCCACAGCACCTCTTACAAGAGGCTGCTTACCACACTAGGCTGCCAGTTCACTGGCAGTATTGGCGAAGATGGCCGCCCCACTGTACAGGCATCCACAGAGTAGTGCAGCAAATGGCCTGGCAGCCCACCACAAATCAGTAGCCTCCTTACTCTGCTGCATATCGAGCATATACATAGCTGTACTACATGATTATTGCACACACTGCCACGCCACATGGTGCCCATTGCACATGCTCCACTAATGAACCTTCATCCCCAGCACTTGTGCACATTGGCACTGATGGAAAAAAAAAAATTTGTCCTCTTCTTAACCTGTCTTTAAATATCAGGCAGACGACTAAGCACACACAGCCTTGCCCCTCAGCTAAGCTTCTCCCATTGTAGGTCTACCAGAACTTACAGGGGTTATCCGATCCTGTAAACCCCACTGAATCTCCCTGATGGCAGGCTACTACAGTGACATAACCCTTGCATCACATGTGACATGACCTGTGATGCTAGGGGAGCAAGTCACCATCGTGGTCTGCTAGTGAGCGCACCCCGCAGTTGCCGGATGTTTTGATTTGCACGACGGGGAGATGCATCAGTGGCCGTACAGGGATCCTGAGGGAAACAGATGTTGGGCACCAGGTAAGTATTTATAGTGCTGCAGCCTGTTCCTATTTATTAGTCACATGGCTTATGTCCAGCTCAGTCCCATTCCAGTGAATGTGCCCGGGCTGCAATTCCAAACACAGCAGCTCTACAATGTACGACACTGTACTTAATGCGCTGTGAGGCATCTGTGAGCACTGCGGCCTCTTCAAACAACTGATCTGCACCGATCAGTTATTGATGGCCTTCCTCAGGATAGATCATCAATATTGTACTTCCAGAAATCAATTTTAAAATAAACAATCTTGTACCCTTGCCTTTCTCCAGCGCCATTCAATTTGCTTGGTTCTGCTGCAATGTACAGACAGCGGTGGTGATGTGCCTGGATAAGGCATTTAGCTGCTGCAGTCATGTGTAGTATCCTGACACGATACTATCCGTGTCCCAGTTCCTTTAATACTGCCATCTAGGACATCATTCTATGGATTTACTATAAGGAATATTCTTGTGTAATCCACCAGGTGGCGCCATTGCTCCAGAGGCCTTTATATTCGTTGTATGAAATCCTGTCTGTGAAATCTCACTGCAGTACATTGCCCAGTCCATCACTTTGTCACTATTTGCTTGCCTTCTGGTGCCATATGTTCCCCAGGTGAGCGACACGCCTGCACATAACTATCCACATAATGTAAAAGTCATTAATCAGACCAGGCCGCCTTTTTCGTTTGCTCCATGTTCCAGTTGTAATGCATGCTCCATTGTAGGCGTTTTCATTGATGGATCAGGGTGGGCACTTTATAACCCCATACACAGCAATCTGCACTCCAGAATTCTGTCTTCAGAAATCACAAAATAGGGCTTATTTGGACCGTATTTAACCTTTTGTATTTTTACACCCCCTCTAACTTCAGTTTTAAGTAAGTGATTGTGGTTAGAGTGTTAATTGGTTTCACTCCTTTATAAAAAGTTGCACAAACAAGGGGCAACCTTACTTCACTAGGGGGGTGGAGCAGAAATAATGGCGTTAAACTGTAGAATGAATGGCCATGTTTAAAGATGTAACAAATTTAACAACCATGTGACATTTTAAAAACTTGTCACAAATTACGCCGAAGAATGCAGAAGGGAAACTGAGTTCTAAAATTCCCCTCATGTTAAGTGTGTGTTCTGACGCCTTTGTTGCTTATGCAGCATTAACTTTTCAGCAATTTACAGTACACTACACTCGAACTTTTGTGAGACCAGACGGGCTAGCCATCAGATTTCAGCCTCTCTGTCGCCAATATCCTTCCGCTTACTAATTTTTCCCACTTCCAGTACGTCTACGTCGAGAAAGAGGGAGATTTATCAAAGCTGGTGTAAAAAAACTGTCTTAGTTGCCCATAGCAACCAATCAGATTGGACCTTTCACTTTCCAAAGGAGCTGTGAAAAATGAAAGGTGGAATCTGATGGATTTACCCAGCAGTGTTTATCTACCTCACAGATGAGAACCTGCACTGCAGGTCAGTTGGTAGTGCCGGAGCTTTCCCTCATACAGGACAGTATGCATCTGTTGGCTGGGAACATACCTGTAGGCATATGTTTGCTTTACTGCTTACAGTGGTATAATTCTGATTGTAAAACCTCAAATTCTCTCCTAGACTGTTGGCAAATAGACCCATAAAATACAAGACTCACATTTTGCCTTTTATGGTCTGGCCACTTGGGGGCACAATTGTCTTGAATTTTTGCTTTAAATAGAATGGAACAAATGAAATATGTTTCCAGCCGTGTAGCCTGACTGCTGATGGTAATCATGAGTACCTATGCTACTTAACATCTTATACTCATTAAATGCTCCGATCAAATACTGTCAGGAAAGCAGTTTGTCCATTTGTCAGTCAAACACAATCTAGTCATTTTGGTCAATGAATCATGTTGGCACAAAGACTGTTAAAGGCCATGCAGGATGAAGAACAGTCAGATTTTTTTATGTATGAACATCAATTTTTTTTGTGTTGGTAGGGGGGGGGGGCGGCTTTAGGTAAGCATGTGGTCAGTACTAAAAAAAAAAAAACATAAACAGAGTCACCTATCCAGTGCACCTGTCATTTAAAGTAATCTTGGCTAATCCGTTCAGGTCATGTTAACAGGTTATTTAATACATGTTCTGCATCAATCTGCTTTACATGGTGTAGAGTGGATAGCCACCGTGCTTGGCACTACGTCTTTGTTGATGCAAGTGTATGTGACTGAGCTGTAGTAGCGGGCAGGGCTGCGCTTCTTTGTACATACAGCACTGTGTGCACACTACATGAATGGATGCTCTGTGTATAAAACTGGAGGCATCAGACTGAAACTGACACATTAATGTCAATGGATTTATTCACAAGAGCGTTTATTCAATGCGAGTTTTCTCTGCTTGAAAAAAATGCAAGTTCTATATTTTGAATTCTTAACGTAGGACTTGCACATTCAAATCAGTGGCTAAGGGTGATGGCACACAGTAAAGTTTTGACATGCATTCTGAATGCAGTTTTTTTTATTGTAGCTAGCTGAAATTACATAAAGGGGTTCCGCCCAGCAGTGTGTTGGGTGACGTCACTGGCTCTGATGGGCTGGCATTAGCACTCCTCTAGCAGTTTTACAGTCTAGGGCAGTGCTAAAGCTCGCCCATTAGTGCCGGTGACGTCAGTGGGCTAACTGCTGGGTGGAAGCCTCCGTCTGGCAGCCTTAAGAGGAGCCCGGTTCATCACCAGAACTGCTCAAAATGCCTTTGCCCTTGCGCGATTCAGCACAGGGCAAAGGAGAGCATCAGAGCATGAAATGTTCCGATGCCCTTGTCAGGCAGGCTGCCTAGGTGAAATTATGGGTATGTCTGGGTTCAGAGCTGAACCCGGACAACCCCTTTAAATCTTTCCCACAATGCAGACCACCAAGGTTCATCCTGAATGCATGTCAGAACTGTACTGTGTGCCAGCACCCTTAGTTTAAAAAAAAAAAAAATACTGTCAGGCAGCTACCCCCCACCCATGTGAAAACAGATGACGTCTGTGCTGAAAAAAAAAAAAAAAAGTAGAATAGATCCATAGTAAACACTTAGAGGTTATCCGGTCCCAAAATCATAATTTTCTATGCTCCTAACACCCCTCACCATCCATACAGATGCCCCCCAATACCTGTTTTTCATGTCTGAGCTTTCCTTCCCCCCTTGGAAGACATCACATTATCCTGGCAGATCTGTTTACTTTCTTCCCTTCCTGTTTTGTTGAATACATAACTTTATTGCTACACAAGCCTGGCTGCACTGCACAGGGATGAGTCACAGGCTGGACACGCCCCCCCCCCCCCCCCCCCACTGCTCTGTCTGCAGCAGCTACACCCACTACAACTCCTGTGTCCATCTTTCCACACCCAGACATGAGTCTACTCCTCACAGTCCACAGGCTCTTCCCTCACCATCTCCAGAGTGTAATAAACGGCATGAATCAGCAAGCGTATCCAATCACATCTGTATCTAATCCATTTTGTGATCCACATTTTTTGCAGTCCCATTGAGTTCTATGAATTTGGGGACCAGAATAGGATATATTCTGTCTTTACTGGATCTGACATATGGATGTGGGAAACACACTGACGTCCATGTGCTTTCCACATCCTCCGTATGTCAGTTCTGCAAAAGATAGAAAATGTCCTATTCTGGTCCTTATAATGCAGATCTAAAACCCATAGAAGTTGGACTGCAAAAAATGTGAATCACACACGGACAGTTTCCTTATTTAGTGGATCCGCGACTTGCAGGCCGCAAAACAGATACGGTTCTGTGCATGAGCCCCATCACTCACACTGAGCCCCCATAGCAGTAACATCCACGGCGCCCCCATAACGGGGACATCCACGGCGCCCCCATAACGGGGACATCCACGGCGCCCCCATAACGGGGACATCCACGGCGCCCCCATAA
This sequence comes from Rhinella marina, assembly GCA_900303285.1. Taxonomy (NCBI): domain Eukaryota; kingdom Metazoa; phylum Chordata; class Amphibia; order Anura; family Bufonidae; genus Rhinella; species Rhinella marina. Next base: position 63,656 of record ONZH01024240.1, read on the forward strand.
CGGGGACATCCACGGCGCCCCCATAACGGGGACATCCACGGCGCCCCCATAACGGGGACATCCACGGCGCCCCCATAACGGGGACATCCACGGCGCCCCCATAACGGGGACATCCACGGCGCCCCCATAACGGGGACATCCACGGCGCCCCCATAACGGGGACATTCACGGCGCCCCCATAACGGGGACATTCACGGCGCCCCCATAACGGGGACATTCACGGCGCCCCCATAACGGGGACATTCACGGCGCCCCCATAACGGGGACATTCACGGCGCCCCCATAACGGGGACATTCACGGCGCCCCCATAACGGGGACATTCACGGCGCCCCCATAACGGGGACATTCACGGCGCCCCCATAACGGGGACATTCACGGCGCCCCCATAACGGGGACATTCACGGCGCCCCCATAACGGGGACATTCACGGCGCCCCCATAACGGGGACATTCACGGCGCCCCCATAACGGGGACATTCACGGCGCCCCCATAACGGGGACATTCACGGCGCCCCCATAACGGGGACATTCACGGCGCCCCCATAACGGGGACATTCACGGCGCCCCCATAACGGGGACATTCACGGCGCCCCCATAACGGGGACATTCACGGCGCCCCCATAACGGGGACATTCACGGCGCCCCCATAACGGGGACATTCACGGCGCCCCCATAACGGGGACATTCACGGCGCCCCCATAACGGGGACATTCACGGCGCCCCCATAACGGGGACATTCACGGCGCCCCCATAACGGGGACATTCACGGCGCCCCCATAACGGGGACATTCACGGCGCCCCCATAACGGGGACATTCACGGCGCCCCCATAACGGGGACATTCACGGCGCCCCCATAACGGGGACATTCACGGCGCCCCCATAACGGGGACATTCACGGCGCCCCCATAACGGGGACATTCACGGCGCCCCCATAACGGGGACATTCACGGCGCCCCCATAACGGGGACATCCACATCCAACACAAAATAAAATGTAAAAAAATACTGATTTAGTGGTATACTTTTTTTTTTTTTTTTTGCTCATAATGTTAATTGGTGTATGCAGTTACATGCGTTAAGGGCTTTACTTTACCACACGTGTTGCGTGGTTGATACAAGCAGAGCCTGAACAATGTGAACAAACTTAACTCCATGGACTTATAGGCAGCGCCTAAAATAAGTGATAGGGCCTCCTGGAAAATCTGTACTGTTTCTCTTTATATAAGTTTTTTTTTAATAGACTTTATTTTTCATTTTCATAAAAAGAGAAAAACTTACAATTCAAAAGTCACACGTATTCCAGTGGCATACAATTAGTATGAAGAGAGGATACATCACAAACATATATATCCAGCAGATATTGCATGTTCCTTTCTCAGATCATATTACTGGTACTACAACAAAACTGCCACCATACCAATCACACAACTCATTCACTCGGCAGCCACTCTAAGCAGACTGTGCTTTATACCACTTGGGGAGACGTTGAATCAGCACCCACCCATAGTCCCCATATCTTGTCGAACTTATCTGGTACCCCTCTAGTTTCGTAAGTTAACTTATACATAGGCAGGGCTGTATTGATAAGACCAATCCAGTGGGATAGTGATGGGCTTTTGGGAGGCTTCCAGTTTAGCAGAATAGATTTCCTAGCATAAAACATTAGTAACCTGTAGAGGATTCTAGTATATTTGGTAGGAATAATTTCATTAACGAGACCCAGCAAGCTAACTTCTGGGGATATAACTGCCGGAAGACCTAATTTTGAGTTCAAATAGTTATGCACTTCAGCCCAAAAAGCTGCGATAACAGGGCATTCCCAAGTCATGTGAATCAACGACCCCCGGCCTCTACCACACCGAGTACATATATCCGATGCAAGTCTCTTCATTCGTGCTAAACGAGTGGGAGTTAAATATACCCTGTGCATCCATTTAGCCTGAATCAGTTGATCACGTACACTAATAACCGTGGACCTCCATGTGTAAATCAACTCTTTCTCATGTTGTGACTCTAAGACTGCAATGTCACTTTTCCATTTAATAAAAGCCTTGGCTATAGGTGAGGGTTGATAGGCTATTAGCGTCCCATAGAATGAGGAGACCATCCCACTGGGATTCGATCTTCTAGCAATTTTTTCCACTTCCCCAAACTCCAATAACAGAGGACCTGAACCAAACTGCGATACACACGCATGTCTCAATTGGAAGTATCTGAAAAGGGATGAGCGTGGTATATTATATTCAGCCTGCAAGGCAGAAAAGCTCTTAAATACTCCCTCCTCATATAGCTGTGTTAAGTATTTAATCTTCCTCTGAGGCAAAAACTCAAACTCCGACAGGGATAATAACTCTGGCAATTTAGGATTTCGCCACAGAGGCATCACCGGTGACCATCTATCACCCTGCTCTTCCTCGCCCACCACCGTAACAAATTTGTTCCAGGCATTAATCACTCCCGCCATAAGGGAAGTATAGTGTCTCACTGGGTACTTGCCCGCCCTATATACCATATTCGTCATGGCCTCATATGAACCCATAAGGGCCGCTTCCAGACTCACTGCCGGATTATTTGAATCTGCTCTAATCCACCAGGATGCATAATTCAGTTGCGTTGCAATATAGTATAGATACACATCTGGAAGAGCTAAACCACCCCTCGAGTAAGGGGCGCGCAAAGTTTCCCTTGCCATACGGGGCACTGATTTCTGCCACAAGAAGGGAGTCAAGAGACGATCAATTGCTTGAAAATGGATTTTTGGCAGTATCACAGGCGTCGCCCTATAGAGATAAAGAAGTCTGGGGAGAATGACCATTTTGAACACATTAATTCGCCCTATCAAGGACAATGGTAGACTCTCCCACGCCTTTAGCTTTTTAGATATATATAGCATTAATGGGTCTATATTAAGTGTCACGAACTGTGTAACATCCTTATGAATCACCACCCCTAGATATGTAAATCTATCTACTATTTGCAAGAAAGAGATAGAGGATACAAACTGCCTAGCTGCTTCGTCTACTGGGTATAATATTGATTTTCCCCAGTTGACTCTGAGTCCTGAATAAGCGCCATATTCATTAACTACCTCCAACAAAACTTCAAGAGATGGTCCAGCATCCCCCAGATAAACCAACATGTCATCAGCATATAATGATATTTTTTCGGATATGCCTGCTATATCCCAGCCCTGAATTCTCGAATTATTCTTTATACAAACCGACAGTGGCTCCATTGCCAGGGCAAAAAGAAGGGGTGACAACGGACACCCCTGTCTAGTACCCCTTCCCAATAAGAATGGTTCAGACATATACCCATTTACTCTCACCCTAGCCATTGGTTTTAAATAGAACAAATGCAGCCAACTAAGAAAATTCTGGGAGATCCCCATTTTCTTTAGTACCGCCCACATGAAATTCCACTCGATGGAATCAAATGCTTTTTCATTATCTAGTGAGGCTATTGCCCTACTACCAGCATTATCATGAGATATTTGTAGATTAGTAAACAAACGTCGCAGGTTAATATCAGTGGTCTTCCCCGGCATAAAACCCGACTGATCGGTGCCAACAATTGCTAAAATTACAGAGGATAGACGGATGGCCAGAACCTTAGCTAAGATCTTGGCGTCAGTATTGATCAGTGAAATGGGGCGATAGGAACCGCACTGCTCCGGCGGCTTCCCAGCTTTGTGGACCACAACAATTGTAGCTTCATAAAAGGATGCAGGTAATGACTTATTTTCTAGTGCATATGCAAATAATTTACTCAGCCTTTGACTGACCTCATCTATCTGAAAGTGATACCACTCCACTGGAAAGCCATCCGGACCCGGCGTCTTCCCCTTTGCCATAGACATAATGGCCGTCTGTATCTCACACGGAGTAATGGGAGCATTTAAAACCTCCTTTTCCAGTGTAGTTAAGGAGGGAAGGTCTATATTGTCTACAAAATCCCATATTTCCTCAGGGGTTCGCAACAGTTTAGAAGAATAGAGATTATCATAATAGTTTACAAACTGCTGACATATATCTTTTGGGGAAGTGACCATTTCCCCAATATCATTTTTAATTACCGCTACCACTGTTTGTGGGGTCTCGGTCTTGGCCAAATACGCCAACGTCCTGCCATTTTTATCTCCCTCCGAAAACACCGATTGTTTCTGAGCAAGTAGCTTCTTCTGGGTGTATTCAGTTAAGTGTAGGGAATACATTCTTTGTGCTGAGTGCCACTCCTCCCTACGCTCTGTTGTTGGATCTGTTATGAACGCCTGTTCTGCTGATACCAGCTTGTCCTCTAACTTTCTACGAGTAGAAAGTAATTCGGCTCGATGTATGGCAATCGCCGCTATTAACACTCCCCTCATAACCGCCTTACCAGCATCCCACTCAGTCAGTGGATCAGTCGATCCAGTATTGATCTTCAAGAAATCGGCCAGTCTCTCCCTACATTCCTGTTCCACCGGAATTACCTTTAGCCAAGCGGGATTTAGTCGCCAGCTAGCGAGTGGTCGCCCGATCGGCTGAGTCAACACAATACAAAGCGGGGCGTGATCAGAAATGCCACGGGGTAAGTATTCAGCAGCTTTCACCCAGGCAAGTCCCGCCTGATTAGTAAATGCCAAATCTATACGTGACAAAGAATTAGTAGGGAGTGAATGACAGGAGAATTGCTTGCTATCTAGGTGTAACCCTCTCCATACTTCAGTGAGATTGTGGGCTTGCGCCCAGTGAAGTAATGCAGGATTGTGTCTAGATGATGGATGTAATCTGTCTAGATTTTTATCCAATATTGCATTGAAATCTCCCAGTATGATCAGTGGTGCCGTCGGGAGAACAGCTATACGAGCCATAATTTGATCTAAGATTTCCCTATCAAATGGGGGAGGAACATACAGCCCTACTAGTAAGACCGTACAACCTCTAATAGTAGCATGTAGCAGAAGGTACTTTCCCGATGGGTCAATATGTATAGATAATAATTGAAACGGGAGCGTCTTGCTGACCAATATGGATACTCCTCTAGCATAATTTGAATATGTCGCATGATATACATGACCAATCCATGGCTTCTTAAGCGCCAAAACCTTTTGCCCTCGGAGGTGTGTTTCTTGAAAAATGACAATATCTGGGTTAAATTTCTTAAGATAGTTAAATACTAGGGCTCTTTTAATTTTATTGTTAAGGCCCCTGACATTCCAGGAGATCAGTTTACATGTCGCCATGGCCATTTGATTATACAATGCCAGAAACCCCAATATCTGCCAGAGTAGCTGTCCCATTCACACACACATTCATACCAGCTAGAGATAAACCAAGAAATCCCATCCCCAATCCCACCCTGCTCAAACATCCCCAACTCGTCCGAGCCTATCTGTCCCTAACCGGAATAGTGCAATTTACTGAAAAGAAGGCAATTAGACGCCTAACTAAACACTTCTACATAGAAGGATCAGAAACTCTCCCTCTAACTACAGATGTTTAAACACTTCTATCTGAAGATAGAGCTAAACCCGGGTTCAAAGTATAGCTACAAGTAACTTTGGGTTATCCCACAATCAACCCACAGGAATCACTATTACTTAAAGCTGTCGGAGCTATTAGCCCGCTAAAATATCAATGGTTTGAAAGTTCCCATCAAAACTAAACGGAGACAAAGGATATCGAGAGTAGAAGTTCGCTTGGTATTCTTATCTGTGTATCCACTCCGTCACTTCTCATCTTGGGCGGTACTGATCAATCCAGTCCGAGGCTTCATCCGGAGTCTGAAAGAACCTGGCCCTATCCCCATCCTGGATTCGTAATTTAGCTGGGTAGAGCATGGCATATTTAATTCCCATATCTCGGAGACGAGCCCGAACACTTGAGAACAGTCTGCGTTGCTTTTGAACTTCAGTTGTGAAATCTGGATAGAAGGATATCCGTGCGTTCTCATATTGGATATTTCCCTTTTTCCTAGCTGCCGTAAGAATAGCATCTCGGTCTCTGTAATTCAAAACCTTCATAATAAAAGGTCTGGGAGCAGATCCCGGCGGCAGGGGTCTTGTCGGGACTCTATGGGCTCTTTCCACTACAAAACTTGACGACAGATCAATGGGCTCTAGAAGAGTGCGAATCAGCCGTTCAGCAAACATTTCTGGGGTGGGGCCTTCCACTCTTTCAGGCAATCCCAGTATTCTGACATTATTTCTCCTGGTACGGTTTTCCGCATCTTCCACCCTGGCTTGCAGAATTTTCATTTGTTGCTGTAAGGTTCTGGTGTTTTCTGCAGACGCTGAAGTTGTATCTTCCACATCACTTAACCGACGCTCGACTTCCTTAGTACGATCTCTCATTTTATCCATGTCATGTCGCAGACAGTTTATGTCCAGTTGTAAATGATCAATTTTCGCCGTCAGCGCTGACTGACACTTTGCTATAGCAGACATAATCTTGTCAACTTGTGATTCAGTATCCATGGATGAATGTTGTTCTGGGTCTAAATCTGTCTGGCTCATATTGTCCACTAGTGTTTTAGCTGGTACTGGGACAATAGTTGATGCAGTTTTGCGGCCCATATGCTTGTGGAGGTACACTAATATGGCCCAGAGTAATTCTGTCTGGCTTGGTTCCTCCTAGTAGGGCTCTTCAGAGACCTATGATCAGGCAGTAATATATATATATAAGGCTAGAGTTTATATATGTAATGTTCAGACTTTCAGTATCTTAGCAGATAAGGGATGAGAAGATGTGCTTTTAGGATATATTGAAACTGTGGGGAAATCTGCTTCCCCTTCTTATTCTACCGAACAGGAGACTTCCCTTCAGCCTGCACCACGTGGTCTGATCGTGCAGGCCTAACTGAAAGCCCTCTCCTCTCTCAAATAGGGCCCTTGTGCCTTTTGTTCCTGTCTTCAGGCGTCCCCTCCGGATCCCTCTTTCCTACTCCCAGTTCAAAGACTCCTGGGGCAAAGGTACTCACTGAAGCGCCCCCTGTTTCGTGCGCAGGTCTCGCGTCGGTGCGCTGTTCACTGTAGGGAAGATGGCCGCCCGTCCCGCCACAGAGTAGCGCAGCGTCACTCAGCACAGCCAAAGCTGTAGTAGATCTGCGGAGCATGCAGGTAGGGCAAGTTGTGGATGATGGGTCTCTTCAAGCGATCCAGGGCACTTTAGTGGGCTGTAAAGCGGGTCCCTTCAGGATTTTGTCAGGATGTCCCGGGAGCTCTCACTCAAAACGTCCTCACTGCATGCTCGCTAGGCCACGCCCCTCTTTATATAAGTTTGATTGATTAAACCTGCCACACTGTGGCGTATGTGACCTCTTTCTGGAGCTGCTGTTGTTTATTAGACTTATTAGTTGCATATGATCTTGACTTTCACAGAGCATATCCCTTTGACATGTACTTTGATCTCTTTATGCCCCTTTCTTTCCTGCCTAGCATCTTGAATTGGCTGGCCCGCAGGACAGGATGTGGTTTCATGAGGTTAATAAAGGATAGACTTCTTCTGGGACAGACTTAATTGGTTGGCTCTGGTTTTTATTGTCACCTATTTATTCATCTTGGACTCCACAAAAAAAAAAAAAAAACCTTACAGTGTTGATTATTGTTGTTCCTTTAAATTGTGTGTTCCGTAGGCCTCCTGCACATAGCTGTTGTTGGCCAGTGCCCATGCTGCGGACTGCAGATTGTGCACAGGCACTGACCATGTGGCCGTAGTAGGCGGACATGGACTCATTCACTTGAGAGGCACAGACAAAAAACCTGCGGAAGTGATCTGCAGCGCACCTTGCGAATTGCAGACCCATTCAAGTGTATGGGTTCTCACCTGTGATGCGGTGCACAAATGGCCGCTGCCCATATATTGTAGACGCAGTATTTGGAACCGGCCAACAATGGCCGTGTGCATGAGGCTTAAGTACACATTAGCCTACCTCCAGCGATACTATAACAAGATGAACAAGCAAGTAGATTGTTTTAATTAAAGGGGTTCTCCAAGTTATATTTATTGATGACCTTTCCTCAGGATAGGTCATAAATATCAGATCGGCAGGGGTCCCCGACACCGCCGCCCCCCCCCCCTGCCGATCAGCTGTTTGAAGAGGAGGCGCGTACGATACCAGTGCTGCCTCCTCTTCATTGTTTACATCCTAGCCGTAACATGGGTAGCGGTGAGCAGGTGTAATTACACCTAGCCGCCCCATATATTTCAATGGGAAGGATTGCTCCCATACACTTTGGGAACTAGCCTTCCCATTGAAATGAAGGGGGTGGTTAGGTGTAATTACACCTGCTCACCGCTACCTATGTTACGGCTAGGATGTAAACAATGAAGAGGAGGCAGCGCTGGTATGGCACGCGCCTCTTCTTCAAACAGCTGATCGGCGGGGATGCTAGTGTCGGACCCCCGCCAATCTGATATTGATGACCTATCCTGAGGATAGGTAATCAATAAATATAACTTGGAGAACCCCTTTAATAACCCACAAGTCACAAAAGATGCTGACAGTGGTCCCCACTGACATCTTTGTTTCTTTGGGCACGTCGGATTATGTTAGCGGATACTGCTTGCAGCTCTTTAGCAGTGATGCTGCGGATAGTCAGGGCCGGTTTTAGACAAAATGTGGCCCTGGGCAAAATCAAAAGTGGGGCCACAAATCTCGTAATGTACTTACAACACAGTTAGATTCTGTTGATTCCAGCCCTCCCTCGCAGATTTACACCCCATACAAGTTCCTTACGTAGTTCTTCACCCTCATGGCCAGAATACGCCACATGCTCCCTTCCATTCACAGCAATGAGTTCCCCTCACTCACGGCATCTCAGAGTGTTAAAAAACCGAAAGCATGGGACTCCTCTTCAGGTGAACTTTCCCCCAGTGGAAATTGGGGAAAGCGCCCTGTTCTAATAATGAGCCGCAGCCTGTACTACGCTTCCAGGCTCATTGTTAGTATATCCCAGTTCAGGCCACTAGGTGGCAGCACTGAACTGTGATGTAGTGATTTCTATACAGACTAAGGCTAGTTTCACACGAACGTTGTGTTTTGCGGTCCGCAAATTGCGGATCCGCAAAAAAAACGGATGGCGTCCGTATGGCATCCGTATTTTTTGCGGATCCACTGTAACATTGCCTATCCTTGTCCGCAAAACGGACAAGAATAGGACATGCTCTATTTTTTTTTTTGCGGGCCACGGAACGGAGCAACGGATGCGGACAGCACACCGTGCATTTTTTGCGGGCCCATAGAAATGAATGGGTCCGCATTTTTCATGTGAAAAATGCGGATCGGAGCCCGCAAAAAATGCTGTCGTGTGAAAGAGGCCTAATGGAGCAATTTACATCTGATGATTGTAAGTTGTGGTCCACTTGGGGGACTTAACAAAAAGTAAAAAATAAAATAAAAGTTTTAAAAACATTAAAAAAAAATAAATAAAAATTAGACATCCCCATTCCCTAAAATAAAAAAAAACCACAAAAAAATAGCATTATGGGCATCGCTGCTGCAGGTAAAAACGCCCATACTATTAAAATATTAAAGTTAACCCATATGGTGAATGGCGTAACAGAAAAAATTTTTAAAAAGGCAGATTCAGGTTTTTTCATTACTTTATCTCCCAAGAAAATTGAATAAAAAGTAATTAAGTCATGCACACCCCAAAATCGTATTGTCAAAAATGACAGATCATCCTGCAAAATATGAGCCTCCACACATCTCCGTATACATAACTATAAAAAAGTTATTAGGGTCAGAATATCGCGATGAAAAGAAAAAAATAATTTTTTACGAAGTGAGTTCTGATGAGCCTTAGCTTGCTGCAGTGAGCAGCCTATAGACGTCCTGAGCAGGGTGCTGTTAGGGTTGCCACCTTTCCCAACAAAAAAAACAGGTTACACAAGTTAAAAAGGTCGGTGTGGGTTAATATGCGTGTTATTTGATCATATTTTGTTTTGCGCTATTTTTTTTTTTTTTTTCTCAAACCATTTTTTTCTCAAACATTTCACTGTTAGGGACACACTGTGTATTTAAGCTTTATTTAGCCTCTATTTTTAAAATCTTCCTGTGGGGATTCAAACTCACAACTATCTACATTAGAGGCAAGAACCTTTACAACTGGGCTATAGAGCTTAGTGTTAAGTCACTGCTGAAAAATCTCATAGAAGTTTCTCTCGTATAAAAAAAAAAAAAAACATATCAGTTTCTCTTGTATTATACAAGAGAAACTTCTATGAGGTTTTTCAACAATAACTTAGCACTGAGCTCTATAGCCCAATGGTTAAGGTTCCTGCCATCAATGTTGATGGTTGTGAGTTTGAATCCCCACAGAAACTTTACAAAGAACAAAGCCCTGGGCAATTGCCCGGTTTGACCCCTCCTCACCCCCCCGTAATACCAGCCCTGCGGATAGTGTTTGTGATGTTTTCCTTGAGTTCATCCAGGGGATGTGGATTGTTAGCGCACACTTTGTTTTAAATTTCCACACAGATAAAAAAATCTCATGTGGGTAAGTCTGGGGAACGTGGTGGCCATAACCCCTTGCTCACAATTTGCTCCTCTGTAAACCATTCATGAACCCGTGCCAGCGAGTTCTGTGATGTGTAGCATGTTGCCCCATCTTGTTGGAAAAAAGGACATTTTTTCTTCTGGTATTAGTTGGTTGTAGAACTGTTCAAAGATGTCCAGGTAAATTGTGGTATTCACAGTTGATTTGAAGAAAATTGGGCCGACTATTTGTGTTCCTGACACTGCACACCAAACGCCAATTTTTCCCTTCGTTCCATGACAGCACCAGGAGAGAGGATCCTCCGCCCAGGACAGGAAACCCACAGATATTTAAGAAGGAGGGGCCTCTCCATTCCTCAGTGGTTTTCCTGTCCTGGAAGAAGGATTCCTACACCTGCTGGGGAGTAGTTTCTTCCCAAGTTAAATTTGGCTGGCTGGGCTGGGGAGCGTGCTGGGTGAGTTCCCCGCAACACACTCCCTGAAGACGGGACTGGCTGTTAAATCCTGGCAAGGAGAAGTGGGGGAGATCTTGTTTGGCCCTACCTTTTGCCAGCGTTCGCACAGGAGGAGGGCAAGAGGATGCAATTACAGGGTGCCGGGGGAGCGTGGCATTACGTGGAAGCGCTGCCCGCCGGCAGTATCGTGAGATCTCGGGGAAGCGAGATCTCGCAAGATTTCGTTCCCCTGAGTGCAGGAGCGCGGGAAATTCAAATTTTTTTACAGCCAAAGCCTAATTTCAGCATGCCTGAGGATCCTTGTCGGCTGGTCCGGATCTAAGACTGAATTAGGAGCTCTGGCAGCGTGGAGGACGCTGTAGAGACCCAGAAAGAGCCGTCTACCCCTGCTACTGCGATATTGGATTGGTATGTACGGAAGGGGTTCCCCCGCATGTATGATTTATATGGGGCTATTGTCTTTTAGGAGAGGCCGAAGAAGGTGTCTGCTAAACAGAAACATAAAGAATGTGGGATATGTAGAGTTAAGTTACCTCCCTCATATGTTAAGCTATTGTGCCGCTCCTGTATAGAGAACACTATAGCCGAGGAATCTCCCTCCATGTTCAAATGTATGAAGAAACTAATTAGGGACGAAGTGGGTAATGCCCTTAAAACTCAGAAAACGTCCCATAAAAGCCGAGATAAATCACCTACTATTCAGCAAATTAGGGATAAAACTCCTAGGGAGCAACTATTAGAGTCTATACCGGTTATTGCTAAAGCTGCGGATTTCTTGGCGGATGCTTCAGCTGATGCTGTAAGATTATCTGCTAGGTCTTCCTCCTTGGCTAATTCGGCTCGTAGAGCTCTTTGGCTAAAAAATTGGTCAGGTGATTGTAGCATCAAAAAAGATTATGTAACATTCCATGTGAAGGTAAATATTTATTTGGTTCTGCTTTTGACGATATTCTGGAGAAGGCAGGAGATAGGAAGAAAGGGTTCCCATTTAATTTTCGTAAGCAAAACCCCTCTTTTCGTCAGAATAAAAGATTCTCGGGTAGGGAAAAAAGTCCAAGCAAAAGAGAGTCCAAGTGGAAGTTTTCCTCCTCAAAATCTAAGGGGTTCCTGTTTAAAAACCAAAATAATACCCCTTCTAAAAGACGCCAATGACGCCAGTATGGGAGGAAGGCTTCAAAACTTCCTCCCAGCATGGTCAGCGATATCGAACAGTACATGGATCCTTCAATCCCTAAAGGAAGGGTTCAAACTAGAATTCAGAAGTGAGCCCAGGGACACACAATTTTTTAGAAGAAGTAGAAAAACTGGTGCAAAAAGGTGCACTTATCTATCTCATGTCCACCATCAGAAGAAGGTATGGGGTTTTACTCAAACCTTTTTCTGGTAAAAAACCAAATGGAGAACCATTATAAATTTAAAAAAAAAATGTTTTTGGTCTTCAGAAGATTCAAGATGGAGACGTTAAAGTCAGTGGTAAATCTGCTTTACAAGGACTGCTTTATGGTGGTTCTGGATATAAAAGATGCGTATTATTACCTCCCAATATGGCCACATCACCAGAAGTTCTTAAGGGTAGCTTTGATGATACAAGGAAGCGTAAAACATCTCCAACTCCTGGTTCTACCATTTGGGATATCTATGGCTCCACGTATTTTTTACAAAGCTGGTAGCAGAGATGGCAGCCGACATAAGGGAGAAGGACATTCTCTTTGCACCGTACCTGGATGACTTCCTCATCATAGCTCGGAGGAGACTTGTTTGACTCAGATGGAACAGGTGATCTCCATTCTGAAATCCTTGGGATGGATTATCAACACAGAGAAATCCAGGCTGATTGCCCAAAGAATCCAGCAGTTCCTGGGTATTCTACTGGACTCCACCTCCTAGAAGTCCTTCCTTTCTCCGGAGAAAATCCTGAAAATAAGGTCAGTGATAGCTACGACTATCCAGAACCCCTGTCTGTCCATAAGAAGAGGCATGTCGGTCCTGGGGACTTTGACCTCCTGCATCCCAGTGGTGCAGTGGGCCCAGGCCCATTCCAGAGATCTTCAGTGGGAGATCCTTCAGGCCAGGTCAGGGAAGATGAAGGACTTTGACTTGATGATTTCCACTCAAACATGCAATTCCCTACTGTGGTGGTTGGATTCAGACAATGTCAACCGGGGAGTCCCGTGGAGGTTAGAATACCCTATAGTGGTAACCACGGATGCCAGTCCAGTGGGATTGGGAACCCACGTCCTAGACAAGATCTTTCAGGGCCAATGGGACGAAACGACCTCTGCGGCTTCAAACGTGAAGAAGTTGATGGCGGTGCTTTTGGCTTTACGGGAAATTCTTCCCCTACTCTTAAATCGTCATCTAAGGCAGGGCTGTGGAGTCGGAGTTGGTGACCATTTTGGTGGAGTTGGAGTCAGTATGAAATGGACCGACTCCTAAAATATATAATAAATTGGTACATTTAGTTCAGTGCAGTATGTGCTGAATATATTTTCATAAGAATTTGGGAACATGATGAAATGTCTTATAAATGTCTGTTGTATTCCTGATCTAAGGATCTAGGCTTTTAGTTGAGATGACTGTGCGCTTTATGTAGATGCTCAGAAGTGAAGCTCCTCTGCTACAGATCAGAGTCAAAAGGCACTGAGAATGAATGGCTGCACTCATCTCAGATCTACTAGAGAAAACAGGATTAAAGGGGTTTTCTCACTAGTTACAAAGATTAGCTTTCTACATAAAGGGGCAGTTAAGACATTTTCTAAATACAGTGGTCAGTATATTTTACTTTAGTCATAAACTATAGACAATTCTGCAGGTCTCTCACTGTACACAGGTTTCTATGGTAACCTGCAGACCAGAAAGACTGTTATCTGATTGGCTGAGAGCAGGAGTGACCTCAGTAAGCGAAATGGGTTGAGGACTGAGAAAGATGGCTTTACCTGTAATTGTGTTAGGCCCCTTTCACACCTGTGGCGCGGGGCTTCTGGCAGGATGTTCCGGTGGGTGAACAGCCCGCCGAATCCGTGCTGTCGCAGGTGCACGTGTGTGGCTGGAACTGCTCTCCGGCCCCATTCACTGTAATGGGGGCGGGCCGCTGATCCGGACGCAGCACGGCAACCCCTGCTGAGAGGCGACCGGAACGAAAATACAACAGAACAGCCTGCCGTTGCCCCGCGCTGCAGGTGTGAAAGTAGCCTTAGAGATCACAACCTCCTGCTCTGTCAGAGTAAGTTAATATATGCTAATAACTGCTGGAGACCTCCCCCCGCCATGGCCTTAGGAGACCTAGTGAGTGCAAACTGCCTGTCAGCCAGTGAATCAATGTGTTGAGAAAACCCCTTTAAGGCAAGTACTTCTTAGTATATCTAAACTTTCAATAAACTGTGCATAAATCACTTGTCTAGTACATGTTCTCTCTGTATGCTTTATGTTTTAGTTTGCTTTTTCTCTGAGCTTATGTTTGGAGAGGTTAGCTGCTCTCATGGCTTCTATATGCTGCTAATGCAAAACACATAGGGCCTTATGTATGAAAACTGTCTAGGTGTAGGAGTTTCTTTGTTGCCCATAGAAACCAATTAGAGCTCCCCTTTCATTTCATATAGTGCTCTGGAGAAAGGAAAGGGGAGCTCTGATTGGTGGCTATGGTCAACAAAGAAAGTCTTAGACCTAGACAGTTTTCATACATCAGGCCCTTAGTGAGCTGTACCCAGAGAAGCCTGATACTGGAAGTTCAGAGTAAAGATATCTAGTAAAACATATATTACAAACTCTTTTTGTCATGACATATCTGTACTATTGATTTATGCAAAGTTTGTTTAAAGTTATCACTTAACCCCTTCGCGACCAGCGCCGTACATGTACGGCGCTGGGGCGATGCGGGCACATGGCGCCCGCTCGCGGGTGCGGCGGGCGTCATGGCCGGCAAGTCTCTGCTGTTTCTAACAGCAGAGACTTGCCGCTACCTACCACATCGGCGGCGTCTTCTGGGTTGACTAGATGCCGTGATCACACGTGATCACGGCATCTAGTTGCGTCTAAACCCGGAAGCGTTCGCTTCCGGGTGGTGTACAGACACCCCGTGTGACCAATCGGGGTGTCTGTACACCATATGAAAACTGTAATCCTCGCTGGTGAGGATTACAGTTTTCAAACTGCAATTCTTATTCTGGCCACTAGATGGCAGGCCAGGATAAGAAATGAGCAATTGATGGTTTTCTGAGCCTATAAAACTCAGAATTGCTCATAAAGAAAAAAAAAAAAAGCCACAATTTATAAGCCCATATTTGAGCTTTCTAATAGTAAAAAAAAAATTAAAAAAAAATGTTAAAAATATATAAAAAATAAAAAAGATGTAAAAGTTCAAATCACCCCCCTTTCCGTATAAGTAAAAAATAAATACCTAAATAACAATAAATATAGACATCATGGGTATCACCGTGACCGAAAACGCCTGTACTTTTAAAATATAAAAAAAAAAATTCCAATACGGCGAATTGTGTGGCGGAAAAAAGCGTCCAAATGGCGATTTGCCGTTTTTTGTCACTTTTTTTTTCTAAAAAAAATTAAATAAAAAGTGATCAAAAAGTCATACACACCCCAGAATGGTATCAATAAAAACTTCAGATCGTCCCGCAAAAAATGAGCCCCCATACAGCTCTGTACACATAAATACCAAAAAGTTATAGGGGTCAAGATTTGACAAGGAAAAAAAAAAAAAAAAAAGGGCAACTTTCTAATTATGTTATCACTATGAAAACGCAGGAAAAACTATACATATTAGGTATTGCCGGATTCGTACTGACCAGTAGAATGAAAGTAACGGATCAGTTTTAATGCACATCGAACGCTGTAAATAAGAAACCCGTAGAACTGTAGCGGAATAGCGTTTTCTTTGCAATTTCACCCGGTTTGGAATTTTTTTCCCGCTTCCCACTACACTGTATGCAATATTAAATGGTGGCGTTGGAAAGTACAACTTGTCCCGCAAAAAACAAGCCCTCATACAGCTATGTGAACAGAAAAATAAAAGAGTTATGGCTGTTTGAAGGCAGGGAGCGCAAAACGAAAATGCAGAACCGAAAAAAGCTCCGGTCGTGAAAGGGTTAAACATGCGCCTCGGATGGGGGAGTCGGGGCTTTGGCTTACCGACTCCACAGCCCTGATCTAAGGGTGCTATCAGACAATGGTTCCGTTGTAGCCTACCTGAATCACCAAGGGGGGGACCAGGTCCTTGGCATTACAAAAAATTGCTGCTCAGATTTTTTTCACAGATAGAGGGGAAGGTTCTGTCTATATCGGCTCTGCATATCAAAGGTGTAGACAATCAGAAAGCGGACTTCCTAAGTCGACACAAGTTAGATCAGAGAGAGTGGTCCCTGAACCAGGGTGTTTTCTCCCAGCTAGTACAGCTGTGGGGGGAGCCCTTGATAGATCTCTTCGCAACAAGGAACAACAGGAAAGTAGAGAAAATTTTTTTTTTCCCTATTTCCCGGATATTTTCCCCTAGCAATAGACATTTTTCTACAACCATGGAACCAGGGTCTTCTTTATGCCTTCCCTCCTCTTCAATTGATCCCAAGGGTTCTCAAGAAGGTAAGGGAAGACGGAGCTTCGGTGATCATGATAGGACTTTTTTGGCCTCACCGTGCCTGGTTAACCTGGCTGAGGCTTCTGTCGGTGGGCGAGCCTTGCTACCAGAGATCCCGGACCTCTTTACTCAGGGCCTAGTTGTTCATCTAGTTGTAAAGGGCCTCCACTTGACGGGTTGGCGTTTGAAAGGGCACTATTAATTTACAGGGTTTTGTCTGAACTGGTTATCAATACGTTACTTAAAAGTAGAAAGCCTGTAACCACCAGAATTTATGCTAGGACCTGGGCAGCTTTCTTCGCCTTTTTAGGTATAGACCCAATTCCTCATTGTCATCTGTCTGTCCCAAAGGTTCTTAGTTTTCTTCAGAAGGGATTAGAGAAAGGTCTTTCTCTCAGCACCATTAAAGTTCAGATATCAGCCCTTAGCGTTTTATTTGACACCAGGCTGGCAGTTGAACCTCTTATCTTGAGATTCTGTAAGGCAGTAGCTAGAGGAATCCCACCTAGAGTATTAAGAGTTCCTCCCTGGGACCTGAGCCTTGTTTTACAGAGTTTGATAAAGGAACCTTTTGAACCCATGTCTGAAATTCCTATTAAAATGCGCCTTTTTAGTAGCCATAACATCGGCTAGAAGAGTAGGGGAAATTCAGGCCCTGTCTATAAACCCCCCCTTTCACTTCAGTTCTAGAGGATAGGATTTTTAGGCTTTTTCTCTAGCTTATATTTCATTTCAGAAACCAGTTCCTTCAGGTTGGACTGCACACTCGACTCGAGCAATAGCCACTTCTTGGGCTGAAAGAGCGGAGGCATCTATCATGACATCTGCAAGGCGCGGCCACCTGGTCTTTTGCGCTGACTTTCTATAGACACTATAGGCTGGATCTCTCCTCCGTTTCCGATCTTTCTTTCGGTCGTAAGGTCTTACAAGCTGTTGTCCCACCCTGATTTATCTCTGGGATCTCTCCTGGTGCTGTCATGGAACGAAGGGAAAAATGATTATTACTCTTACCGGTAATTTTGATTTTCCGGTAAAAAAAAGAGGATATAATGTTATGTTCTCAATGATATAAACTCATATGGACCCAGAAGGATGGATGTCGGAGTCTCTCTTTCATCTCTGAAAACCACTGAGGAGTGGAGAGGCCCCTCCTTAAATATCTGAGTTTCCTGTCCTGGACGGAGGATCCTCTCTCCTGGTGCTGTCATGGACTCTGATAAATCAAATTACTGTATTTTTCGCTTTAGAAGACGCACTATGGAAGCGCTCACTTGTATGTATAAGGTGCCGGGACCCCCATCAGACCTCAGATCAGCCCACCCAGCCACATAAGGTTAAAATAAAAACCTCTCTTACCTGTCCTGCGCCGTGGCTCCGCTCCAGGTCTGGCTCTCTTCTGTCTTCCCGGGCCGGCTTTGCACTGTCCTGACCGTGTACAGCGTCAGGACGTAGTGCGTGCACTATGACCTGACGCTGCACGCAGTCAGGTGACAGCGCAGCATCAGCTGGAGAGGACAGATCAGTGCCGGACCCGGAGCGGAGCCACGGCGCAGGACAGGTAAGAGAGGTTTTTGTTTTAACCTTATGTGGCTGGGTGAGCTGATCTGAGGTCTGATGGGGGCACATTCTGCTGATCTGAGGTCTGATGGGGGCACATTCTGCTGATCTGAGGTCTGATGGGGGCACATTCTGCTGATCTGAGGTCTGATGGGGGCACATTCTGCTGATCTGAGGTCTTATGGGGGGGCACATTCTGCTGATCTGAGGTCTGATGAGGTTCTGACATGGAGGGCTGATATGGGGGTCTGATGTGATGTCCTGAAATGATATGAGGTGTGATGAAAAATATTTTTTTCTTATTTTCCTACTCTAAAATCTGGGGTGCATCTTATCATCATGTGCGTCTTATAAAGCGAAAAATACGGTACCGGTAAGAGTAATCATTTTTTTGATCGTGAAGTGGTGTTTCGTGGGTCAAATGGGGATTCTCAGCAGACCACTACCTCGTATTCTGAGAATTTTACATGACCTGATAAATGAAACCAAGCTTCGCCTGTCATGCAATCATAATCAGCAACCAAGTACAGTAATTTACACTTTTAGGGCTCATGCACACAACCATATGTATTTTGTGGTCCACAAAAAACGGATCCGCAAAAAATACAGATGACATCCGTGCGCATTCCATATTTTGCGGAACGGAACAGCTGGCCCCTAATAGTACAGTACTATCCCTCTATTTTTTTTGCAGAACGAAAATATGCACAAGTACCTTCCGTTTTTTTGCTTTGTTTTTTTTTTTTTTTGCGGACCCATTGAAATCAATGGCTCTGCACATGGAAAGAAAATAAGTTTGTGTGCATGAGCCCTTAGCTTTGTCAGACCCTTTCAGTTCCTGTACACACGTTATTTCGTCCAGTTTCAGATTTAGAGATTTCAGCGCTCGTTGAAACGTCATTCATGATACACCAACTTGCTGAGACAGTATTGGAGTTGATTTTTTGGGGGCTACTTGCAATCTGCTGCTGATTGTCATGCACAACTTCAGCCGTCCTGATCGATGGAGGCCTTGCTTTCTCACGTTTGCAACAGCCAGTTTGATGCTATTTTCAGACCAATCTGATAGTGATGACCCACCCTAAAGAAAAGGTTATCGGTGTTAATTTCCCAGAAAACTAGCCACTGCCTGTACATTTTTATTGGAGGCAAAAAAAAAAAAAGCCTTAACCACTACACAACATGTAAGGCGCATCAGGCTGATACTTCCCACATGCGCTGTACGAAGTGGCGATTGGCTAAGCATAAGCTCCTGGTGTAACTGTCTACATCGGGTTTAATACCAATGAGTCGTTTATACCTTTTTATGTAGCAGTAATGCTGACCATTGCTTTAAAAAGTTTACCTCTCTTACCCCATTGTCCCCTCCTGATCCGATCTCGGGCTTCTAATGGTTACTATGGCTATGTCTTGTACCAGCAATCTGATCATCAGAAGTTGAAGTCCCCTAGTGAGACAGAGACTGTGCAAAAGCAATATGGCACCTGTAAACCAATTCATTAAACATTGCGCTGGAAAAGCCAAGAGCTTTTCCCACTCCCCACTCCGACTCCCTCATACAGTACAGACCAAAAGTTTGGACACACCTTCTCATTCAAAGAGTTTTCTGTATTTTCATGACTATGAAAATTGTAGATTCACACTGAAGGCATCAAAACTATGAATTAACACATGTGGAATTATATAATTAACAAAAAAGTGTGAAACAACTGAAAATATGTCTTATATTCTAGGTTCTTCAAAGTAGCCACCTTTTGCTTTGATTACTGCTTTGCACACTCTTGGCATTCTCTTGGTGAGCTTCAAGAGGTAGTCACCTGAAATGGTTTTCACTTCACAGGTGTGCCCTGTCAGGTTTAATAAGTGGGATTTCTTGCCTTATAAATGGGGTTGGGACCATGAGTTGTGTTGGGCAGAAGTCAGGTGGATACACAGCTGATAGTCCTACTGAATAGACTTAGAATTTGTATTATGGCAAGAAAAAAGCAGCTAAGTAAAGAAAAAAAACGAGTGTCCATCATTACTTTAAGAAATGAAGGTCAGTCAGTCCAAAAAATTGGGAAAACTTTGAAAGTGTCCCCAAGTGCAGTCGCAAAAACCATCAAGCGCTACAAAGAAACTGGCTCACATGAGGACCGCCCCAGGAAACGAAGACCAAGAGTCACCTCTGCTGTGGAGGATAAGTTCATCCGAGTCACCAGCCTCAGAAATCGCAGGTTAACAGCAGCTCAGATTAGAGACCAGGTCAATGCCACACAGAGTTCTAGCAGCAGACACATCTCTACAACAACTGTTAAGAGGAGACTGTGTGCAGCAGGCCTTCATGGTAAAATAGCTGCTAGGAAACCACTTCTAAGGACAGGCAACAAGCAGAAGAGACTTGTTTGGACTAAAGAACACAAGGAATGGACATTAGACCAGTGGAAATCTGTGCTTTGGTCTGAGTCCAAATTTGAGATCTTTGGTTCCAACCACCGTGTCTTTGTGCGACACAGAAAAGGTGAACGGATGAATTCTACATGCCTGGTTCCCACCGTGAAGCATGGAGGAGGAGGTGTGATGGTGTGGGGGTGCTTTGCTGGTGACACTGTTGGGGATTTATTCAAAATTGAAGGCATACTGAACCAGCATGGCTACCACAGCATCTTACAGCGGCATGCTATTCCATCCGGTTTACGTTTAGTTGGACCATCATTTATTTATCAACAGGACAATGACCCCAAACACACCTCCAGGCTGTGTTAGGGCTATTTGACCAAGAAGGAGAGTGATGGGGTGCAACGCCAGATGACCTAGCCTCCACAGTCACCAGACCTGAACCCAATCGAGATGGTTTGGGGTGAGCTGGACCGCAGAGTGAAGGCAAAAGGGCCAACAAGTGCTAAGCATCTCTGGGAACTCCTTCAAGACTGTTGGAATACCATTTCAGTTGACTACCTCTTGAAGCTCAGCAAGAGAATGCCAAGTGTGTGCAAAGCAGTAATCAAAGCAAAAGGTGGCTACTTTGAAGAACCTAGAATATAAGACATATTTTCAGTTGTTTCACACTTTTTTGTTAAGTATATAATTCCACATGTGTTAATTCATAGTTTTGATGCCTTCAGTGTGAATCTACAATTTTCATAGTCATGAAAATACAGAAAACTCGTTGAATGAGAAGGTTTGTCCAAACTTTTGGTCTGTATTGTACATGGCTCATGTTTGAGCGATAACTTTAAACTTTGTATAAATCAATAGTACAGATATGTAATGAAAAAAAGAAGTATGTAATATAGGTTTTACTAGATATCTTTACTCTGAACTTTCAGTATCAGGCTTTTCTCTGGGTACAGCTCACTAAGGGCCTGATGTATGAAAACTGTCTAGGTCTGACTTTCTTTGTTTTCAATAGAAACCAATCGGAGCTCCCCTTTCATTTCTCCAGAGCACTGTATGAAATGAAAGGGGCGCTCTGATTGGTTTCTATAGGACAGTTTTCATACATAAGGCCCTAGGTGTTTTCCATCATACTGCTTCACGGTCTACAAAGTGAAACTACGAGCAGTGTTAGATAACAAAGGCTTGGCAATGGCTTCTACACCTATAGTACTTTTTCACATGTGTGTTTCTGTATTTCTGAATTTGAGATGTTAGAAAACCGTTTTC
This sequence comes from Rhinella marina, assembly GCA_900303285.1. Taxonomy (NCBI): domain Eukaryota; kingdom Metazoa; phylum Chordata; class Amphibia; order Anura; family Bufonidae; genus Rhinella; species Rhinella marina. The sequence continues at coordinate 85,376 of ONZH01024240.1, forward strand.
CCCCTTATATTCTATGTATAGCATATAGAAGCCATCAGAGCAGCTAACCTCTCCAAACATGAGCTCAGAGAAAAGCATACAGAGAGAACATGCACTGGACAATTGATTTATGCACAGCTTATTGAAAGTTTAGATATACTAAGAAGTACTTGCCTTAAAGGGGTTTTCTCAGCAGGTTGTTTCACTGGCTGACAGACAGTTTGCACTTCCTCTGTCTCCTCAGGCTGTGGGTGGGTCTCCAGCAGTTATTAGCATATATTAACTTACTCTGACAGAGCAGGAGATTGTGATTTCTAACTCAATTACAGGTAAAGCCATGCTTCTCATTCCTCAGAACACTTGGAGCTTTTGCTTACTACAGGTAAGGCTACTAACACACTTGCGGTGCGGGGCTCCGGCAGGCTGTTCCGGTGGGTGAACAGGCCGCCGGATCCGTGCTGCCGCAGGTGCACGTGTGTGGCCGGAACTGCCCTCCGGCCCCATTCACTGTAATGGGGGCGGGCCGCTGATCCGGCTGCAGCACGTTAACTCCTGCTGAGAGGCGGCCGGAACGAAAATACAACATTTCTCTCTCAGCACGCACCGTGTTCTCCTGAGTTCTCCTGAGCCAGCACAGTGGAGAATGAGTCACTCCCTCCCCTCTGACACGGCCGCAGCTGCTACAAATGAAAAGATTAAGGGGAGGGTCTGTAAAGCTGCCGCTGGCCACTGATGTATAAAATACTGAGGAGGGTGGGAGGGGGTCCTGTGACCACTGTGCCACTAATGAATATAATTAACCCCTTTATATAAATGTACAATGCAGATACAAACTGTCACACACCCATCCTCAATGATGGGGAATGGCGATGGAGCCGATCCCCTGTCAATTAACGCCTCAGGTGCTGCAGTCAATGCTGATCGCAGCACCTGAGGAGTAATTGACGGGGTTGGGCTGCATTGCCGATTCCTATCATTGAGACTGGTTGCCAGCTGTGTGATACAGCTGGCACTAGCCGCGTACATTTGTATTAAAAGGTTAATTATCTTCATTGATGGTGCAGTGGTCACAGGCCCCCAAGCGCCCCCCCTCCCACCCCTCAGTATTTGCATTGGTGGAAGTGGTAGCTTCCGATCGGAGCCTCAGCAGTGAAATGGCGGGTCTCCGATTGGTTACCATGGCAACAAGGATGCTACAAAAGTCTTCCATGAAAAAAAAGTTAAAAAAACACCCCAAAATATTAAGTTTAACCGCTTTCCCAATTTTACATATGAAATATATAAACATTAGGAATCGCCACATCAGAATTATTAAAATATTTAAAAATAAAATGTGGTGAGCGCCATAACAAAAAAAACAAAAAACTATTCACCTTTCCTTCCACTATTCCTTTTTTCATTGATTGGATGAAATGATAGTATATGATACCAAAAGCATTGTTTCTGGGCTGCAGATCGTGCTGTGTAAAAAGTGATCTGCTTCCGGGATTGTTTGCAGTAGGGTTGTCACGATACCAATATTTTGATTCGGTTTCGATACCATAAAAAAGTATTTTTGATACTCGATACCACGCGAAAAATGAAACGCCAAAAAAGCAGCGTGCATTCCTTATTTTATGGAACGTCTGGCCCATAATAGAACAGTCCTATCCTATTTTTTGGGGGGACAAGGTAACTAAAAATGTTGAATCACGCATTTTTGCGTTTTTTTTTTTTCTCTGTTACGGCGTTCACCACATAGGTGATTTTTTAATAGTTTGCACTTTTTGGGCATGGAAATATGTAATATGTTTATTTTTTGTTTGTAAATTTTATATGTAAAATTGGGAATTGAACTTTTTTTCAATTATTTCAGTTAACTTTGGTGTTAACTTTTAGCCCTCTTATGGGCTATAACCAGGGATCTTTTAATCTGTTGTCCTATTCACCCTGATAGAGATCTGTTAGGATGAATAGGACTTCACACTCTCCCTGCTGCCCTGTGCTTTGTGCACACAGCAGCAGGGAGCTTGCCATGGCAGCCAGGACTTCAGTAGCGTCCTGGTTGCCATGGAATCTACCACTGCCACCAATGAAGAAAGGGGGGGGGGACCCTGTGGCCACTGTGCCACCAGTGAGACTAATACTAAGGGGGGGGAGAGGGCGCACTGAGCCACGAATTGGACTAATACCGGGGGGGCTGGGGTAGAGGGCACACTGCGCCACCAATGAATATAAAGTACATTAAATGAAGTATACGAGGCAGCGGGTGCCGGGAGCGGTATAACATACCCGGCCTCAATAACGGGGCGTACTTGTGGGGGCGGAAACGTGTTAGGATGAAATATGATTTATTGATTAAAAACAAAAGAAATGGTCTAGCGTTACCAGACTTAGAATTGTATTATTTGGCAGCTAAAGCGCAGGCCCTAATAGAATGGGAAAACAATAGATTTATGGAAAATTGGAGAGCACAATATAAAGGTGCTCATTTGGATATCTTTATGACCCTGGAAGGAGAGAGGTGTGGAAAGGGGACTAGGGATGACAAAATGAAAGAGGCATATATTAAAACATGGGAAATGATAAAGAAACTGCAGAAAAGGAAGCATCAATATGATTTCGCCCCTCTTTGGTGCAACAGGAATTTGGAAGAAATATATAAGATTAAGAATGTAAAACACCTTATTGGATCTGGAATTTTGAAGATTAGAGATATAATGGAGGAGGGTATAATTAAAGAATGGTCGGTGTTACAGCAAGAGTATGGTGTTACCCCGAATGCTTGGTTTGAATACCTGCAAGTGAGAGATGCAATTAAAAAAACAAAAAACAGGGAAGCATTCGTGGTAACACAGGAGGAGGGTTTCATAAATGCCATAAGAAAAAAAAGGATCCCTGTAAGAAAGCGATTGTCGAGAATATATGCTGAATTGCTATGTTTAAAGGAAGAGAGGGAGGAATTTAGAAGTAAGGAGAAATGGCAAAAAGATATAGGTGTAATATCGGACTCTCAATGGAAGAAGATTTATAGAAATATAAATCTGAGTTCAGAGAATAAAAATCACCAAGTGATACAATTTAAAATAGTTCAAAGGCTGTATATTTCTCCTTGCTTCTTAAAAAAAAAATTGGTTACAGAAAAGAAGATGAATGTCCTAGGTGCAAATTAAAGAACGCTGATATGATTCATATGATATGGTCTTGTGGTGAACTAGAGTATTACTGGAAAGGTATAATAAAAAAAATTGAGGAAGATTTTAAGATAAGAATTCCTCCTTCTCCATTGATATGTATTTTGGGTGACGATTTAAATATCATGATTGACAAAAAAAAGAAAAAATTGGTGTTTAGGTATTTATTTTTAGGAAGATACGTAATAATAAGAAAATGGATGAATATAAAAGCACCAGAATTAAGTTTGTGGGTTAAAATGGTGGATAAGATAGCAAAATACTATGAAGGTTAAATTTTTTTTTTTTTTGTTTATCTCTCTCTCCCCTCTCTTCAGGTGGGTGGGGTAGGAAAGGGGAATTATTATAATTAATTATGTATACGAGGAATACTGTTTATCTGTCATATTTTTTTGGTATTTAATAAAAGCAAAAAATAAATAAATAATGGGGCGTACGATCTGCGGCAATTAACCCCTCAGGTACCGCACCTGGGGGGTTAATTGCCGCGTTGTCCTGTTATTGAAGCCGGGTATTGGGTCTGTTATACCGCCGCCTCCTATACTTGAACTAATGTGCTTTACATTCATTGATGGCGCAGTGGACACAGCCCCTCCTCCCTGCTAACTCCCCATTGGTGGCAGCAACACAGTGGAGAGGGAGGGACTCCTCCACTGTGCTGGTGAAAAGAACATGGCAGCGCCTGTCATGTTCTCAGTCTAACTGAAACTAGGCTGCACTCTGATGCGATACAGGTCGATTAATAGTAAGACCCGTATCGATAGTTAGATACCCGGTGCAACTCTAGTTTGCAGTAGCAATCGCTTGTCCCCATGAGGTGGAGATGATTTCTGCATGTAAATTTAGCTCTCGCCTCCTTTGAGGAGCAGGCAATGATCGGGCAGGAATGGTTCCTTACTGACCATTGCCTGATCAGTTGGCACATGTAAATATAAGAGGATTTCAACAGATTTATCCACTACAAGCAGCAAGCATTCAAGCAGGTAACTGTATCCCAGTGCTCCCAAACTCTGGTGTGCATCCAGTATTATGTTCAAAGACCAGGTCTGTTTGTTAGCACGGAATAGTGTTTTGGATATTGTGGTTATGGGCAGGAGTCCTCCCTGAAAGTCCTGGATGGATTACATAAATGCCTCCAATATTCTAGCAGCGCAGCATCACCAGCAATTCTTGAAAAAATGTTTTGATTTAAAAACTTGATTTAAACAGTAGGTAATTTTCTGATGACAGCTTCTCTTGCTTATTCTTTCTGCTAGGATTTCTCGTTCTGCAGTTTCAGCTTCCACTTTGATTTCATATGTAGGGTTTCTTTCTTTCAATGAAAGGTGACCCTTTTGTATTTCACATATGAATTACTGGAGACAGGACAAGCAACGAAGGGGGGCACGACTGGTGGCGGCTGCAGTGTTATTTTTAGTGCTTGGTATTTAAAGCTGGAACACTTCATTCTGCTTGTAATGAGTCATCTGGAGAAAATGGGCCTATTGCTTTCAGAGTGGGTATGCGCCAGCTAATATCTCTTGAACTCCACATGAGATGCTGTGTGAAGTGACTGAAGCATTGTGAATTAGAAAGGAGGGAGTGAGTGTCACAGAGGTGATTACAGCAGTGTTACCAACCTCAGTATGCAGATGAGTCCTAATCCCCTCAATTCTAGTAATGTTAGTGATTTGTGCTGCAGTATGATTACTATTTATATAAACAGCAAACAGGCATAAAGTTGTCCAGATTAATATCAAAAGCTTTATTAAATATCAGTACAGTACAGCATAAAATTATCGTATACAACCACCAAGGAAACGAGAACATAAGAAACAGAAACAGAAAACAGCAATACGGGAACCGGTCCTAGTGCTGCTGATATTATTTTTTAGTGTTCAACTTAGGGGGTCGATCGTGATATTTTTATAGAGCCGGACGTTATGGACACAGATGCCGAATGGCTGTTCTTTTTCTCCTGTATTTCTTAAAATGTTATGACTTGATTATAGGAAAGGGGTGTTTTTTGTTTTTATTTGAAACTTTTATATTTTATGTAAAACACTATTTTTCTTTTTTTTCTCAGTATGACTTCAACCTTTCGGGGTCTGATTCCCTATACAATACCTTACAATATATTGTGTATTGTAATGCATTGCCTGTCATCATTTACACTGACGAAGTGCCTCTAGACCCAGCCTGCAGCAGCCATGCTCATGTGCGACTAGCCACTCTGTTCTTTTAAGGGAGGGCTGCAGGGAGTATTTTCCTTGGCTGTGACGCTCTCCACTGCGACTGGCCAGCTCACAGCCATGGAGGAGATGCCCATTGAGAAACCCGGCCGTCTCCTCCTTCCTGTACTGATGCTGCTAATTAGCATACAGGGCACCAAAAGTGAACAGGGCGCACAGCGGGGGAACGGAGCAGCCGAACTGAAAAAGAAAAAGCGCCCTGACATCTCCTGATAAATTTCCATACTGCCAGGTAATAATATTGGTGAAAGGTCCTCTTTTTAATGATCTTGATGGGATCTTTATACAATGTATTGATTAAGAAGTCTGGCATTTATGGTACTTTAAATGGATTATCCAATTCTAAAAATGCGCCCCCAGGTCCCTCCTATAGATCATACTTGCCCCGCTCCCCACCACCTCCGTCACTCTGGATCCCTGCACACAGGGCTGTGGAGTCGGTAAGCCAAAGCCCAAACTACAACTCCGACTCCTCAATTTCCCCCAACTCCGACTCCCTCATACATGACACATGTTTAAGCGAGGAAGCATTTAAAAATTATAAGGAAAAAAATTGAATATGTAAAAGACAAATAAAAGCAGCCAAACTAGAGACCGAGAGATTAATCGCCAAAGAGAGTAAAACTAACCCTAAAATGTTCTTCAATTATATAAATACTAAAAAGTATAAACCTGAAGGTGTCGGCCCCTTACAGAGTAATGAGGGGGGGAGTTGCAAAGGGCTATGAGGAGAAAGCCAAGCTACTAAATAACTTTTTCTCCACTGTATTCACTGAGGAAAATAAACTGTCAGATGAAATGCAGAGTATAAAAGTAAATTCCCCTTTAAAAGTGTCCTCTCTGACCCAGGAAGAGGTACAGCAACGTCTTAAAAATATTAAAATAGACAAATCACCAGGACTGGATGGCATACACCCCCGTATCCTAAGAGAATTAAGTAATGTCATCGACAGACCCTTATTTCTGATATTTAAGGACTCTATACTGACGGGGAGTGTTCCACAGGATTGGCACATAGCAAATGTGGTGCCAATATTCAAAAAGGGTCCAAAAACAGAGCCTGGAAACTATAGGCCGGTAAGTTTAACTTCTGTTGTGGGTAAACTGTTTGAAGGTTTTCTGAGAGATGCTATCTTGGAGTACCTCAATGAAAATAAGCAAATAACTCCGTATCAGCATGGCTTCATGAGGGATCGGTCATGTCAAACCAATTTAATCAGTTTCTATGAGGAGGTAAGTTCTAGAGTTGACCGCGGCGACTCAATGGATGTCGTATGTTTGGACTTCTCCAAAGCGTTTGACACGTACCACATAAAAGGTTAGTATACAAAATGAGAATGCTTGGCCTGGGAGAAAATGTCTGTATGTGGGTAAGTAACTGGCTCAGTGATAGCAAACAGAGGGTGGTTATTAACGGTAGATACTCAGATTGTGTCACTGTCACTAGTGGGGTACCACAGGGGTCTGTATTGGGTCCTATTCTCCTATATATTAATGATATTGTAGAAGGTTTGCATAGTAAAATATCAATTTTTGCAGATGACACTAAACTGTGTAAATTAATTAACACAGAGGAGTACAGTGCACTGCTACAGCAGGATCTGGATAGACTGGAGGCTTGGTCAGAAAAGTGGCAGATAAGGTTTAACACTGACAAATGTAAGGTTATGCATATGGGAAGGAATAATGCAAGTCACCAGTACGTACTAAATGGTAAAGCATTGGGTAACTCTGACATGGAAAAGGACCTAGGAATTTTAGTGAACAGCAAACTAAGCTGTAGAAGCCAGTGCCAGACAGCTGCTGCCAAGGCCAATAAGATAATGGGTTGCATCAAAAGAGGCATAGATGCCCGTGATGAGAACATAGTCCTGCCACTTTACAAATCACTAGTCAGACCACACATGGAGTACTGTGTACAGTTCTGGGCTCCTGTGAACAAGGCAGACATAGCAGAGCTGAAGAGGGTTCAGAGGAGGGCAACTAAAGTAATAACTGGAATGGGTGGACTACAGTACCCAGAAAGATTATCAAAATTAGGGTTATTCACTTTAGAAAAAAGACGACTGAGGGGAGATCTAATAACTATGTATAAATATATCAGGGGTCAGTAGAGAGATCTCTCCCATCATCTATTTATCCCCGTGACTGTGACGAGGGGACATCCTCTGCGTCTGGAGGAAAGAAGGTTTGTACACAAACATAGAAGAGGATTCTTTACGGTAAGAGCAGTGAGACTATGGAACTCTCTGCCTGAGGAGGTGGTGATGGTAAGTTCACTAAAAGAGTTCAAGAAGGGCCTGCATGTATTTCTGGCGAGTAATAATATTACAGGTTATAGTTACTAGAGAGGGGTTGTTGATCCAGGGAGTTATTCTGATTGGAGTCGGGAAGGAATTTTTCCCCCTAAAGTGAGGAAAATTGGCTTCTACCTCACAGGGGTTTTTTTGCCTTCCTCTGGATCAACTTGTAGGAAAACAGGCTGAACTGGATGGACAGGTGTCTTTTTTTTCGGCCTTACAAACTGTTACTATGTAACTTTAAACAAACGTTGCATAAATCAATTGTACATAGCAGATAAAAAATGGTTATGGATCATCACAGGCGCTGCCAGGATAAGAATTCAAGCTTGGATATAGTTGGTAGATAAGAATCCTTTTTATTTTAATGGTCAACTTGTTTCAGGGGCATATAGCCCCCTTCATCAGGACAATAAAAATATATATACACATACAAGACTGTGCTGTTTGTTTTTAAAGGGTTTCTGTCATCAGGTTTCACCATATTAAACCGGATGACATTTGCAATGTGCAAATGTCACCTGAGGTCTAATATGGTACTATTTTCCAGATCTGTGTCCCCGTTTTTGTTAAAAATAAACTTTTGTAATATGCAAATTAACCTTACTAGGTGCAGGGGGCGGTAACCCTGCACCTAGTGGCGCCGTTTTCCCCACCTTCATGAACGCGTCATCGCCGATGATTGACAGGGCGAGCTCCCTGGCCCTATCTGCTGCTGGCCCTGTCAATCATCGGCGATGACGCGCCTGCGCCACCTTCTACGCCAGGCGTAGTGAGGAAGCCGGGAGCCCGACATTCAGTTGCACTCACTGTGCCTACACCGAATGAAGGACGCACGGCGCGGGATTTGCAGCGCTGACAGGGCCAGCAGCAGATAGAGCGAGCTGCCTGGCCCTGTCAATCATCGGCGATGACACGTTCATGAAGATGGGGAAAACGGCGCCACTAGGTGCAGGGTTACCGCCCCGTGCACCTAGTAAGGTTAATTTGCATATTACAAAAGTTTATTTTTAACAAAAACGGGGACACAGATCTGGAAAATAGTACCTTATTAGACCTCAGGTGACATTTGCACATTGCAAATGTCATCCGGTTTAATATGGTGAAACCTGATGACAGAAACCCTTTAAGGCTGTTTGGGCGCCAAAACAGGTGTAGTACCAGCCCTGAATGGGGCTGGTTTCTGGCGGAGACAATACATTTGAATATAACATTTGCATAAGTTAATTTGCATGTCTATTTACCTGGCTGTGCTAGGTATAATTAACATAATCAATGCTAATTTACCTGGGGCAGTGTCCTACTGTGTTATTTCCAATGTGTGCTCCTACTAAGTAGAGGGGAGGGGCAGTAGGAGCGCCTCCTCTCATTCAGGCTGCCTGGCTGTGCCATCAGCGTGCTGCTTTACACAAGTAGCATTTGTGCTACCCAGCAGTGTGCTTCACAAGGGAGGCTAAGATGAACTTTTTTAACCCCATTGTACAGCACAGTATTATAAAGGATGAAAGTGGCATATTATTAAGGGTCACATTCATATGTACAATTATAGTGGACTGGCTTGCATGTATAAAAAGATGCAGATACTATAAAGAGTTATCAATGAATAAATAAATCTAATGAATAAATAGTGAAAATGTTTAGCAGTATGTAGAATGTGGACATCTGATGGTAGGGTATATACACTCACCGGCCACTTTATTAGGTACACCTGTCCAACTGCTCGTTAACACTTAATTTCTAATCAGCCAATCACATGGCGGCAACTCAGTGCATTTAGGCATGTAGACATGGTCAAGACAATCTCCTGCAGTTCAAACCGAGCATCAGTATGGGGAAGAAAGGTGATTTGAGTGCCTTTGAACGTGGCATGGTTGTTGGTGCCAGAAGGGCTGGTCTGAGTATTTCAGAAACTGCTGATCTACTGGGATTTTCACGCACAACCATCTCTAGGGTTTACAGAGAATGGTCCGAAAAAGAAAAAACATCCAGTGAGCGGCAGTTCTGTGGGCGGAAATGCCTTGTTGATGCCAGAGGTCAGAGGAGAACGGGCAGACTGGTTCGAGCTGATAGAAAGGCAACAGTGACTCAAATTGCCACCAGTTACAACCAAGGTAGGCAGAAGAGCATCTCTGAACGCACAGTACGTCGAACTTTGAGGCAGATGGGCTACAGCAGCAGAAGACCACACCGGGTGCCACTCCATTCAGCTAAGAACAGGAAACTGAGGCTACAATTTGCACAAGCTCATCGAAATTGGACAGTAGAAGATTGGAAAAACGTTGCCTGGTCTGATGAGTCTCGATTTCTGCTGCGACATTCGGATGGTAGGGTCAGAATTTGGCGTCAACAACATGAAAGCATGGATCCATCCTGCCTTGTATCAACGGTTCAAGCTGGTGGTGGTGGTGTCATGGTGTGGGGAATATTTTCTTGGCACTCTTTGGGCCCCTTGGTACCAATTGAGCATCGTTGCAACGCCACAGCCTACCTGAGTATTGTTGCTGACCATGTCCATCCCTTTATGACCACAATGTACCCAACATCTGATGGCTACTTTCAGCAGGATAATGCGCCATGTCATAAAGCTGGAATCATCTCAGACTGGTTTCTTGAACATGACAATGAGTTCACTGTACTCAAATGGCCTCCACAGTCACCAGATCTCAATCCAATAGAGCATCTTTGGGATGTGGTGGAACGGGAGATTCGCATCATGGATGTGCAGCCGACAAATCTGCGGCAACTGTGTGATGCCATCATGTCAATATGGACCAAAATCTCTGAGGAATGCTTCCAGCACCTTGTTGAATCTATGCCACGAAGAATTGAGGCAGTTCTGAAGGCAAAAGGGGGTCCAACCCGTTACTAGCATGGTGTACCTAATAAAGTGGCCGGTGAGTGTATGTATATATATAAATATATATGTTGTTGTTTGCGTAAGATGGCGCTAGAGTACGAGATGCATACAAAAAAAGCTTAAAACTATCACAAACAAAATGCCTAAGACCCAGTACCAAGGAACAAACAAACCCAAGAGATATTCATTTTATTACACAGTTCAGCACATCCAATTCCACTATTTTACAGATTTTACAAAAACACTGGTACCTTTTATTACAGGACCCCTTTCTAAGGAAGCATCTTCCTGAAAAACCAAGAATTACCTATAGACGTGTCCCCACCATCAAAAATCTGCTAGCTCCGAGCAAACCGAAACATCACCAGAAGGGAAACTCCCAAAAAATCACTAATAAAATAGGCAGCTACAAGTGCAATACCCCAAGGTGCCTGTGCTATACTACTATTATGCATAATAAAATCTCATTTTCATCGAATTCGAATGGAACTATATTCAACATAAGACATCACCTGACATGCCAGTCCACATACGTGATATATATGATCGAATGCCAATGTGGACTGCAATATATAGGTAGAACAATTCAGGCACTACATTGCCGCCTAAATCAGCATCATCACAATATCCAAAAACAGTATACTAAACATAGTCTGTCCAGACACTGTACAAATACACCTGAAAAGAGCCAACATGCCCACAAAATTACGCCAATAGACTACATACCACCAAATCCGTACAATAGATTTGACCTTCTACAGAAACGTGAAATCTATTGGATTTATCAGTTGAACACTATAGCCCCCTATGGCTTAAATGAACTAAATGAAACAATCATATAACATTTAACTGCTATCTCCAGTACACGTTTATTCCTCTATTAATCAGAATAAAAGTGCCAATAAGCTTATAAACATGCCTGAGTTTTTCCTCTAGGCAATATAGCCCTAAAAACATATACTATAATACAAAGTCCAGTCAGGTGAACTTTATATATCTATATATCAACTGATGACTCTATTCGATTAACTATATATATGAATATATAAGTAAATATATATATATGGTCTACAGTACACCATCAGCCTTCTTTTATATTATTTTTAATTATCTATATTTACTTTATTTCTATTTTTTCTTTCGTTCTCCCGTCTTTTAGCATTTGTATAGGCGTTTTTTAAAAAACAACATAGATATTTATATATATATACACATATATACCCTACCATCAGATGTCCACATTCTACATACTGCTAAACATTTTCACTATTTATTCATTAGATTTATTTATTCATTGATAACTCTTTATAGTATCTGCATCTTTTTATACATGCAAGCCAGTCCACTATAATTGTACATATGAATGTGACCCTTAATAATATGCCACTTTCATCCTTTATAATACTGTGCTGTACAATGGGGTTAAAAAAGTTCATCTTAGCCTCCCTTGTGAAGCACACTGCTGGGTAGCACAAATGCTACTTGTGTAAAGCAGCACGCTGATGGCACAGCCAGGCAGCCTGAATGAGAGGAGGCGCTCCTACTGCCCCTCCCCTCTACTTAGTAGGAGTACACATTGGAAATAACACAGTAGGACACTGCCCCAGGTAAATTAGCATTGATTATGTTAATTATACCTAGCACAGCCAGGTAAATAGACATGCAAATTAACTTATGCAAATGTTATATTCAAATGTATTGTCTCCGCCAGAAACCAGCCCCATTCAGGGCTGGTACTACACCTGTTTTGGCGCCCAAACAGCCTTAAAAACAAACAGCACAGCCTTGTATGTGTATATATATATATATATATATATATATATATATATATATATATATATATTTTTATTGTCCTGATGAAGGGGGCTATATGCCCCTGAAACGCGTTGACCATTAAAATAAAAAGGATTCTTATCTACCAACTATATTTAAGCTTGGATTCTTAACCTGGCAGCGCCTGTGATGATCCATAACCATTTTTATCTGCTATGTACACATCTGGGATTTTGCTATAATCGTAAAAACAGTGGATCATGGCTGCAGCCCTGGGACAAAGACCGAACACTGGTCGGGGTTGAAATAACCAGTGAGGCTCTTCAAAATGGTTGTGACTGATCACAACTCTGTCCGGTAAGCGCATTTGCTTCTTTGTAAATCTGCCTTGAAATAACTGATACCGCACAAGTGGCGCTCTATTCTTCCCATTTTTACTATTTTTCATAAATCAATTGTACAGATGTCATTACAAAAAAGTTTGTAATATAGGTTTTACTAGATATCTTTACTCTGAACTTTCAGTATCAGGCTTTTCTCTGGGTACAGCTCACTAAGGGCCCGATGTATGAAAACTGTCTAGGTCTAAGACTTTCTTTGTTTTAAATAGCAACCATTCGGAGCTCCCCTTTCATTTCTCCAGAGCACTATATGAAATGAAAGCTCTGGTTTCTATAGGACAGTTTTCATACATAAGGCCCGAGGTGTTTTACATCAGAGGAAAAGAAAACTAAAACATAAAGCATACAGAGAGAACATGCAATGGACAAGTGATTTATGCACAGTTTATTGAAAGTTTAGATATACTAAGAAGTACTTGCCTTAAAGGGGTTTTCTCAGCACATTGATTCACTGGCTGACAGGCAGTTTGCACTTAATCTGTCTCATCAGGCTGTGGGTGAGTTTCCAGCAGCTATTAGCATATATTAACTTAGGGTTTGTTCATACGTCAGTTATTTGATAAATTATTTTCATCAGTTATTGTGAAAAACCAGGAGTGGAGGCTACAGAGGGATAACGTATAATGAAAAGATCTGCAACTGTTCTGTGTTTTTTGACCCACACCTGGTTTTGGCTCTCAATAACTGATGGAAATAACTGATCAAATAACTGAAGTGTGAACAAGGCCTTACTCTGACAGAGCAGGAGCTTGTGATCTCTACCTCAATTACAGGTAAAGCCATGCTTCAGTCCTCATAACACTTTTGCTTACTGCAGGTAATCACTGAGCTCAGTCCCATCATTCTTCACTGCTCTCAGCCAATCAGATAACAGTCTTTCTGGTGTGCACTGAGAGACCTGTTGAACTGTCTATAGTTCATAACTAAAGTAAAGTCTACTGACCACTGTATATAGAAAATGTCGTCTTTTAACTGTCTCTTTATGTTGAAAGCTAATCTTTGTAACTAGTGAGAAAACCTCTTTAATCCTGTTTTCTCTAGCAGATCTGAGATGAGTGCAGCCATTCCTTCCCAGTGCCTTTTTCCTTTATCTGTAGCGGAGGAGCTTCACTGCATAAAGGGCAGCACACAATCATCTAAACTAAAAGCTTAGATCAGGAATAGAAATCATTTTCCCAAATTCTTCTGAAAATATATTCAGCACATACTGCATTGAACTAACTGTACCAATTTATTATATATTTTTGGAGTTCATTTTATTATGACTCCGACTCCACAGCCCTGCACGCCGCTGCTGCATCTCCCTGTCATACGGATCAAAACTTCCGGTGACGGAGGGGTGCAGCCAATAGCAGGCCACAATTGTGACCAGCACCCTTGCATCACAGGTGATGTCAATAATGACATCATAAGGCTGATCGCATACATTTCACTCGTCAGATGCTGTGGTCAAATATGACCACAGCATCTGAGCAGTCTGGAAGCAGGAGCTGCGCGCTCCTGTAACAGCATTCTCCAACTGGGATCGGGGAACCTGTTTATGCTGTACTAATAGCCCAAAGCCTCCAGCAGGCTTTGGCAGCTATTAGCGAAATATATCAATATAGGCCACTAGGTGACAGCACTGTATTGTTATATTGAAAATGAAGTGTTCAATGATGGCTGTATAACCATCAATGAACACAATGAGCAATCTAATGACTGCCTGGGTGACTTAAAAGTGAAAACAAAACCAAAAAAAAACAAAACTTCAAAGCACCAGCCATAAGACTGATTGCATACATTTTCGTCTTCAGATGCCGTGGTCAAATGTGACCACGACATCCGAGCTGCCCGGAAGCGGTAGCCCTCATAAGGCTATTTGAATGGAAAAATAAAAAAGTTAGGACTAAGAGAAGGCAGGGAGTAAAAAACTAAAAAAAATCAAAAATGGATAATCCCAGAGTCCTGAAGTGGTTAAGCTGTATTATGGCACTGTTTTTGGCTTTCTTCCATATTCTGAGTAGTGCGTTTTCTCCTGCGAGTTTCTAAATTAAAGGGCATGACAGCAATTTGAATAATTGCTACAACGAATACCAGTATGTATCTCAGTGGCTCAGTAACTAGTTGGTGTAATGATGCCAGTGTTAGGAACATGGTATTTTTAGTGTTGTATGTAGAGACCTGTTTACTTAACGTATTTCTGCGGACCTCTGTAACATGGTGTGCGGTTATCCTGCATGTTCCAGATGTAAAATAGAACCAAAGAATTATTATATTTCTGTGGAATTGACTGTTCCATTTCCTAGTCTCAGTACATATTGTTCCAATATATTTAAATACAAATGTGGTGTTTTTTTTTTAATTTTTTTTTTTTTTATTCACTTGCATTTTAATATATATTTCTAACATTGTAAACGTTAGAATGCTGTTTTGAAACCATCCATAGATCTATAATGGTCATTAGCTTCCCATTGAGTCCCCATTAAAGGGGTTGTCCGAGTTATGACAAAAAATATATAGCACTGTAAATCTGATGGGCAGCAATATATAACTAAGTTATGCAAGTTTTAGGCAAAAAAATCCATATTTCCTAATTTCCCTGGTTCTCTTCTGGTCTTTGTTTACATGCAATAACAACAATCTCATCCCCTCCCCCTTCTCCCCCCTCTCTGCAAAGGGAATGAATACAAGTGCTGAGTGACATGTCTGCCTGCTGGGATACACAGCAGCATGTTGTGTGTGTAGGACTACAAGTCTCAGCTGTACAATGACACTGCTAATACATACAGGAATTTCTCCGTACCTGTTCTTGTACAATTCCTCTACAGCTCTTGTGCCCAGCATTTGTCTCCTCTGACTGCTGCAGCTACTGTTTGTTGTAAAGCCTTGAGCCCTCAGTGTGTTCTGGCTGAAGGGGTTAATGTTTTATCTGAAGGAAACCAGGGAGAGAGCAGATAGCAGCCCGGCAAAGAAAGGGGGCGTGGCCAGTGAAGTCTAGTGTACAGACTGTTATCTGAACTCTGAGGCTTGTGAAGGAAACATGACAGACCAGGGAGATAAGGTGACATCACAGGTCATGTGACCCTCAGTCAACTCTGAGAAACCAGCAGCTTTAGAAACACACAGTATATGGGAAAGTTGTTATACCTGACAAGTTAGAAACATATAAAGAACAAAAAAATAACTTGGACAACCCCTTTAAATGAAGATGTTTTTAGGTATCGCACTACCTTTATTTATTGTTGTATTTTATTTTACACTACCAGAGAATGAGAAAAGAAGACCTGGAAAACTTGGTAAGGAGAGATGAGAATAAACCCGACCACCAGGTGGTTGGGAAACCGAGCAGCGTAGTGCATGGGATACATCCTTCTGTTGAGGGAGTCTGGGTGGGCCCCTTCTGAGTTTGGACCCCAATGCAGCCCCTTCTCTTGCTTCCCCTGTAGCTGTGCCCTTGCAACCCCTTTTCAATGCGATTGATCTGAGACTGTCAAAGTATAAATTGGTTACAGTGATTGGTCAATGATCACACAACCAGAAAGGTGCACCCTTTTTGTTTGGGTTCTGCATCAGGGTGTATGTTGAGGTAGGTGAAATTAGTGGGTCCGCGTCCGATATGCAAAAATACAGATGGTGGCAGAAATATGTTTGAATGGGCACTTAGGTTCAATGTTCATTTAGGTGTTGAAATAAGCTTCCAGACTTTTTCAGTAGCATGTCTGTTCAATATACAGCATATGTACTCAATTTTGGTCTAATTTCATACATTTGTAGGCCTTCACAGGTTTGCATATTATGGCTATGTAGGAGAAATGTATATGTTGCTTAAAGTACGGGATCTAATCCAATCCAGGGAATTCAGCTCTCACAGTGCCATAGCCCGACACCATTAAAAAAACAGGTTAATACTGTGTAAATTCTGTAGCCTAATATGCAGAATGCTTTTTCATAAATGCTTGCGTGTCTGCTGTTTGTAGCATCCTTTGTGCTTACCTTATAGTAATAAACTAGCCATGGTACACAGGGGTTAAACAAGAAATCTGTATTTGTCTGAAGTCCTTCACAAGGCCAAGATGTGAACCGAAGTCAAGTACTAAACCCTATCCCCCCTAATAGATGCCAGAGGCAGGGTTGTCATGGAAATAGCTGTGTTTTCCATACATCAAATTCTAACACATTTCATATGGCGCGTTCACCTCATCTGTACAGCCCCCTCCTTCTATTTTCTACATTCCAGCCAGGAGTTTCACCAGACACGTTTTGGACTGTATCCATGTTTTAGTCTGCAAAACAAGGGGTCCTGAAAATATGGATACGTTCAGTGTGCACATATGTTTCTCACTCCCCTTGATAGAAATGCAGAGCAGAATAACAGACGTTCTATAATTAATGGAATGGCCAAACGGATTGCAAAAAAATACAGATGTGTCCATGGCCCTATAGAAATGAATGGGTGCTATCAACAAATAATGCAGATGGCACACAAATTAAAACCGTAGTTGTGTTCTTGAGCCCTAATTGTTGGAATCCTCGAACCCCAATATTTGTATGATGGTCAAGATGTGTTTGATCCATGATTGGTCTTGTCAGTACTGTGGCAGGTTCTCCAAGTTAATCATAGTAATACAAATCTGGTTGGGGAAAATGTGACAAAATGCCATGTGACTAATGAACATGTCACTGGCCTGGGAAAAGTTGAGAGAAGGGCGCTGCGCTACTGCAAGTGCTGGTGGCTTCTCAAACAGCTGATTAGCGGGGGTCCTAGGTGTTGGACCCCCACTGATCACATACTGATGACCTATCCAGAGGATAAAATAAAAATCTTGAAAAACCCCTTTAATGGTGCCAGCAGGCATTCAAGGTACCATCTGGCAATGCTGGATTCAGATAGCTCTGGCAAGCTGTTCCTTGTTGGAACAGCCTGCCGGATCTCTTAACGCCAGTGTGAAACTTGCTTAAATGGGTTTTCTGAGATTTTTATTGCTGACCTATCCTCAGGCACCTGGCACCCTCCCTGAGCAGCTGGTTGAACAGAAGGCCGCATGCTGTACCAGTGACAGGAAGGCTGTGCTGGCACTGTGCGCGCCCTTCTCTTCAACCAGTTGATTGTGCAGGTACCAGGTGTCTGAGGATAGATCAGCAATAAATATAAAATACCTCGGAAAACTACTGTAAAGCCTCACTCACACCTCAGTTAAAGAAGAACTCCCGCAAAAAATGTTATTCCATGTCCTGCTAGAAATTTACATGATGTAATCTGTAGAGAATCTCATTTTCTTACCAGTAGCTGAATTTTTGAGTTATATCTCCCTGATTCTTCTCATCTGTGGCATGTGACTAGGAATTAGACCCACCAACTCACACAGCACCTTATGTGTGGACAGGAAGTCTAATTTTCTATGCATTCCTATGGGAGCCTCACTTTCAGTCTCATAGGAATAAATAGAGAAGCGACTGGCTTCCTGTCCTGGGTCAGTTGAAGGTCAAGGGGTTGGTCACATGACCCAGCTACAATAAGAAGAGAGTGGAAACTCTCAATGACAGCCTCTGATAAGAAAATGACATTCACTACAGATTATATCATGCACCTTTCTAACAGGTCAGAGAATATAAATTTTTTTTTTTGCAGGAGTTCTTCTTTAAGGGATCCGGCAGGCTGTTCGCGTATAGAGCAACCTAATGAATCACACAGGATCCTCTACTTCACCGCTGGATCCCCACTGACTAATGAGGTCCCATGGTGATCCGGCTGCTTTCTGGCATTTGTTGGAGGTGTGGAGTTTTAAACATTTGACATTTTTTTGGGAGTTAGGCAGCATGTTTTATACTTGCTGCTTTATTGAGATCCAGCTTTGACACAGCAGTCACTGGAGAGTCCAAGCTGAAGCACTGCATTGGTACGTAGTATGAAATAAATATGGGTCTCATAAATGAGAACATGCTTCAGGTTTGAACGTTCCCCAGAAACATAATATATTATTGTTACTATTCAGTTATAGTCTAGCTTTATGTGTAATAAGTGTTTTGCGGGCAAGAAATCTCATCCGCCTCTTCTTAGAGCCCTTTGTCTCTGTGCCAGCGCGGTTTATATGCAGGTCGTGCTTTTCTAGCCTCTTAATGTGCTTCTACCCTTGGTTTTCTCATCTCACACCTTGTAAAGAAACTAATGAGCACAGTGTATCCTGCTGACCCCCATCCCAACCCCACAGCTTTACGTTTTGACTTCTAAACCCCTCCCACAGGAACTGCCATCTAACCGACCTGTCTCTTTTTATGCTTTCTTGCAGGTTTGAAGAGTTGGTGAAAAGGTTCAAGGTTGATTATCATTCTGGTGGCTCCACTCAGAATTCTGTTAAGGTGGCACAGGTTAGTTCTAGGGTCCCACTCACCAAGCCCCCACCCCAAAAAAAATACCCACACATACAAGTACAGACCAAAAGTTTGGACACGCCTTCTCATTCAAAGAGTTTTCTGTATTTTCATGACTATGAAAATTGTAGATTCACACTGAAGGCATCAAAACTATGAATTAACACATGTGGAATTATATACCTAACAAAAAAGTGTGAAACAACTGAAAATATGTCTTATATTCTAGGTTCTTCAAAGTAGCCACCTTTTGCTTTGATTACTGCTTTGCACACTCTTGGCATTCTCTTGATGAGCTTCAAGAGGTAGTCACCTGAAATGGTATTCCAACAGTCTTGAAGGAGTTCCCAGAGATGCTTAGCACTTGTTGGCCCTTTTGCCTTCACTCTGCTGTCCAGCTCACCCCAAACCATCTCGATTGGGTTCAGGTCTGGTGACTGTGGAGGCCAGGTCATCTGGCGTAGCACCCGATCACTCTCCTTCTTGGTCAAATAGCCCTTATACAGCCTGGAGGTGTGTTTGGGGTCAATGTCCTGTTGATAAATAAATGATGGTCCACCTAAGCGCAAACCAGATGGAAAAGCATACCGCTGCAAGATGCTGTGGTAGCCATGCATGAATAGCATGCCATATTCAGTATTCTGGCAGTGCAATTTGTTAAGTTAGTTTTAGACTAGGGCTACACCTGTCGCGCCCAGAATCGCTGAGGAGCGGGGATCACTGCCGCAGTCGCAAGAAGTCCAACAGGGCTCGAATTCTTGAGACTGCAGCGGAGATCCCATTCATTTCCATGGGATCCTTGCTACTCAGCAATCCTGGCAGTGACAGGTGTCGCGTAACCAGTGTGCCGGGTAGCCCTAGCCTTATTCCGGCCGCCTCTCAGCATGTTTGCCGTGTTGCGGCTGAAACTCCGGCCCGCCCCCATTATAGTGAATGGGCCCGGAGCGGAGTTCCGGCAGCATACTAGCTGCAGCACAGATCCGGCAGGCTGTTCACCCGGCAGAACACCCTGTCGGAGAAGGCTGACTCTAGTGTGAAAGTAGCCTTAGAATGGTCTGACGTGACACTTGGGTGCCTCTCACCTCCTTTAAATGTGCCTGGAGTTGTGTGGTATTTATCATCCGGTTCCGCAGGGCATTGTTCACAATGAAATGGTTATCAGTGTGGGATGTGGCCAAAGGATGTCCACTTCTATGCCTTTCTATGACTCTTCCAGTTTCTCTTTATCTCTGTTGCAACCTGCTGATGACACTCTGTGAAACTCTATGCTCAGTGGCCACTTCCGTCTGAGAACATCCTGATTGAAGCCTCGCAATAGCGTGGTACTGCTGAACAGCATGATGAGGAGGACTGTTTAAATACCAATTCTAATTGAACCAGGAAATTTTATTAGCGGTCAATCACCTGTTGTGAATTTTGCACTTAAGCTCCTTGTTAGAGAACAGCAAGTTGTGCAAAAAGTACTGAAACATTCAACAGTTGGACTTGTGTATTCAAAAGTTTAGAGAAGGTCGCATTAAGTAAACCTGAAAAGGTCGGAGTGCATTTTAGATTCATCCTGAAATTTCACCCACAAGTCAAATATCCCTAACTTTTTGCGAGTAGCGTACATGTAGCAAGCAGTGGCAAAAACAAAAGCACACAGGTGCTCATAGGGTGATTATGTAGATTTTTTGGGAATAATCAGATGATTTGTGTTCACCTTTTAGGCCCCATTCAGACGACAGTGTTTCACAGCCGAATACGGGCCGTCAAAGCCCGGCCTGTGCTGCCCCAGAAGACGGGAGCACACGGCGTCATTGGTTGCTATGACGCAGTGCGCTTCCTGAGGCCGCCGCCGTACAGTGAAACACTGTACACGCCTCCAGTGGCCGGGATCGCGGAAGTGCACATAGGCTGGCATATTTTGCTATGTTGCACAAGCACAGCCACTGCTGATGGATTGCAGAGTGGTCATAACTACTGGATACGAAAAGTGTATAATGTGATAGAAAAATGAATCAAGCTGGAAAAGAAGGCATTATGGACAATCACAATACATTAATAAGTTCCTTGAATTTGCTTTATATACATAAGTGCCATTAAGACAACCCCTTTAACAGCTCCACAGTTTTTCTAGTCTACTCAAGTCTACTGCCTTGGGATAACATTTGATTCTGCATGATCATGTCCTTCAAGCCACTGCCATCTCCTGCTGCTTCCAACTGAAGAACAGTTCTTGTATTTGCTTTTTCCTCATCCCAGAGTCAAGACACTTGTGCATACCTCATCATCTCCTGCATAGACTACTGTAACTTCTTCCTCTGTGTCCACCCATCTAACACTCTTGCTCCTCCCCCATCCACTTTACTGTCCATTTTATCCACCTCTCACCACATTTCTCTTGCACCTCTTCCCTCTGTCAATCTCTTTGCCCAGCAAATTAATTTCAAAATACTAACATTCAAAGCCATCCACAATATGTCCTCTCCTTACATTTCTGACTTACTCTTGCAATAAATCTCCACATCGGATCATCAAAAGTCCTCCTTCTTTGCTGTCCTCTTTTCTTCTCACTCAATTGCTACAAAAAAATCTCCCATGCATCTTCCATACTTTAGCATGTCAGATTTACCCCAACATTCAAACCTTCAAAAGCAACTTGAAAATCAACCTCTTCAGTAAAGCCTACCACCTCCAATAACCTTGCTGTTGCACTATTATATGAGCAGCTTATACAGTGCCTTGCGAAAGTATTCGGCCCCCTGGAACTTTTCAACCTTTTGCCACATTTCAGACTTCAAACAAAAAGATATAAAATTTTACATTTTTGGTGAAGAATGAACAAGAAGTGGATCACAATTGTGAAGTGGAACGAAATTTATTGGATCATTTAAACTTTTTTTGTAATAAGACTGAAAAGTTGGGCGTGCAAAATTATTCGGCCCATTTACTTTCAGTTCAGAAAACTCACTCCAGAAGTTCATTGAGGATCTCTGAATGATCCAATGTTGTCCTAAATGACTGATGAAGATAAATAGAATCCACCTGTGTGTAATCAACTCTCCGTATAAATTCACCTGCTCTGTGATAGTCTCAGGGTTCTGCATCATGAAGACCAAGGAACACACCAGGCAGGTCCGTGATACTGTTGTGGAGAAGTTTAAAGCCGGATTTGGATACCAAAAGATTTCCCAAGCTTTAAACATCCCAAGGAGCACTGTGCAAGCGATCATATTGAAATGGAAGGAGTATCAGACCACTGCAAATCTACCAAGACCCGTCCGTCCCTCTAAACTTTCATCTCAAACAAGGAGAAGACTGATCAGAGATGCAGCCAAGAGGCCCATGATCACTCTGGATGAACCGCAGAGATCTACAGCTGAGGTGGGAGAGTCTGTCCATAGGACAACAATTAGTCCAACACTTCACAAATCTGGCCTTTATGGAAGAGTGGCAAGAAGAAAGCCATTTCTCAAAGATATCCATAAAAACAATGCAAAACGATATGTCAGGGCTCCAGATGGCGACCAAAATGGTGCTGCTGTCGCTGCCACCAATTAGGGGGGAGAGGGGAGGGGCAGGGCGCACTGCGCCACCAATGAGAGGGGCTGAGGAGGGGAGGGTGCTCTGCGCCACCAATGAAATTAACTATGTTTAATACAACTACAGGAGGCGGGTGCCGGCGCGGAATCACATAGCCGGCACCCGACCTGTATTATAGGGAGCTCCAATATGCCGCAGTTAACCCCTCAGGTGCCGCACCTGAGGGGTTAACTACCGCTTACTGCAGCTCCCTATAATACAGTTTGGGTGCCGGCTATGTGATTCCGCGCCAGCACCCGCCTCCTGTAGTTGCATTAAACATAGTTAACTTCATTGGTGGCGCAGTGCGCCCGCTCCCCCCAACCCCCTAGTATAACAAGCATTGGTGGCAGTGGCCAGAGGGTCCCCCCCCCTCCCCTTCATTGGTGGCAGTGGTAGATACCGATCGGAGCCCCAGCAGTGTAATCGCGGGGCTCCGATCGGTTGCCATGGCAACCAGGACCCTACTGAAGTCCTGGCTGCCATGGTGAGCTTCCTGCTGCCCTGTGCACAAAGCCCAGGGCAGCAGGGAGCTTTTGAAGTCCTATTCACCCTAATAGATCTCTATTAGGGTGAATAGAACAAGGGATAACAATCCCAGGTTCTAGCCCCTAGGGGGCTAGTAGTAAAAAAAAAAAAAAAAAAGAATGTAAAGCACATTAGTTCAAGTATAGGAGGCAGCGGTATGACATACCCGGCCTCAATAACAGGGAAACGCGGCAATTATCCGTCAGATGTGGCACCGAGGGGTTAATTGCCGCGGATTGCACGCCCTGCTATTGAGGCCGGGTATATTATACCGCTGCCTCCTATACTTGATTAAATGTGCTTTATATTCAAAAAATATTTAAAAAAAAAAAAAAACAAAAAAAACCCTCCAATATATTAAATTTAAGGTCCCATTCACACAACCGCGTGAATGCACCTGCAATTTTGTGGAATAGATGCGGCCGTATTCACTTCAATAGGCGGCGTGTGAACTTGCTGCGGCTCTGCAAGAAATTACAGAACATGTCCTATTCTTGTCTGCAACTGCGGACAAGAATAGACATTTTGAACGGGTTGCCCGGCCGTGTGTTCCGCAAATTGTGGAACACGTGCCGGGCGGTATTGCGGGGCGGATGCGCAATACTACAGCCGTCTGAATGGCCCCTTAATAACCCCCTTTCCCAATTTTACATATAAAATATATTAACAATAAATAAGCATTTTACATATCGCCACGTCCGAAAAGTCCAAACTATTAAAATATTTAAAAAATCTCCTATGTGGTGAACACGTAACAGAAAAAAAAATAATCTGCACAATTCGCCATTTTTTTTAGTCACCTTGTCCCTCAAAAAAATAGGATAGGACTGTTGTATTATGGGCCAGACGTTTCATCTTCTCCTCCAAGTCTTTTTTTTTTTAATTATATGTATTTAAATTTGGCGACTAAAAATTTAATTTGGCGACTAAACTTTTCCGTTCAGGAGCCAATGGCTCCTGGGTATTTTTTTTAGTCTGGAGCACTGTATGTTTGGCGTGAAAGCAACACAGCTCATCACCCTGAACACACCATCCCCACTGTCAAACATGGTGGTGGCAGCATCATGGTTTGGGCCTGCTTTTCATCAACAGGGACAGGGAAGATGGTTAAAATTGATGGGAAGATGGATGGAGCCAAATACAGGACCTTTCTGGATGAAAACCTGTTGGAGTCTGCAAAAGACCTGAGACTAGGACGGAGATTTATCTTCCAACAAGACAATGATCCCAAACATAAAGCAAAATCTACAATGGAACGGTTCAAAAATAAACGTATCCAGGTCTTACAATGGCCAAGTCAAAGTCCAGACCTGAATCCAATTGAGAATATGTGGAAAGAGCTGAAAACTGCTGTTCACAAACGCTCTCCATCCAACCTCAAAGAGCTCGAGCTGTTTTGCAAGGAAGAATGGGCAAGAATTTCAGTCTCTAGATGTGCAAAACTGATAGAGACATACCCCAAGCGACTTGCAGCTGTAATCGCAGCAAAAGGTGGCGCAACAAAGTATTAATGCAAGGGGGCCGAATAATTTTGCACGCCCCACTTTTCAGTTTTATTATTACAAAAAAAGTTTAAATGATCCAATAAATTTCGTTCCACTTCACAATTGTGACCCACTTGTTGTTGATTCTTCACCAAAAATGTAAAATGTTATATCTTTTTGTTTGAAGCCTGAAATGTGGCAAAAGGTTGAAAAGTTCCAGGGGGCCAAATACTTTCGCAAGGCACTGTACCCTCACCTACAGCTTCATTAGCCTTTTTTTTTTGTCGATTGTAAGCCCTCATGGGAAGAGTTTTCTCCTTCTCTGTACCAGTCTGTTCATAAGTTCATGCACGCTTTTTAGATACTGTACACAGCACCCAAGATTTAATGGTGCTTATAGAGAAATAAGAATGTGTTGGCTGTTTTAAAGGGTCCAATTTTTTGCTGTTGTACAAGCATATGTTCTTCAGATGTCATCAACAGATGTATTAGTACATTAAAATGTTAAAGGGGTTCTCCGAGTTATATATATTGATGACCTATCCTCAGGATAGGTCATCAATATCAGATTGGCGGGGATCCGACACCCGGCACCCCCGCCGATGAGCTGTTTGAAGAGGAGGGGCGCGCCGTATCAGCGCTGCCTCCTCTTCACTGTTTACATGCTGGCCGACACGGGGGTAGTGGTGAGTAGGTGTAATTACACCTAGCCGCCCCATTCATTTCGATGGGAAGAATCGCTTCCATAGACTTGTATGGGAGCGATTCTTCCCATTAAAATGAATGGGGCAGTTGGGTGTAATTACACGTACTCACCACTACCCCCGTGTCGGCCAGCATGTAAACAGTGGAGAGGAGGCAGCACTGATACGGCGCGCGCCTCCTCTTCAAACAGCTCATCGGCGGGGGTGCCGGGTGTCATCAATATATATAACTTGGAGAACCCCTTTAAAGATAATCTCCCTCCGCTCTTTCCAGCAATAATCCCTGCCTTTTTTGGTGCAGTTTGTTTAGTGCCAGTATCTATGTAACTCGATCACTGTTCCTAAATCAGCACAGTTCCAGCTCTACCATGTCTGGTAGTGCTGACCATAAGTCTGGAATTCTGATCCATTTGTTTCATGTTTGTCTTGTTATATTCCTGCTGGAATTTCACTTCTACTTCTCTACGTTTGTCAATCCCACCCCCCTTCTTATTCCACTCACCCCACTTCATCACTGACATATCAGTTCTCCTAGAAAGCATTTGTACTTGGGAACTTTGCCATCCTGGATACAGTGAGCCATGGTTGGAGCTTTCTGCACTCATGGGAAAAGCAGTATAAATTTATATGGATTTCCTTTCTGTAAGTTTACGTGAGGGCATTGTGCCAAAAAGACTTGATGTAGAGTTGCTATTTGTTCTAGAAGTATGAATTAAAACGTTCAATGGATTTTTTTTTTTCAGACAAACTGAAAACATTGCAGTTTTTAGATGGTGCAGAGATAATCCATGTGTACGTTGTTTTGAAAAAGATAATTAATGAAATTGATCTGGTAGTCTATGATCTTAAAGAATACACATCAAAACAATGTCATTCCCCCCCCCCCCCCCTCCCCCCTTTTTCTGACGTTGCCGGAAGTAACCTGGGAATGTTGCAGCCCTGGTCAGCTCAATCTGCACAGCAGAAAACTGCATGGAAAACCGATTCTGTGACTAAAACACTTTCCCAGACCATATGTAAGAAGAGGTAACACACACATTACACAAAACAAAAAAACATTAAGTGAAACAGCTTATTTTTTAATGCAAATTAGGTTATCTGGAATGTAAGCATTGATGGCTTATACTATACCAAGCACTGTGCCTCTCATTGTATAGTGGCTGTGCTGGTTATTCTTGCTCACTCCCGTTCACTTGAATGGGACTGAGCTGCACAAAGGCCATGTGACCAATTGATGTGACATCACAGGACTAAAAACTCCCCTTTTGACCCCCACCAATCAGATACTTGAGACCTGTGTTGAGGATAGGTTATTAGTATTTATATCCAGAGATAACCTTTCTAGTTAAAGCACAGAGTACTGTGATGCAAACTTTTATTGCATCAGAAAAATCTCTGTACACCATGATTAACTAGAAATCTAACTAGCTAGAAGTTTGCTTCATCATACAACAAAGTAACATAGTTTATAAGGCCGAAAAAAAGTCATCTGTCCATCCAGTTCGGCCTGTTTTCCTACAAATTTATCCAGAGGAAGGCAAAAAACCCCTGTGAGGTAGAAGCCAATTTTCCCCATTTTAGGGGAAAAAAAATCCTTCCTGACTCCAGTCCGGCAATCAGAATAGCTCCCTGGATCAACGACCCCTCTCTAGTAACTATAACCTGTAATATTATTACCCTCCAGAAATACATCCAGGCCCCTCTTGAACTCTTTTAGTGAACTTACCATCACCACCTCCTCAGGCAGAGAGTTCCATAGTCTCACTGCTCTTACCGTAAAGAATCCTCTTCTATGTTTGTGTACAAACCTTCTTTCCTACAGACGCAGAGGATGTCCCATCGTCACAGTCACAGTCCTGGGGATAAATAGATCATGGGAGAGATCTCTGTACTGACCCCTGATATATTTATACATAGTTATTAGATCTCCCCTCAGTCGTCTTTTTTCTAAAGTGAATAACCCTAATTTGGATAATCTTTCTGGGTACTGTAGTCCACCCATTCCAGTTATTACTTTAGTTGCCCTCCTCTGAACCCTCTTCAGCTCTGCTATGTCTGCCTTGTTCACAGGAGCCCAGAACTGTACACTGTACTCCATGTGTGGTCTGACTAGTGATTTGTAAAGTGGCAGGACTATGTTCTCATCACGGGCATCTATGCCTCTTTTGATGCAACCCATTATCTTATTGGCCTTGGCAGCAGCTGTCTGACACTGATTTCGACAGCTTAGTTTGCTGTTCACTAAAATTCCTAGGTCCTTTTCCATGTCAGAGTTACCCAATGCTTTACCATTTAGTATGTACTGGTGACTTGCATTATTCCTTCCCATATGCATAACCTTACATTTGTCAGTGTTAAACCTCATCTGCCACTTTTCTGACCAAGCCTCCAGTCTATCCAGATCCTGCTGTAGCAGTGTACTGTCCTCTTCTGTGTTAATTAATTTACACAGTTTTGTGTCATCTGCAAAAATTGATATTTTACTGTGCAAACCTTCTACAATATCATTAATAAATATATTGAAGAGAATAGGACCCAATACAGACCCCTGTGGTACCCCACTAGTGACAGTGACCCAATCTGAGTATGTACCGTTAATAACCACTCTCTGTTTTCTATCACTGAGCCAGTTACTTACCCACATACAGACATTTTCTCCCAGGCCAAGCATTCTCATTTTATATACTAACCTTTTATGTGGTACCGTGTCAAACGCTTTGGAGAAGTCCAGATATAAAACATCCATTGATTCGCCGCGGTCAAGTCTAGAACTTACCTCCTCATAGAAACTGATTAAATTGGTTTGACATGACCGATCCCTCATGAAGCCATGCTGATATGGAGTTATTTGCTTATTTTCAGTGTCAGTGTAAAAAATATTTTATAAATTTAAAGGGGTGCACTCATCAGAAACATCCCCTTTAAGTTTGGAGACTACATAGTGATCAGATGGCCACTGGTCTTGCTCCTGCTGCCCCCAGTAAGCAACTAATTCTTGTGGAAGCCATGACCATCCAAGTATTACCCTTGCTCTGGCCATAAACAGAGAAACGTAGTACTACATGGTGCCTTTCAGGTTAGTGGCCTTCCATGTTATAGCTGGATGGCTGAAGTCCAGCAGAGTGGAAGCCATTCTCTGGCCATAGTTTTGTTTCTTGCCTTTTGTTTGACAGCCGTGTGGTGTTTTGGGTTTTTTTTTTGTGTAGTATGTTTCACATGACCTGGCAAACCGGATTCCAGTAAACATCAAGTCCCAATCCTTGTGTGTTCCCGTGGTTATGACCACCCTGCAATCCAGCGGCGTGGTTATGCTTGCATACTATAAAAAAGCAGTAGCCTATGTGCGCTCCCACAGTCCCGGTCAGAAACGTTGCGAGCTTCAAATATAACTAAGCTATCTGTACTAGATTATATGTCTGGTTCAATGCAGTTGATTAACGGGCTGGACTGGATGGATGGATGGATGTCTTTTTTTCAGGCTTACAAACTGTTACTATGCTGACAGATGCTCCTTCAAATATGCTTTTGCACTTTAACACTACTGCAACTTATTGCTCCCGTTTATTCAACATTCTGGCACATGAAGTGCCAGATATGCACCTAGTTTATTAAAAGGTCTGTGCCACTTAATAAGTTAGGTAAATTTCACTCTAATGAAAAAGCATGCAGAGACTGGCAGTCTTGATATACAGTGCCTTGCGAAAGTATTCGGCCCCCTGGAACTTTTCAACCTTTTGCCACATTTCAGGCTTTAAACAAAAAGATATAACATTTCAAATTTTTGGTGAAGAATCAAGTGGGTCACAATTGTGAAGTGGAACGAAATTTATTGGATCATTTAAACTTTTTTTGTAATAATAAAACTGAAATATGGGGCGGGCAAAATTATTTGGCCTCCTTGCATTAATACTTTGTTGTGCCACCTTTTGCTGCGATTATAGCTGCAAGTCGCTTGGGGTATGTCTCTATCAGTTTTGCACATCTAGAGACTGAAATTCTTGCCCATTCTTCCTTGCAAAACAGCTTGAGCTCTTTGAGGTTGGATGGAGAGCGTTTGTGAACCGCAGTTTTCAGCTCTTTCCACATATTCTCAATTGGATTCAGGTCTGGACTTTGACTTGGGCATTCTAAGACCTGGATACGTTTATTTTTGAACTATTCCATTGTAGATTTTGCTTTATGTTTGGGATCATTGTCTTGTTGGAAGATAAATCTCCGTCCTAGTCTCAGGTCTTTTGCAGACTCCAACAGGTTTTCATCCAGAATGGTCCTGTATTTGGCTCCATCCATCTTCCCATCAATTTTAAGCATCTTCCCTGTCCCTGCTGATGAAAAGCAGGCCCAAACCATGATGCTGCCACCACCGTGTTTGACAGTGGGGATGGTGTGTTCAGGGTGATGAGCTGTGTTGCTTTTACGCCAAACATATCGTTTTGCATTGTTTCCAAAAAGTTGGATTTTGGTTTCATCTGACCAGAGCACCTTCTTCCCCATGTTTGGTGTGTCTCCCAGGTGGCTTGTGGCAAACTGTAAACGAGACTTTTTATGGAAATCTTTGAGAAATGGCTTTCTTCTTGCCACTCTTCCATAAAGGCCAGATTTGTGAAGTGTTGGACTGATTGTTGTCCTATGGAAAGACTCTCCCACCCCAGCTGTAGATCTCTGCGGTTCATCCAGAGTGATCATGGGCCTCTTGGCTGCATCTCTGATCAGTCTTCTCCTTGTTTGAGATGAAAGTTTAGCGGGACGGACGGGTCTTGGTAGATTTGCAGTGGTCTGATACTCCTTCCATTTCAATATGATCGCTTGCACAGTGCTCCTTGGGATGTTTAAAGCTTGGGAAATCTTTTGGTATCCAAATCCGGCTTTAAACTTCTCCACAACAGTATCACGGACCTGCCTGGTGTGTTCCTTGGTCTTCATGATGCTCTCTGTGCTTTAAACAGAACCCTGAGACTATCACAGAGCAGGTGCATTTATACGGAGACTTGATTACACACAGGTGGATTCTATTTATCTTCATCAGTCATTTAGGACAACATTGGATCATTCAGAGATCCTCAATGAACTTCTGGAGTGAGTTTTCTGAAGTGAAAGTAAATGGGCCGAATAATTTTGCACGCCCAACGTTTCAGTTTTATTATTACAAAAGTTTAAATGATCCAATAAATTTTGTTCCACTTCACAATTGTGACCCACTTGTTGTTGATTCTTTACCAATAATTTAAAATGTTATATCTTTTTGTTTGAAGCCTGAAATGTGGCAAAAGGTTGAAAAGTTCCAGGGGGCCGAATACTTTCCCAAGGCACTGCACTTCTGAGCCCTGTTGTATGTCCAGGAAAAGAATAAGGCCATATGTAAGGTGTTTATAAAACCAGGAAGAACAGCATAATAATAAGAGGGCTTGCTTTTCACACTGGTATCATCTGGGCACTGAAATGACATATCTATGTAAAACACTGCAATTTTCACTTTGCACCATCTGGGTTATCCCATGATTAATGTAAACTATGAAAATTAGACATCACATAGTACATGACAATCTCTTTCTAATAAAGCTAGAACCTGCCCTGTACCTCTTATGGATCCAGAGATATCAAGCTGGCAGCTCAAGGGGAGTATCTTTTCTGCTGTAGCTTGCTCCCTATCTCACAGCTCAGGAGGTAGTTGAAGGATGAAACTGAGCATGTGCGACCTTCTCAGTGAGCCGGACTAAGAAATAAGAAAAGGAACAAAAAGCAGGTGGTACTATGCAGCTACATTTTATTGAATAACTCTGTGGCTATTAGGGTTGTCGCGGGTATCAATATTTGGATACTGAATCAATACTTTTTTACCAGTATCGATTCGGTACCGGGATTTGCTCTTTTGCGATACTTTATTTGGCGGATAAAATAAAAAACTCTTACCTCTCTCGGCTCTGCTCCGGGTCCGGCGCTCCTGTCTTCTCTGCCCACGCTGCACTGTCCTGACCGCGTACAGCATTAGAATGTAGTGTGTGCACTCTGACTTGATGCTGCATACAGTCAGGTTACAGTGCAGCGCGGGCAGAGAAGATAGAGGAGCACCGGACCCGGAGGGGAGCCGCGGAGCAGGAGAGGTAAGAGTTGTTTTATTTTATTCTGATGGGGGCACAGTGGGCTGATCTGAGGTCTGATGGGGGCACAGTGGGCTGATCTGAGGTCTGATGGGGGCACACAGATTTTTGGGTGTTTTTATTTTTTCGTTGTGGTATCGAGTATTGCAATACTTTTTCTTGGTATCGAAATGGAATCAAAATTTTGGTATTGTGACAACCCTAGTGGCTATACAAAATTTTTAATTACATACGATTACACAAAGTATTCAGTTCCAGGTGATGGTGGTTTGAAAACTGAAGAATAATACTTTTCACAAGGGAAAGACCACTTTTTGACTTTTGCAGCACAAATTTGGATGGATTGCTTTACAGGTGCCATATTGCTTTTAAACAGCCTCAAGCCTATAGCACCTGACAACCATACATTTTTAAAAAATGCAATAACGATCGCAAAGATACCAGTTTGTTTTTTTTTTTGGGGGGGGGGGGGAGGTGGAATCGGGTTTTCTCAAAAGCCATATATTTTTTAAAATTTTTCTGACAATGGTCTTGTGACATTAGTTTTTAATCTTTATTAATTCATTTTTATTTTTTTTTTATTTTTTTTTAAGTCGTTCACACGACTGGGTGTGATAGAGAGTGTATCAAAGTTTTTTTAGTATTAAAACTATAAATGTGACATCGCTATTATCATATGGACCCGAAGAATGAAGGTAACAGCTCAGTTTTACTACATAGGGACAGGCCTGCCGATAGGGCAGTACAACTGGTACTGCCGTATGGGGCCCGGACTCTAGGACACATGGGGGGGGGGGGGCGGCTCGGGCAGCCCGCCTGCATGTCAGCCTGCCTTTGCTGCTCTGCCTGCTGCCATGTTAACGGGGCCGCCGGGGGTTAGAGGGTGCTGTCGTGTCGGGACTTGGCAGGGGCGCACGCTCACCTGTAATGAGAGGTGAGGCGGCGCCATCTAGATGCGAGTCCGGCTCCGGTGGGCGGCACACTGTTCCTCAGGAGATCGCCGGGAGGGGAGACCGCGCCAGCCGGTAGGACAACTTGGACACCAGAACAAGTGAGTATAATTGAGGAGTTGTGTGGTTTTAGCTTTTTTTTTTTTTTTTTTTTTTTTTTTTTTTAGGTGTAGAGCTGTGTCTGTGTGCTTCATGAGCCTGAGAAGTACACATCTGGATCCGGTCAGCGTCTTTTGCCCCCCTCAGATGGCGCTGCCATCAGGTTCCGCGCTCCACTGTCTTCCCTGCCGGCGCGCACTATGACCTGACGCAGCGTCGGGTCATAGTGTGCGCCTGCAGGGAAGACAGTGGAGCGGGGAGCCTGATGCCAGCGCAGAACAGGTCGGGGGCACAAGACGCTGACCTGAGGTCTGAGGGGGGCACAAGACGCTGACCTGAGGCCTGAGGGGGGCACAAGACGCTGACCTGAGGCCTGAGGGGGGGCACAAGACGCTGACCTGAGGCCTGAGGGGGGCACAAGACGCTGACCTGAGGCCTGAGGGGGGCACAAGACGCTGACCTGAGGTCTGAGGGGGGCACAAGACGCTGACCTGAGGTCTGAGGGGGGCACAAGACGCTGACCTGAGGTCTGAGGGGGGCACAAGACGCTGACCTGAGGTCTGAGGGGGGCACAAGACGCTGACCTGAGGTCTGAGGGGGGCACAAGACGCTGACCTGAGGTCTGAGGGGGGCACAAGACGCTGACCTGAGGTCTGAGGGGGGCACAAGACGCTGACCTGAGGTCTGAGGGGGGCACAAGACGCTGACCTGAGGTCTGAGGGGGGCACAAGACGCTGACCTGAGGTCTGAGGGGGGCACAAGACGCTGACCTGAGGTCTGAGGGGGGCACATTGTGTTAATCTGAGGTCTGATGGGGGCACAAGACGCTGATCTGAGGTCTGATGGGGGCACAAGACGCTGATCTGAGGTCTGATGGGGGCACAATGTGTTGATCTGAGGTTTATTATCCCTGTACTGTGACATCGCTGTGTTTATTATCCCTGTACAGTGACATCGCTGTGTTTATTATCCCTGTACAGTGACATCGCTGTGTTTATTATCCCTGTACAGTGACATCGCTGTGTGTATTATCCCTGTACAGTGACATCGCTGTGTGTATTATCCCAGTGCAGGAAGAGGTAAGTGGTCTGTGTTTGTGTGTTTGTTTTCTATTTTTCAGGGTTGTGAATGCAGAGGACTACGTCGGATTCGGTGGACTACGTCGGACCAGCTCTAACCCCAACATCTATTACCTCGGCACCTACCGCCACCAGGGGTGCCGGGAAGAGCCAGGTACCTGCAGGACCGGACCTTCTAAATTGAGGGTCTGGCTCTGGGGCGGCTGCAGGCTGGTACCATTAGGCTGGGAAGGGCCAATAACCGTGTCCCTTCCCACCCTGGTAGTGCCAGGCTGCTGCTGCTGGTTGTATCTGGTTGGCGAAGGAAAAAAGGGGGGGACCCCACACCATTTTTTTTTTTTTTAATTATTTAATTATTTTTGTAAAAAAATGGCATGGGGTCCCCCCTTTTTTTCCTTTGCCAGCCAGATACAACCAGCAGCGGCAGCCTGGCACTACCAGGGTGGGAAGGGACACGGTTATTGGCCCTTTCCAGCCTAATGGTACCAGCCTGCAGCCACCCCAGAGCCAGACCCTCAATTTAGAAGGTCCGGTCCTGCGGGTACCCGGCTCTTCCCGGCACCCCTGGTGGCGGTGGGTGCCGAGGTAATAATGTTGGGGTTAGTGCTGGCCTGCCATACCGGCAAGCACTAAGCCCAGTATTAGTAATCAGGGCCGTCTGTAGATGGCCATAATTACTAAAACTGTAGTATTGTAAAAAAAAAAATACACACACACACACAAGTATAAAACATTTTATTGAAATAAACACTCCCCCAGACCCCTGTTTGACCATTTTCTTAAAAAAAATAAAAAAAGCTGGTCCGACGTAGTCCACCGAATCCGACGTAGTCCTCTGCATTCACGACCCTGAAAAATAGAAAACAAACACACAAACACAGACCACTTACCTCTTCCTGCACTGGGATAATACACACAGCGATGTCACTGTACAGGGATAACAAACACAGCGATGTCACAGTACAGAGATAATAATCAGTGATGTCACCGTACAGGGATAATACACACAGTGATGTCACAGTACAGAAATAATAAACACAGCGATGTCACAGTACAGGGATAACAAACACAGCGATGTCACAGTACAGAGATAATAAACAGTGATGTCACCGTACAGGGATAATACACACAGTGATGTCACCGTACAGGGATAATACACACAGTGATGTCACAGTACAGGGATAATACACACAGTGATGTCACAGTACAGGGATAATAAACACAGTGATGTCCAGTACAGGGATAATAAACACAGTGATGTCCAGTACAGGGATAATAAACACAGCGATGTCACTGTACAGGGATAATAAACAGTGATGTCACAGTACAGGGATAATAAACACAGTGATGTCACCGTACAGGGATAATAAACACAGTGATGTCACAGTACAGGGATAATAAACCTCAGATCAACACATTGTGCCCCCATCAGACCTCAGGTCAGCGTCCTGTGCCCCCATCAGACCTCAGGTCAGCGTCTTGTGCCCCCATCAGACCTCAGATCAACACAATGTGCCTCAACACTCTGCACTTGCATGTAACTGAATTTAATGGCAACTGTGTTTCACTATTGAAAATGTTTATCAGTGTGTGAATAATAATAATATAACATGTAGTGTAAAAACATTAGCCTAGGGTAGGATCCTGCCTAAAGAGTCTACCTTGTTGCGGTGGCAGGCTTACTAATCTTTTGGGCAAAAAAAGCAGTTGTGATATGCCGTAAAAAAGAGAGATGTAATGTGCTATGTGGAGGCTACTGCATATTAAGCAAATCTGTAAAGTTTACCCGAAAGGGGGGGGCCCGCGAAATTTGCCTGTAGGGGGCCCCAAAATTCCTGATGGCAGCCCTGCATAGGGAACACCATAAAAACGAACCCATAAAACTATGACATCATTTTTATTTTTTTTCCAATTTCACCCTGCAACTTAATATCGTATGCAATATTAAGCTGGGAAAAAACAGCCTGTTCTACAGATAAACAAGCCCTCATATGGTCATGTGAACAGAAAAATAAAAAAGCTGTGGCGCTGGAAGTAATAAACGGAATGCAAAAACAGTAAATTGTTCTGCCTTCAAGGGGTTAAACATTTTGCAGATAAATCAATTATATAGCTGTACCTGGCGGAACCCTGCTGTACTGTTTACTTTATCTTGACACATCAGCCGGTGAGCTACTTCCTTTTTGATCTATTATTTATCCCACATTATTATCAATGCACAGAACATTAGCAGTCTGTACCATGCCTCCCCTCTTTAACGCTTCTTAAGATATTACATCTGTGAGTAGTATAGTGGGGTCTTTTCCCACTGAGCTTTTCACATTGAAAATTGCACGCAGCACAAAAGACTAAGGCAAGGAGCCTATCCCCGTATTATTGTGTAATTATCTTCAGCAGATGGGGCACTGCGTTAAGTAGGACATACTGTTCTACTTTTCAGATGTTACAAAAGGTTCCCCCTCCCAATTGAGGGGGTGGGATTCAGACGCAGTGTGTGCTATAGCATCTCTTCATGCTTTATCTTTTTTTTTTTCTTGCTCACTTACTGGTGTTTGTTTACCACAGTAAATAAGTAAGCAGTGTCTCCTTGTTCTTGTTACATGTGGCCAAGGTTGGATGTTTCTTAAAAAAAATCTTTAAGTATGATGTATGAAAGAAGGCGCACATCTTTTTATTTTTTATTTTATTTTTTATATGTAGTTTTTAGTCTCCATTCCTTATGCAAGAAAAATTTTCATCCAGTTTGCTGCACAAAGAGTCCTACTAGCTGGCAGTAGTACCACATGTTCACTCACCATATTTCTGTGCCCAACTTTAGTATAATGTAATACACATGGATACCGTCAACACAATATAAGAAATGGAGAGTCCTAGGGTGTGGAATGAAGGTCTTACTGTAGATTCACACATCTTGTCACTGCCAAGAATAAGAGCCAATGTTTACGTGCTTTCTCTACCAAAGGGTTCGCTCAGTGTGCACCACCACTCAATATAGAGACTATCGGAAGCTGATGTATTCTCTAATTTTTCTATTTGTTACTCCAAATAACAATGTACTAATTGTGACTACACTAATACACTTACAGTTTTCCAGGCTACAGTATTTTAGGCAGGGCTGTGGAGTCGGTAAGCCAAATCCCCGACTCCTCAATTTCCCCTAACTCTGACTCCCTACTCTGACTCCCAATCCGACCGACTCCCTCATACATGGCGCATGTTTAAGTGATAACTTTAAACAATCTTTGCATAAATCAATAGTACAGATATGTCATGACAAAAAAATGTTTGTAATATATGTTTTACTAGATAATTTTACTCTGAACTTTCAGTATCAGCCTTTTCTCTGGGTACAGCTCACTAAGGGCCTGATACATGAAAACTGTCTAGGTCTAAGACTTTCTTTGTTGCCGATAGCAACCAATCGGAGCTCCCCTTTCATTTCTCCAGAGCACTATATGAAATGAATGGGGAGCTCTGATTGGTTTCTATGGACAACAAAGAAACTTTTACACCTAGACAGTTTTCATACATAAGGCCCTAGGTGTTTTAAGTCAGTGGAAAAGAAAACTAAAATATAACGCATACAGAGAGAACATGCACTGGACAAGTGATTTATGCACAGTTTATTGAAAGTTTAGATATACTAAGAAGTACTTGCCTTAAAGGGGTTTTCTCAGCACATTGATTCACACATCAGTTATTTGATCAGTTCTTTCCATCAGTTATTGTGAGCCAAAACCAGGAGTGGAGGCTACAGAGAGATAAAGTATAATGAAAAGATCTGTAACTGTTCTGTGTTTTTGACCCGCACCTGGTTTTTGGCTCACAATGACTGATGGAAATAACTGATCAAATAATTCAAGTGATCTACAGGTTACCATAGAAACCTGTGTGCAGTGAGAGACCTGCTGAACTGTCTATAGTTCATGACTAAAGTAAAATCTACTGACCACTGTATATAGAAAATGCCTTCTTTTAACTGTCTATGTTGAAAGCTAATCTTTGTAACTAGTGAGAAAACTTCTTTAATCCTGTTTTCTCTAGCAGATCTGAGATGAGTGCAGCCATTCCTTCCCTGTGCCTTTTTCCTCAGATTTGTAGCGGAGGAGCTTCATTTCTGAGCATCTACATAAAGAGCAGCACACATTCATCTCAACTAAAAGCCTAGATCCTTAGATCAAGAATAGAACAGACATTTATGGGACATTTCATCATTTTCCCAAATACTTATGAAAATATATTCAGCACATACTGCATTGAACTAAATATACCAATTTATTATATATTTTCGGAGTTGGTCCATTTTATACCAACTCCAACTCAGACTCCACCAAAATGGACACTGACTCAGACTCTCCGACTCCACAGCCCTGATTTTAGGATTACACGCTAACTTCTAAGCCAAGTTATGGCAAATTTAGCAAAATGGCACATGCAGTAAGAAATGTGGTTCAACACGCAAGAAATGTTGGATACCTCTTTTTATGCTACCTCTCCTTTCACCACCTACTGACTGGCTGTGTGTTTTGCCAGAAATGGTGGCTTCTATGAATTTGCTTAGCCTCATCCTGGTTTCTAGATATTTTTCAAGTGTTCAAGAGGCATTAAAGGGAACCTGTCATCAACTTTATGGTGACCTCACTGAGGGCAGCATAAAATAGTGACAGAAATGCTGATTTCAGCGGTGTCACTTCTGAGCTAAAAGTAAGTGGTTGCTGAGAACCAGCATCATAATCATTGCAGCACAGGCCTTGAAAAGAGTCAAATCTACCTGAGAAGAGTCATGATTATTCCTAATCTCCTGCTCTCCCCGCCATCTGCTGATGATTGGCAGTTCTCTCCTAGAGAGAAAGGGAGAAAACTAGGTAGAAGACTGTCAGTCATCAGCAGGTGAGCAGGAATTCATGAATAACCAGGACTCTTCTCAGTTGGCCGTGACTCTTTTCCAGGCCCAGTCTGCAATGATTATAATGTTGTTTCTCGGCAACCACTTACTTTTAACTTATAAATGACAGACCTCTGAAATCAACTCACCTGTCTCTACTTTACTCTGCTGTTAGTATGGGAGGCATAAAATTGATGACAAGTTCCCTTTAAGTCTTTAAAACATACACACTCGGTGAATGATATCAGCTCCACTTTTTTGGTGCATTTTGCTTAATTAATCTCTAAAGTTGTAAACATTCTTGTATAGTCCTACAGTGGTTATCTGGTTTCAAGAAGAAACTGGACAATTGAGGTGATCAACCTGTAATAAAGAATATTAAGTTGTTACTTAACTGACAGATCCTGTGTCACCGCTACAGTTTTCCTGACAGGGTTTTGTTTTTCTGGCTGCAGTGGTCACATCATGTGACAGCCAGTCGCTCTTCAGTGCACCACTAAGGCCAGTGATTGTCTACAGCAGTTGTGTTGTCACCACTATGTCATCGATGCAGCCAGGAAAATTAGCCCAGGCTGGATAACTGGAGAGTAGAGTTGGATTAGTCAGGTAAGTAAACCATTTCCCTTTAAACCACTCACAATTACTTATACTGTATATAAAAAAACCTTAGTAAATGGTGGCATTTTACAGTAACAGGATGAGATTTTTCCAAATCTCATCTACTCGCTACAGAAGATATCTGCGTGGACTACTGATATAATCTGCAGCATGTCATTTTAGGTTGTGGATTTTGTAGCAAATCCTTATCAATAACGAGTTACCATAAAAGTTGTTCAACAATGTTTGAATTCTTGCAGTTTTTGCTTGATTACCCCCCCCCCTCCCTCCCTCCATAGATATTTATTGATGGTCTATCACAAGTGTGTTTCACTGTGGGGCCGTAGCCTTATACTAAATTGCTTTCTCTAATACTTTGCAAAATGCTAATGCTCCATTCATTGCACCTTTTTTTAATTGAATTCTAAAGGATAATCTACTTTTCCAGTTTTTGTAAGATGGGTGCTTTATTCCTTTCTTTTTGGTTATCCGTTTTGTTCTCTTTTGTCACATAAGCTAGTTGCAAAAATTGCAACATATGGTCAATATCTAGAAACAGCCCAGTTTAATACACACTCAACAGCAAGGGGCCTTTTCTGCTTGCATCTTGGTGAGCCCATAAGGGTTGGACATATGGTAAGTGAGCTCATTCAAACAGCGTCCTCCCTTAAGCATTATGTAAAATTTTCTAAGCTTTATTGGGCATTGGGGTTTACTGCATATTTTTCTTTTTTAATTTTAACACTATTGTTGAAAAAGTAAGCTGTGGCATATTATCTTGTATAGAAATTTGACATCGAAAAAGATTCCAATCTAGTTCTTGGCAGAACTTATACAGCCTGCTGCCTATTACATATAATTGGTGGAATGTGTTACCCAACCAAACAGCTTAATGGTCGTTTTACACGGACCGACAATCTGGCCAGTTATTGGAGATGAGAGTTGGTGGAATCTTTCCTGATAATTGGCCCTTATAAAAGTTGTCAAAGATCACCTGATGAACGAGGTAATTTGTTTGGGGGATCTTTCAGTCAGCGTCTAAAATCATCAGATGAAGCTAAATAGAAGGATATCCGTCCCATTGCAGATAGTGTGAACTGCCTGCTTATACAGCTGTTCAAGCCCTCCCCTCTTCTCTGAGTGACAGCTGTAGTGCTCTCCTAGTTCGATGTTACAGCTCGAAGGGGTGGGTTTTCCAGTGCACTTGCAAGGGTAGTAGCCAGCACAATAAAAGTTCTTATTTGCACTACTCCTGATAATTAAAGCTCCACAAAAGCAATGTTTGTACTGCTCTTCCTTACCCTACCTAGTGCTGTTTAGCATTGTCAAAAATGCA
Source organism: Rhinella marina (assembly GCA_900303285.1). Classification (NCBI taxonomy): domain Eukaryota; kingdom Metazoa; phylum Chordata; class Amphibia; order Anura; family Bufonidae; genus Rhinella; species Rhinella marina. The sequence continues at coordinate 125,765 of ONZH01024240.1, forward strand.
AGCTCCCTGTAAACAAATCAATGTACAGGCTACAACAACTTCATACTTAGGCTGTTAAATGTAATGACGTTTAAAAGCATCAGGTTACATTACGATCTGCTGGCTACCCATGGTGCTGCAGATCGCAGCAGTTTTTACCCGTCCGATTCTCGGCATGTTTGCCAGGTTGCCACCAGATCTCTGTCGGTCCCCATTATAGTGAATGGGGCCGGCAGGTGTCACATAGTGTCTGTCTGGCAGTGGCAGATCCAGACTTCTCCGGCAAGCTGTTCCCTGCCAGAACAGCCTGCCGGAGATGGTAAATGCTAGTGTGAAACTAGCCTAAGACCAGGTTCATAACAATGTGGAAGGGGCTGTGCAAATGCTTCTCCTTTGTCTGTCTAATCCTATCTCGACAGAATTGATTCCGTCTTACAGACCTTGGGGTGGTAGGACACATCCAGTAGTAAAGAATGTTCAACTGTGGAATGATGAGGCTGTTTTTATACTATAGGATAGTGCAGGGGTCAACAACCTCCAGCACTCAAGGTATTGTGAAACTACATCTCCCATCATTCACACTTGCTTGGCTGTTCTCTAAACTCCCACACAAGTGGAAGGATCATGCTGGGAGTTGTAGCTTCACAAGAGCTGGAGTGCCGAAGGTTGCTGATCCCTGGGATAGTGGGTTGTGCTTTGGAGAGGGGGATCCTTGGGTTGTTTAACAGTGTCATTAGGTAAGATTGATAATGAAGATAATTGTTATTACTAAAGGCCCCTTTACACTGGGCATTCATCTACCTGTATAAAAGTACTGCCAATGAACGAGCAAAATGATAGTTTGTGCATGCACTTAAGTCATCATTTGCCAACATCTGATCATCCCAGCTAAACAGTACTCTGCTACAGGAAACAATGATTCTGTATGGGGACGAGTGATGGCATTAGAGATCTATCCTCCCCATACTGTGGAGGAGATTGCTGCATGTAAATACAGCGGTCTCCTTCACTGACAAGCAGGCGATTTGTTGGGAAGGAATCTTAGGGCTACACAGTGATGTGTCGCACACCAATGTCCTGCAACATTTTTTTGTAATGATAGTCAATGGTGTTACATGGTGTCCGCGACACGACAGTCGCACAAAAATCCAACTTGGATGTCGCAGCATGTTGCGACACCATTGACTATTAAAAAATAAATAAATAAATGTAGCGTGACTTTTCTGCGACACATGTCGCTGTGAAGCCCTGGCATAAAGCAACAGGGCATGACAGGGTTCAAGGACATGTTCTGAAATTGTGCTATTATCAGTTGACGGGAGTTTTTACTAGGATCTCTCACTTCAGTTGGCTGTAGTCCCTAGGTTTGAAAGCTACCACCATCATCCCAGTACCAAAAAAGGCAGGATATCAGAAGTTTAAATGGTTATAGGCCAGTGGTGTTGATGCAAATTATTATGAAGTGCTTTGAGAGGCATGTTTTACATTTATTAGGGCAATAGATAACAGTTTGCTCATAAGAATAACAGATCCACAAAGGATGCAATTTCTGTTGCACTTCATTCTGCTGTGTCGCATGTGGAAAAGCTGAATAGGTACGCCAGGATGTTACTTATTGATTTTAGCTCTGCCAGAAGCTGTTGGAGACACTTAAAAACCTTGGACTGCAATATAGTCTCTACTTATGGATTTTGAATTTCCTTAAGAATTGGCCTTAAAGGATGAGAGCTGGATATTGTGAATCTTCTAGTACTAAACACAGGTAACCCATAGGGATGGGTTGGCGTGGCAATGTATCCATCTAATATTATAGTGAAGTTTGTTGATAATACCATGCTAGTGGGTTTGATATCAGGAGATGAGAGCTACTACAGGGAGTATGTTCAGAATAGAGTAAGATGGTGTGCAGAGAGTAATTTGGGTTCTTAACGTATCTAAAACAAGAGATTATAACTGTTTTTTGAAAAACAAAGAAAACGGCACTTTATGCTCTTTATATAAATGTAGAAGAGATAGGGTGGAGAATCTAAAGTTTCTGGGGCTACTTATTTCTGAATACCTGAGATGTAATACAAACACTTCTTACATAGTAAGGCCCAGCAAATTCTTTTCTTTCTTAGAATTCTAGCCTTCTTCAATTTCCTATCTCCGCTTAGTTTATTTTTATAGGTGTGTGATAGAGTATTCTCTTTACTATTGTATTAGTCTGGTATGGGGATATGACCAGGATAGTTAAGACTGCACAGAGGATCATGGGGGTTGAGCTTCCAAGGCTGGATGTGGTATATGATAAACGTAAGCAAGCAAGAGCCAGTGGTGTAATCAAAGATACCCGGTATCGTATCCATCAGGTATCGATAATTCGATACCCGGTGCAACCCTAATTGCATTTCCTGCAGCCATACTAAATATATCACTGTTTCATGAAGAAGAGTGGGTCTACTTTCACTCTATTTTGAGGTGCTATTTATGTTTCGGTTAACAATATCTGTTGTTATGACAGTATGGTGCCATAGAACCGGCAACGGAAAAATAGGCCTCTAAAATGCACTAAAGTCCTTTTGAAGTCTTGCGGTGAGCCCAAACAAAATGTAAAAAGCTTATGTAGGGTATCATTCCAAAATCATGCCATACCTGTCTATAGGTTGTATGAATATTGGATTTTGGTCTTGAACAGTTGAGGTTTAATACTTTAGGCTTTTTTCTGGAAATAAATATTGATGACCTATTTTCAGGATAGGTCATCAGTATCCGATTGGTGGTTCTCCAACTTCTGCCATCCCACTAATCACCTGATTTGAAGAAGCCATGATGTTCTTAATAAATGTTGCTGTCTCTTCATAGTATACCAGGTATAGTGCTGTGCCTTGTATAGCGACTGTGCTTGAAATTGCAGCTGAATCCCATTCACTTGATTGTGGCTAGGCTTAACTAAGACCATGTGACCAAGGGATGTGATATCAGAGGAAGAGACCTTGGCACTCAGTGGTCCTTTACAAAAATTTTGATTGTGTGAGGTACTATGTGGAGTCAGACACCCATACATCTATTAATTACCTATGCTGCGGAAAGGTCATTAGTATTTAGGTCCCCTTTAATTATACATAGTAACATAGTTTATAAGGCCGAAAAAAGACATCTGTCCATCCAGTTCAGCCTGTTTTCCTATAAGTTGATCCAATTCTTAGTTGAATGTATTCACTGTTGTCGTCAAAGATTATTTTACTATATGCACAAATGTATATTCCATTATCCCAGGGGTGCACAACCTGCGGCCCTTGATACCATTCTGTGCGGCCCTCAACCATCTGGTAACAGACATGTATGTCTGTCTTGTGGCTTCTCACATGGAACTTTCATGTATTCTCCCATTAGATGGGAGCCCTGGGACTGTAATTGGACAATAATAGGTGCAACTAACCTTTTTGCTGCCTGAGGCAAAATCTGAAACCCCCTTCCCCATTGCCATTTTCTTAACCTGACCCCTATGCCACAATGAAAGCGCTCATTGCCCATGGCCCTTCTGCTGCCCCCCTCTTGCTTCTTCCTGGTGCTGCCTGAGGCGATCGCCTCACCTGGCCTCATTGGTGGTGCGCCCCTGTATGTACAATACGCCATAAATACAGTATTTTAGTTGTTAATTACCCCTTTAAATTTTATTTTTGGCCCTTGTCATTGGTTCAATTTGGCAATGTGGCCCCCAACCAGAAAACGTTGTGCACCCCTGCTTTATCCCATAAAAGTTCAAAATAGGAAAAATCTTGAAAAAATAGGTGGGAAAACGTGCATTTATTAACAAAGTGTGAGATATTTGAAAACTGCCTATTAGTTACCATGGAAACTGCTAGTAGTCTGTAAAGAAATGAGCATTTTACGTTCTTTAAGGCCAAAATTGTTGATGTTTAGTAGTTGCTTTTGTGTGTGTGTGTTTATGAATTTTTAATTACCGTTGCTTTATTTTCTAGAAGAAAGGGTTGCATGAATTAAAGTTTGCTAAATTTAGATTTTTTTTTTTTAATGTAAATATACTGTCTATTAGAGTGTTCTGGGACTCTGTCAGCCTTTCCTACAGATTTGACAAAAATAATAGCACAGTTTGCAGTGGTAATATTCCTGTCAAAAAAACAGACACAACATTTGGACCCGTGATGAATGACTATTTATTTTTATTTTTTTAACTTGCATTAAACATACAAAAGGAGACAGACATACCATACCTGTTAAATCCAGTGACTTCTCCTCTGATTATAGATGTTCTCTTTCCACTTCTCCATTCAGCCCAGCTGTTCATGACGACTTCTTCCAGCCATGTCAGAGTCCATGTCCTAGGTTAATCATCCCCCCCCCCCCCCCAGTAATAGTGCTCACAAAAGTCCTACCAATTGTAATAATTCTCTCCCAGAGTGCTTTCATTAGAAATAGTGCCTTTTACAGTAATAATAATGCTACCTAGGGTGCCGCATAAGTTGTAGTGCCCCCCCCATAGTATGTCAGATAATTCCCATCTAGTGCCCCCAGTAGTAACAATGGTCACCATAGACTTACAGTAGAAAAAAATTCCTCCCTATAGTGCATCAGTAGTAACAAAGCTCGTCATTGTCACTAGGGATGAACGCATTCTAGATCCGAAGCCACTTCGCTCAAAACTTTGGTTTAATGCTGTACAGAAGTTTTGAACGAAAATGTATGGCCTCTGACAAAGTCATGTGAATAAATTAAAAGCAGAAGCGTTTTTTTCCAACCTCAGGCTGCTTTCACTTTGAAACTACCATTTTTGCGCTGGACATTCGTTTGAATCTGTAATGGTTCATTTTTATTGCCAATGAAGCTTTAGGCTACATTCACAGTGAAAAACGTTGTCATTTAATAGAGTGCTGTCGTGTTTGATTTAATTTATTACACATTGGTCGGTGCCCAGTGGTACCTTATTCCTACCACCGGGCACCGACCAATCTACCGGGGGTGCCAACCAGTTTTTGCATAGCCATTTTTTTTAATGGACGTCACATGTCCATTTAAAAAACAGTCATCTATTGTGTTATTCACAAGAACATTTTTTTTATATGGCCAGTAAATAACAGATGTAAAAAAATAGAACGTATTCTATTTTCAAAGGTTGTTTTTTTTTTTTTTTTTTTTTTTTTTTTCAACATCCATTTCTCAGAAAGGCTTCAGAGAAAAAAAAAAGTGCATTAAAAACAGATGATTTTACCGTTTCATTTTTTTTCAATCATGTGAATGTATCTTGGACTGCATTTTGATGCATTCCAACAGGGAGAGTGTATCATAAGGGTAGCATTTTAACTCTTGAATCTGCATTGCCATACTTGTGCCAAAAGTGCAAAAGTTGGTTGGTACTTTCCTGTGGTTTATAAATTTCTTTAACACATACAGCATTGAGTGTAGACACACATACAGTATATATGAACTCCACAGTTCTTAGTCTTTTGAAAGTGTACTTACAGTGCCTTGCGAAAGTATTCGGCCCCTGGAACTTTTTTTCCACATTTCAGGCTTCAAACAAAAAGATAACATTTTAAATTTTTGGTGAAGAATCGACAAGTGAGTCACAATTGTGAAGTGGATCATTTTAAACTTTTTTTGTAATAATAAAACTGAAAAGTGGGGCGTGCAAAATTATTCGGCCCCCTTGCATTAATACTTTGTTGCGCCACGTTTTGCTGCGATTACAGCTGCAAGTCGCTTGGGGTATGTCTCTGTCAGTTTTGCACATCTAGAGACTGAAATTCTTGCCCATTCTTCCTTGCAAAACAGCTCGAGCTCTTTGAGGTTGGATGGAGAGCGTTTGTGAACAGCAGTTTTCAGCTCTTTCCACATATTCTCAATTGGATTCAGGTCTGGACTTTGACTTGACCATTCTAAGACCTGGATATGTTTATTTTTGAACCATTCCATTGTAGATTTTGCTTTATGTTTGGGATCATTGTCTTGTTGGAAGATAAATCTCCGTCCTAGTCTCAGGTCTTTTGCAGACTCCAACAGGTTTTCATCCAGAATGGTCCTGTATTTGGCTCCATCCATCTTCCCATCAATTTTAACCATCTTCCCTGTCCCTGCTGATGAAAAGCAGGCCCAAACCACGATGCTGCCACCACCATGTTTGACAGTGGGGATGGTGTGTTCAGGGTGATGAGCTGTGTTGCTTTTATGCCAAACATATCGTTTTGCATTGTTTCCAAAAAGTTGGATTTTGGTTTCATCTGACCAGAGCACCTTCTTCCACATGTTTGGTGTGTCTCCCAGGTGGCTTGTGGCAAACTGTAAACGAGACTTTTTATGGATATCTTTGAGAAATGGCTTTCTTCTTGCCACTCTTCCATAAAGGCCAGATTTGTGAAGTGTTCGACTGACTGTTGTCCTATGTACAGACTCTCCCACCTCAGCTGTAGCTCTCTGCAGTTCATCCAGAGTGATCATGGGCCTCTTGGCTGCATCTCTGATCAGTCTTCTCCTTGTTTGAGATAATAGTTTAGTAGGACGGCCGGGTCTTGGTAGATTTGCAGTGATCTGATACTCCTTCCATTATGATCGCTTGCACAGTGCTCCTTGGGATGTTTAAAGCTTGGGAAATCTTTTGGTATCCAAATCCGGCTTTAAACTTCTCCACAACAGTATCACGGACCTGCCTGGTGTGTTTCTTGGTCTTCATGATGCAGAACCCTGAGACTATCACAGAGCAGGTGCATTTATATGGAGACTTGATTACACACAGGTGGATTCTATTTATCTTCATCAGTCATTTAGGACAATATTGGATCATTCAGAGATCGTCAATGAACTTCTGGAGTGAGTTTTCTAAACTGAAAGTAAATGGGCCGAATAATTTTGCACACCCAACTTTTCAGTTTTATTACAAAAAAGTTTAAATGATCCAATAAATTTCGTTCCACTTCACAATTGTGACCCACTTGTGTTGCTTCTTCACCAAAAATTTAAAATGTTATATCTTTTTGTTTGAAGCCTGAAATGTGGCAAAAGGTTGAAAAGTTCCAGGGGCACTGTACTTTACATGAAATGTAAACCTGGTAATTTATAGGTAATCTTAAAAGTTTCAGTTTAAAACCAGATTTTTGGTCATTTCATTTCAAGTCTGGTGTCTTTATGACAATATATGCATGTAACTGTAGGCTTCAGTGGTATGTATTAAATATTCACATGTTGAACTTCTATTTTATGAAGTGTTGCTTGAAGTTTTCTGGTTGGGTTACACTTTTATCCACAGATATCAGCTCTTAAACATTTTTTTATGAAAATTTGTATATCTTGAAACAGGATTGCAGATGTCTGTTTATAAAATGTTACTTGGCATTTTGACAGTGTCTACATTCTGAAAATATGAGTACTGGGGGAGGGGTTTAGAATTTATTTATTTTTTTGTAATTTAGGTTGTATTTGTATGTCAGAACAGCAAAAATTGTTGTGGCCTCCAAACGGTTAAAAAAAATCGCCAATGGGAGATAAGGTGTTAAAAATTTTTGGGCTGGAAATGCTACTTCAGTTATGTTAAATCTGGAGTGAAACTAATCAAGTGCTTACCATCCCCATCCACTTTACAAAACTGGAGCGAGTGTTGCAAAAATGCAAAACATCGCACATTTTTGCATAATTAAAGAGGTTTTCAGAGATTTTTTTTTTTTCTACTGATGACGTATCCTCAGTTTCGGTCATCAGTTTCTTACTGGTGGGGGTCAAACACCCGGGACCCTATCCAGAGGGATAGGTCATCAGGAAAAAAAAATCTCAGAAAACCCTTTTAAGTTCAAAAAGTGACTAAGCCCCAGTTTTGTGATTTTCCTAAAACTGAATTCTGGAGTGCAGAGTAGGGTTGCAACGGTATGAAATTTTCACGGTATGATAACCGTCTCAGTAAATACCGCGGTATTACGGTTATCATGGTATCACAGTTTGTTACATATATTATTAAAAGATACACTAATCCTCGGACCTCAGATCAGCCCCAGTGCCCCCTTCAGACCTCAGATCATCCCCAGTGCCCCCTTCAGACCTCAGATCGGCCCACTGTGCCCCCTTCAGACCTCAGATCGGCCCACTGTGCCCCCTTCAGACCTCAGATCGGCCCCAGTGCCCCCTTCAGACCTCAGATTGGCCCCAGTGCCCCCTTCAGACCTCAGATCGGCCCCAGTGCCCCCTTCAGACCTCAGATTGGCCCCAGTGCCCCCTTCAGACCTCAGATTGGCCCCAGTGCCCCCTTCAGACCTCAGATTGGCCCCAGTGCCCCCTTCAGACCTCAGATTGGCCCCAGTGCCCCCTTCAGACCTCAGATTGGCCCCAGTGCCCCCTTCAGACCTCAGATTGGCCCCAGTGCCCCCTTCAGACCTCAGATTGGCCCCAGTGCCCCCTTCAGACCTCAGATCATCCCCAGTGCCCCCTTCAGACCTCAGATTGGCCCCAGTGCCCCCTTCAGACCTCAGATTGGCCCGTGCCCCCTTCAGACCTCAGATTGGCCCCAGTGCCCCCTTCAGACCTCAGATCAGCCCACAGTGCCCCCTTCAGACCTCAGATCAGCCCACAGTGCCCCTTCAGACCTCAGATCGGCCCCAGTGCCCCCTTCAGACCTCAGATCGGCCCCAGTGCCCCCTTCAGACCTCAGATCGGCCCACTGTGCCCCCTTCAGACCTCAGATCGGCCCACAGTGCCCCCTTCAGACCTCAGATCGGCCCAGTGCCCCTTCAGACCTCAGATCGGCCCACAGTGCCCCCTTCAGACCTCAGATCGGCCCACAGTGCCCCCTTCAGACCTCAGATCGGCCCACAGTGCCCCCTTCAGACCTCAGATCGGCCCACTGTGCCCCTTCAGACCTCAGATCGGCCCACTGTGCCCCCTTCAGACCTCAGATCGGCCCACTGTGCCCCCTTCAGACCTCAGATCGGCCCACTGTGCCCCCTTCAGACCTCAGATCGGCCCACTGTGCCCCCTTCAGACCTCAGATCGGCCCACTGTGCCCCCTTCAGACCTCAGATTGGCCACTGTGCCCCCTTCAGACCTCAGATTGGCCCACTGTGCCCCCTTCAGACCTCAGATCGGCCCACTGTGCCCCCTTCAGACCTCAAATCGGCCCACTGTGCCCCCATCAGCCCACCATCTAAATAAAATAAAAAAAATCACTTACTTTTCCTGCGCTGCGGCTCCTCTCCGGTGTCCAGCGCTCCTTAGTCTCCCGTAGCTGCACTGTCACCTGACAGCGTGCAGCGTCAGGTCAGAGTGCGCGCACTACGTCCTGACGCTGTACGCGGTCAGGACAGTACAGCGCGACCCGGAAAAGAGGAGGAGTGCCGGACGGGTAAGTGATTTTTTTTTTATTTTATCTTCTCCATGTCCTCTGATACTAGGCTGCGCAGTAGCGCAGCCTAGTATCAGTAATGCGGTCGGGTCCAGGCGCAAATGGCGACAAGACTAAAAAGTCTTGTCGCCATTTACCGGTAATAAGCAAATGCCCACGGTTTGATAACCGTGCATTTCATTACCGTGGTATACCGTGGAACCGGTTACCGCTGCAACCCTAGTGCAGAGCATGATAAATTCACTCCCAAGTATTTATCATTATTACCGTAGGCACTCAAGTCTGTTAATGGGGTTATCCCATGATTGATATAAAAAATTTAATTCAGACGCCATATAGTACTGTTTCTAACGAAACTAGAACCAGCCCTGTACCTCAGGTTGATCCAGAGATCTCCACATTCATTGCTCTGCTAGATTTATATCAAGCTGAAATCTCAAGAGGCAAGTCCATTCTGCTTGCGCTCTGTCCCTGTGGCAGTTGAAGGATGAAACTAAGCATGTGCGACCCTGTCACTGAGCTGGACAAAGAAAAAATTTGGCAGTGGCACTAATACAGATCCATTTCATTCAATAATTCAGTGGCTATACAAAAAAAATGTCATTACATGTAGTTACAAAAGTATTCAGATCCAGGGCATGATTAGGAAACTGTAGAATATTTTTCGACAACCCCTTTAAATGTATATGTATTGTGTGAGCTGACGGGTGGCTCTTTTCACACACTATTTTGCATCATTTCAAAAGTTTTTTTTGTGTTTTTTTGTGTGTTTTTTTTTTTTTTTTTGCTGTCCAAGATTTAAAAAAAAATTAAAGAAGCTTGCTTCATTTTTATGTCTGTTGATAAATGTTATTGTGACAAAAGAAACAGAACCTTTCAAATAGATCCAAATGTGGTGTGAACAGACCCTAAGCTTACCATACTTACAAATTGTTAGTAGATCTTTTATAGTTCATATTTGAATTGGACATTTTTAGTCAATTGCCAAGCAGTATACTTGATGGGTACAGCTACTTGGCGACACTGATCACAGACAGTGCTGGATTTCATGTGACTGGCACAGCAGTCTTATTCATTTCTAAGGGATCACCACTACTCTGCAATCCTGGCTGTCACCAGTGTAGCCGTACCCTAAAAGCTATGGACGCCTTTGGGGGCAATTTGTGGCATCATTGCATTCTACTAATTTGGGCTAAAATAATTTTTCAATTGGTCTTTAAAAATTTTTAAGAGTTTTTCCTCTACAACTTTCAGTAAATATGCAGCCTGCTACTTTCTGCTTCACATTGAATCCATCAGAGAGCTGCTCTGAAGACACAACCTGTAGCCCTTCTCATTCCTAATGGCTCATAAATTATCATTATAGCTAAATTCTTATCAGTTTAATTAGAATTTAGCTTAACTGGTTTGTCTCACTTCAGGAAATGGCATTTATCGTGTAGTTAATACAAGGCACTTACTAATGTATTGTGATTTCTGGGTTGATTCACTTTTTCATCACATTATACACTGCTCGTATTCATGGTTACAAACACCCTGCAGTCCAGCACCCTGCCGTGCATGCACATTATAGGAAAAAGTGGTGGCCTATTTGACGTTTGGGAAACATTCGTATAGTGTGCAAGCACAGCCACTGCTGTTGGATTACAGCGTGGTCGTAACCATGGATACGAGCAGTGTATAATGTGATGCATAGGAGGCAATATGGACAATCACAACACATTATAATGTAAGTTCCTTGTATTAAAGGGGTTGTCCGGGTTCAGAGCTGAACCCGGACATACCTTTCAATTCACCCAGGCAGCCCGCCTGAACAGGGCATCTGCTCCGATGCCCTGCGCTAATTAGCGCAGGGCAAAGGAATTTAGCCCGGTTCCGGTGACGTACCGGGCTCTGCCAGGCGGAGACTTCCGCCCGGCAGTGAGCCCGGTGACGTCATCGGTGCTGATGGGCGGGCTTTAGCGCTGCCCTAGCCATTCAAACTGCTAGGGCAGTGCTAAAGCCGGCCCATTATGGCCGGTGACGTCACCGCCTCCGCCCGGCAGTGAATATTTACAAACAAAAGAGCCCTTGCCCTGCGCGATCCAGCGCAGGGCAAGGGAGGGCATCGGAGCATGAGATGCTCCGATGCCCTGTTCAGGAGGGCTGCCGGAGTGAGAACCTGGGTATGTCCGGGTTCAGCTCTAAACCCGGACAACCCCTTTAACTTTGTCTAAATGATAAATGGCATGAAGTGAGATGACCACTTTAAATGAGTGTTTAAGAGCTGTAAGGAGTTCAGAGATGAGGGATATAGATCAAGGTGTCAAACGGGATAGCAGTAGTCTCATACTGAATCTGTAGACTAAAAAACTCCCCAAATCATTTTTATCCCAAAATGAGTAGGATGCAGTGTTAAAAAATGCCTCTAAAGGAGTCCATAGCCTTTAATCCTGCTGCAGAAACTCTCCTGTTCTTTATAGTAAACATTGAATCTTTTATATTACAGTGGATGATTCAGAAACCTTATAAGGTGGCCACATTTTTTGGATGCATTGGTAAAGACAAGTTTGGAGAAATCTTGAAAAAGAAAACAGAAGAGGCACACGTTGATGCCCACTACTATGAGCAGAGTGAGCAACCAACAGGCACCTGTGCAGCATGCATCACGGGTGAAAACAGGTCAGCTTGCACCTTCTCACAATACTTCTGTCTATCATGCTAACTAGCAAACTTATGAAGATTGACAGCACTACTAATTATTCACTCTTTATTAAATATACATGATTAAACATAAAAAAAAAACCTGTGGTTAAACGCGTATAACACAGCACAGGGATGGCTAGTACGCAATACGCAATACTCAATATAGCGTATTCTTGCTATTTTAGCAAGAATCTATATATAAGCAATAGTTGTTAAAAGGGTTTCCAAGACTTCATATTGATGACGAATGTTGAGCGAATCGAGCTTCAAATCATAGATCCCAAGTCAATTCAATCAAATACTTTGATTTTAATGCTGTCTCTGTACAGCATTAAAATGTATTGCCTCCATTTAGGCAAAATTCATTTCAGCTGAAGTCGTGCAAGACTGAATGAATTCGGTAATCATTTCTGTGTCTTTAAAAAAAAAAAAAAAAAAAAACATTTAAAATGGCATTCCGAAGTCCCATTTTGTACCAAACCCGACTTCGGATTGCTAATTTTAAATGCTTTTAAGGATGCAGAAATGAATACCGAAGAGACAGGTCTCCATACAGCATTAAAACCAAAGTGTTTGAATGAATCGACTTTGGATCTATGATCCGAAGCTCGATTTGCCCAAGCCTACTGATGACCTATTCTCAGGATATGTCATCAGTATCTGATCAGTGGGGGTCCAACACCAAGGACCCTTCCGATCAGCTGTTTTGAGAAGGCACCAGTACTCCTGTGAGCTCGCAGCTTACCAAGCACAGCGCTGTACAGTGTGTAGTGACTGTGCTTGGTATCACGCACAGCCCCATTCACTTCTATGGGACTGAGCTACACCTAGGCCATATGATCGATGAACGTTTCGTCATGTATGCCAGACATGCGAAATTATGTCAATCTGTAAATTTTGAAGATTGCTTAATTCCATTGATTAGTATAGAGAACGAAAAATTGAACATGGTGTAAACGTCAACGGTGAACTTTTAGCTTCAGCTCATGTTTTCCTGGCCTTAAATACTAGTCAGACTCCCAACACCCCCACTGATTAGCTGTTGAAGCCTCTTCCTCAGCCTCTGACGATGCACCCAGCAGTCACATGTTTGTGTGCTTCTATAATATATAACTACGGAAGCTGAAAAGTTTGACCCATCCCAGCACACAACCTGATGTATATACTGCTCTGTGTATGTGCCATAACCTGATGAAGAGGGTGAATCCTTGTCATGGTGATGGTATATCAGCTGTGGCCATGCTACCACTTGCAGGTGCTGTGTTATGAACCCAGCCAGTAACTCCTTAGATGCCACAGTCATTGCTGACCGCAGTGTTCAAGAGATTTAACACAGTGAGAAGATTGTGGGTTGCCGATGAGTTGCTATTACAGCCCATGTAAGCCATTGTACTACATCTTTTAGTCCCTCCAGAGTTTCCGACAGCAAGCATAATACACTAGTAGGACAAAAATAAATAGTAAACTAATCTTTAAGAAATGAAAATAAAGGAAATAAACATTTCTCCCCATTAAAAATGTTTTGTTAAAAACTAAAAGAACAAAAGAACACGTAATTGTTTATCACCACATCTGTAACTAACCTAATTATAACTTTTGTCAAGGTGCAAAAAAAACACTAAATTGGTGGCATCAGCTTTACAATGTACCATGGAAAAAAGAATGCACATGTTTGTCTCACATTTAACGTTTACAAAATGCATGCCAAACAGTGGTATCCATCACCTTAGTGGTGGGTCCCGCACCTATAAGACAATGGGGACATATCCTAGCGATATCCCCTCATTGTATGTGATGAGAGAACCCCTTTAATGGCCAACCAGTGTTCATGGGAGTGCTCTTTAGTGAATATCTGCTTGTGTAAAGGTGCCACCAATTACCAGATGAACAAGCAAAACACTCGTTTATGGGGTAAGATGATCATTAGTGTGGACACAAAAATCATTGTTTGCCGGCAGGAGATCGTGCTGTGTAAACAGCATCTGCTCCCGGTAAACAATGAGTCTGTATGGGGACAAGGGATGGCATCCCCGTGCTGCGGAGTGAGCCTGGAAGGAACGCTTCTTCCTGACAATTGCCTGCTGAATTGTCCCATCTAAAGGGACCTTTACTTTTACTGTGGTGTGGTATTAGTGCTGTTTTGAATGACCATCCTCCTGTTAAAGTGACATTGCTTAAAGGGTCATACTATTTGTTTTCATTCTCAGAATGTCCTGCCGGGGAATGTAAGGGTAGGTTCACAAACAGTTTTTCGGATCAGGTTTTGAGGCAGATTTTCATGCAGGGTTTTTTTTTTTTTTTTTCATCCAAAGCCAGAAGTGGATTTGAAAGGAATCTGAAATATAAAGGAAGGACTTATAGGTCACCTTCATGCTGGATTTGCCTTTTTGCTTTGGCTGAGTTACCTGCAGGAACATCTCCCTCAAAACCTCCATAAAACTCTGTGTGAACCTACCCTAAGCACTGGAGGGAAGCACAGCTGGTAAATTGGGACAGCCGTATGGAGCTATTCATTTGCTGTACTGGCTAACATGCTGGTTGTACCCACTGCCACTTCAGACTTCCCATAGACTAGGAAATGATAGTGATAATGTGTGTCCCATGTGACCAATCTCTGCTGTTTAGCCAAATCTTTGTGATTATGCCACATTCAGCAACACCAGAAATATTTCTCTCTTCCAGCTCTGTATTTGCTATAAACCAGATTAAGGTATGTTGTATGTTTAGATTGAACATATTCTTCATTTTCACTGATGCACTTTAAGGTGACTAGATGTTTTATTTTACATAACTGGGGTGAACACTACTGCACACTGCCTTGTGGGAAGTGGAATAACTCCATAATCAGGCGTAATCTGTGGTTTTTCCAGGTCTCTGGTAGCTAACTTGGCGGCTGCTAATTGCTACGATAAAGCAAAGCACCTCGACTTGAAAGAGAACTGGCAGCTGGTGGAGAAGGCTAAAGTTTACTATATAGCAGTAAGTGTTCAGCTTAAATTTCTGTTTCTGCATGAAGGGGATGTCAATAGTTCTTATGGAAACAGTGACTGCTGACAAAACGTCAATTATGACCAGGAATAACATTTTGTGCAGTCATATTCAATAATATAGTAATTAGCCAGTTACATTAGAAGATAAATGAAACAAAGCAGAACTGTGCTCACTCTGTCCTCTGTCACCTACGTAATTTTGGGCTTATATTAGACTTGATGTTATACGAGATGTCTGTGATCTTGGGCTTGTGGCTCCTCATTCCCAAATGTTGGGTTCCCAAGGGTCCTGTATCCTAGATGGAAACTGGTAATGCATTGCTGTTCTCTTAATGTATGCCCTCTACAATTGGGGGCGAGAGTCTTGAGCCGCCCATACACAAGTTGGTCAGCCGACATACAATGAATTGGTATGGCTAGCTTTAGCTGTAATCTTAGTGTCAAGTCCTGTAACTTCATCTGCATTGAAGTACAGTATTGCTCTGTTGTGAAACAGCATTTTTGATAATTATAACCATTATGAAATTGCATTGAGAAATTGCTCTACCACTACATCAGTTTTAGTTAAAGGGGTTGTCTGAAATAATTAAAAATCCGGGACAATCCCTGCAAAGCTTATAATAAAAACTTTCTCCTTTCTTCAGCGCCATTCTCTGTGGTGATGGTCCAGTGCTCTTGATGCTGCTTTTTTACAAACTGCAGCCAATCGCTACCCTCAGCAGTCTAAGGGCTTAAGCACACAAACGTATTTTTTGCTCACACCCAAGCCACATTTTTTGCGTGTTGGATGCGAACCCATTCACTTCAGTGGGGCCACAGAAGATACGGACAGCACATAGTTGCGTGGCAGCCGCAAAATATAGAACATGTACTATTTTTGTCTGCGTTACAGAGAATGATAGGACAGTTTTATAGAGGGCAAGAAATTCTGTTCTGCAAAATGTGGAACACACAAGGCCAGTATCTGTTTTTGCAGATCTGCAATTTGTGGACCACAAAACAGGAAACCGTCATGTGCATGAGCCCTAGTTCTGAGGACTGTGATGATATTCCACATACCTATACAGCACAGACACACTGACTTGCCAATGCACAGAATGGCCACCAGTTGAGGACTGCTGTGCTAGAGGAAGGTGTAACTCCAAAAAGGTGTTAGTTTTTTCTTGATCACATTTTTAGCTCTTTTTTTCACCATTAGGCTAGTTTCACACTAGCGGCATGCTTCTCTGGCTGGCTGTTCCAGCGGGTGAACAGCCTGCCGGATTTGTGCTGCCGCTAGTCCATGCGTGCAGCCGGTACTCCGCTCCAGCCCCATTCACTATAATGGGGGAGGGCCAGAGTTCCGGCTGCAGCACAGCAAACATGCCGAGAGGCGGCCGGAATAAAACTATGATAGTGTGAAAAAAGTAGCTTTAATCTGTTAATTGATCATACTTCTAAAAAATTGTTTGCGTTTCTGACAAGCTATCTGACGCAACATTTTATGAAAGAAAGTATCTGCACTAACTGCTTTTATTTAGTGGCCTCATCTTCACACACTCGGTGATTGTCTCATGAACCCCCTTATGTGTGAAATGTCGGAGTCCTGCTATGCTGCACAAAAGAGTGATGGAAAGTGTGGGTGGGGGATCCCTGAAACGCTGCCAAAATATTTGATGGACATCTGTTCCTAAGGAACTAAGATAAGAGCGCTATTAATGACATGGCAAGCATATCAAGAAGCTAAGGCTCTGTTCTTTGTACACCCTTTCAGTGCTGACAGAGAATTGTGTGGTAGACCTTTGCAATTCGCGTGGGAGGGATGAGAAGCCTTTAATGCTGTAATTATTTCAGAAATAAGCATTCTCTCCTTGACTACCCCCACCCATGATTGACTGTAATTGGAGGTTGGGTACCGCGTATCTATCTCTGCTTCCCCATGCCTCTAATCACATACTCACATCCATATAATCCTCTAAGCAAAGATGAGGATTGTACTTCTGCATGGATTCATAGCATGCCTCTTGTATTTTCATAATTGTGACAAATGACGTTTCCAAACTGCCATTTTACATTCAAGGGGTTTTCCAGGATGACCATGGATATGCTCAAGTTGCTGACCCCTATCCTCCATGTAAACCATGTGGTTTTGTTTTATATCTTGTACGTAGCACTTCCTGTTGTGTCCAACCAAAGCTATGATGCACTTTCTCTGCCACTGCTCCAGCACTGCCCCGCTAGTTTATAGACCCTCCCACCCAGCTAGTTACATAAGCACTGCTTGCCCCTGGACATGACATCACAGGAAATAAGAAAGAGCTGCATGCGCATGATCATGTGACCACAGCCCAAAACTAGGGGCTAGGAGTAATAAAGATTAAAGAAATACATTACAAAATTACAGCTACCTTAATAAATCATTATTTTAAAGGATGTTGATGCAAACTGGAAAACCCCTTTAAGGCAGTGTGTGTTATGTATTTGCTACTATGCCTTTTTTCATAATGAATGATTAATGTATCTATTTATAAAAACTCTACAGCCTTATATATCTTTCCTGGAATATACCATTGTTGTGTTTATATGCAGGGAGTAAACCAAATGCCTCAGAAAATATGTTGTATAGATTTATTACATTTATTGTCTGTTTTTCTGGCTTACAAGGGACAAGCGTTTGCAGAAACAGGAGAGAATGCAATGTCATTACCCTGTGCATCTTGACAACCGTGATAGACGAGAGACATGCCACCTTTTCCTTCCAACAAGGCGCACATTGCTAATCACACGCCGTCCGCAGGCTGTCTGCTTTGTAAAGTGCTCTGCGTCCCTAAGGCGAGAGAAGACAGCTGTTCCAGCCCGGTGTTGTGTGATTGGTTTATTCAATGGTCTGGTAAACATGGTTCACGCTAAGTATTCTCCTTCTAGCTGGTTACATACTCCTGTAACTCATAATGCTTCTGGGTAGTAATTGATGCAAGAATACACCTGCACGTGTCTGGTGGGAACTGTGTGTGTGTATATGTGTGTGTGTGTATATATATATATATATATATATATATATATATATATAATGGCAGAAGTACATGGCTGCTACTGTAACACATGGTAGTTACGGTCCAGGTTTAAGTGAGGTTTCTGCTGTTATACAAATAAATCTTAGTCTGGGTTCACATCACATTTTGCCCCTACATTTATCGTGTACGTCAGGAAGCCTCCAGACGTACACGTTAAACGTTTTCATAGGAGTGTCAGAGGACAGTCTCCTTTTGACCTCTGTCTAGCTGGTATGCGTCCGTAAACTGTAAGAAAAACTGTGGAGTAACGTAGTAGACTGTGCTATTCCATCCAGCAATGTCCTGTATAAGGCTAGTTTCACATCTGCGGCTGTCTTCTCTGACAGGCTCTTCCGGCATAGAACAGCCTGCCGGAGTTCTCCGGATCCACCATTGCCAGCCTGACCCCATTGACTATTAAAGGGCTTATCCCATGACTAAAGTTTAAAAAAAAAAAAAAAAAAGAAAATCAGGCATCATATATTACATGACAATCTTTCTTAAAATGCTACAACCAGCCCTGTACCTCACATGAATCCAGAGATCTCTCCATTAATTGCTCTGCTAGATTTATATCAAGATGAACGCTCAAGGGGAATATCTTTTCTGCTGCATCTCAGGCGTCGTGTCTCAGCTCTCCCTATCACAACTTAGGAGGCAGTTGAAGGATAAAATTGAGCATTTATGGCCTTCTCAGTAGGTAAAAAAAAAAAAAAACAAATATCAGGTGATGCTGTACAGATACATTTTGTTGAATACAAATTTGATTACATACAAAAAGTATTCAGATCCAGGTGCTGGTTTGAAAACAGAATATTAAGGAGATCCGGCCGCTAGTATGTCGAATATGCCAGGAATTGGTCAGACAATAAATGTTGCTCGCAATGGTTTTTGTCTAGCTGATTCTATGCTGGAACAGCCTGCTGGAGAGACCCTACTGCCATTATTCATAGTGTGTGTGTATGTATATGTATGTGTGTGTGTGTGTCTATATATATATATATATATATATATATATATATATATATACATACATACATACATACATACATACATACATACATACATACATATTCTGATTTTTCGCCCTATAAGACAGGAGGACCAGAGAGCCGTGAATGCGCAGCGCTCACAGTGTTGACTGTACTCACCACTTCTGGTCTTTCTCGGCCACACGCTGTACTGTCATCTGCACACTGCATGAGAACATCAGCGCACTCTGTGACCTCGCGCTGTGCGATGTCGGGTCACAGCACAACTCGGCAGGAAGAGCACTGGATCTCAGGAGCTGGCATCCGGAGCAGGAGAGGTAAGTTGATTTTTGGGGCTTTGATTGGGGGAGTTTTAATCACATTGGGGAACTGATCTGAGGTCTTATTGGGGGTCATTTACATTGGGGCTCTGATACGAGGACTGATTGGGGGTCATTCACATTGGGACTCTGAGCTGAGGTCTGAATGGGGTTTTTGTTTATATTTGGGTCTGAGGTCTTAAAAATATTTTTTTTTTCTTTCTCTACAACCTAGGTGTGTCTTATAGTGCTAAAAATACAGTATATACACAAACCTGGAGGTGTGCTTAACGTAATAATGTAAATGGTCACACATTGTGAATACAGGGCCCTGATGTGGTTTGCAGTGATGCCCAGTCCACACTAATAATTTCAGACTCGGGCTTTATTCACATGTCCGTATTCTGATCAGTGATTTTCTTTTTGTGATTGTGAACCAAAACCAGGATTGGAGACTACACAGAGATATGGTATAAGGGAAGTTTCTGCACCTGTTCGGTGTTTTTAACCGCACCTGGTTTTGGTTCATAATCGCTGATGGAAATCACTGACACTGCTTTATCCATTTGACATTAGACAAATAAGCTCAGCAATCAACAGTCAGCAGAAAGCTGTTGGGGAGATTGTCACAAAGCTTTAACTGCATTTATCATCCATCTATAGCAGTGATTTTCAACCAGTGTGCCTCCAGCTGTTGCAAAACTACAACTCCCACCATGCCCTTCTGTAGGCTGATAGCTGTAGGCTGCCTGGGCATGATGGGAGTTGTAGTTTTGCAACAGCTGGAGGCACACTGGTTGAAAATCACTGATCTATAGGGACAAGCAAAGCAACATTTCATGGGAAGCCTGTCCATCCTTTACATGCTTTTAAAATGTTAATGAAAGGCTGATCAGAAATTAGGCTTGTTCTGCCTCAGGGCACAAGCACCTTAAAATTCGCCTTGTCCTAATTTTTCTTTTCCTGTTAACGATATTAACCTCTGGAGACCCAGACAGTTTTCACCTTCAGGACCCAACCTAATTTTGCAAACCTGAAATGTCACTTTATGTGGTAATAACTTTGGAGAGCTTTTACTTATCCATCTGTGGGGATTCGCTCTGTTCACAGGAGCCCAGAACTGTGCACAGTACCCCATGTGTGGTCTGACTAGTGATTTGTAAAGTGGCAGGACTATGTTCTCATCACGGGCATCTATGCCTCTTTTGATGCAACCCATTATCTTATTGGCCTTGGCAGCAGCTGTCTGACACTGGTTCCTACAGCTTAGTTTGCTGTTCACCAAAATTCCTAGGTCCTTTTCCATGTCAGTGTTACCCATTTAGTATGTACTGGTGACTTGCATTATTCCTTCCCATATGCATAACCTTACATTTGTCAGTGTTAAACCTCATCTGCCACTTCTCTGCCCAAGCATCCAGTCTATCCAGATCCATCTGTAGCAGTGTACTGTCCTCTTCTGTGTTAATTACTCTACACAGTTTAGTGTCATCTGCAAAAATTGATATTTTACTGTGCAAGCCTTCTACAAGATCATTAATAAATATATTGAAGAGAATAGGGCCCAATACTGACCCCTGTAGTACCCCACTAGTGACAGTGACCCTATCTGAATATGTGCCGTTAATAACTCTGTTTTCTATCACTGAGCCAGTTACTTACCCACATACAGACATTTTCTCCCAGGCCAAGCATTCTCATTTTATATACTAACCTTTTATGTAGTACCGTGTCAAATGCTTTGGAGAAGTCCAGATATACGACATCCATTGATTCGCCGCGGTCCAGTCTAGAACTTACCTCCTCATAGAAACTGATTAAATTGGTTTGACTTGACCGATCCCTCATGAAGCCATGCTGATATGGAGTTATTTGCTGATTTTCATTGAGGTACTCAAAGATAGCATCTCTTAGAAAACCCTCAAACCGTTTACCCACGACAGATGTTAAACTTACCGGTCTATAGTTCCCGGGCTCTGTTTTTGGACCCTTTTTGAATATTGGCACCACATTTGCTATGCGCCAATCCTGTGGAACACTCCCTGCCAGTATAGATTCCTTAAATATCAGAAATAAGGGTCTGATGATAACATTACTTAATTCTCTTAGGATACGGGGGTGTATGCCATCCGGTCCTGGTGATTTGTCTATTTTAATCTTTTTAAGACGCAGCTCTACTTCTTCCAGGGTCAGACAGGGCACTTTTAATGGGGAATTTACTTTTATATTCTGCATTTCATCTGACAGTTTATTTTCCTCAGTGAATACAGTGGAGAAAAAGATATTTAGTAGCTTTGCTTTCTCCTCATCGCTCTCTGCAACCCCCCCCTCATTACTCTGTAAGGGGCCGACACCTTCAGGTTTATACTTTTTACCATTTATATAATTAAAAAACATTTCAGGGTTAGTTTTACTCTCTTTGGGGATTAATTTCTCGGTCTCTAGTTTGGCTGTTTTATTTGTCTTTTACATATTCTATTTTTTTCCTTATAGTTTTTCAATGCTTCCTCGCTCCCCTCCTGTTTTAGTGATTTAAATGCTTTGTTTGTCATTTATTGTTTTCTTTACAGCTCTATTTATCCACACCTTTTATTCCCTTAAGGTACAGTACAGACCAAAAGTTTGGACACACCTTCTCATTCAAAGAGTTTTTTGTATTTTCATGACTATGAAAATTGTAGATTCACACTGAAGGCATCAAAACTATGAATTAACACATGTGGAATTATATACTTAACAAAAAAGTGTGAAACAACTGAAAATATGTCTTATATTCTAGGTTCTTCAAAGTAGCCACCTTTTGCTTTGATTACTGCTTTGCACACTCTTGGCATTCTCTTGATGAGCTTCAAGAGGAAGTCACCTGAAATTATTTATGTTGGTATTCCAACAGTCTTGAAGGAGTTCCCAGAGATGCTTAGCACTTGTTGGCCCTTTTGCCTTCACTCTGCGGTCCAGCTCACCCCAAACCATCTCGATTGGGTTCAGGTCTGGTGACTGTGGATGCCAGGTCATCTGGCGTAGCACCCCATCACTCTGTTTCTTGGTCAAATAGCCCTTACACAGCCTGGAGGTGTGTTTGGGGTCATTGTCCTGTTGATAAATGATGGTCCAACTAAACACAAACCGGATGGAATAGCATGCCGCTGCAAGATGCTGTGATAGCCATGCTGGTTCACTATGCCTTCAATTTTGAATAAATCCCCAACAGTGTAACCAGCAAAGCACCATCACACCACCACCTCCATGCTTCACGGTGGGAACCAGGCATGTAGAGTCCATCCGTTCACCTTTTCTGCGTCGCACAAAGACACGGTGGTTGGAACCAAAGATCTCAAATTTGGACTCATCAGACCAAAGCACAGATTTCCACTGGTCTAATGTCCATTCCTTGTGTTCTTTAGCCCAAACAAGTCTCTTCTGCTTGTTGCCTGTCCTTAGCAGTGGTTTCCTAGAAGCTATTTTACCATAAAGGCCTGCTGCACACAGTCTCCTCTTAACAGTTGTTGTAGAGATGTGTCTGCTGCTAGAACTCTGTGTGGCATTGACCTGGTCTCTAATCTGAGCTGCTGTTAATCTGCGATTTCTGAGGCTGGTGACTCTGATGAACTTATCCTCCGCAGCAGAGGTGACTCTTGGTCTTCCTTTCCTGGGGCGGTCCTCATGTGAGCCAGTTTCTTTGTAGCGCTTGATGGTTTTTGCGACTGCACTTGGGGACACTTTTCCCAATTTTATGGACTGACTGACCTTCATTTCTTAAAGTAATGATGGCCACTCGTTTTTCTTTACTTGGCTGCTTTTTTTCTTGCCATAATACAAATTCTAACAGTCTATTCAGCAGGACTATCAGCTGTGTATCCACCTGACTTCTGCCCAACACAACTCATGGTCCCAACCCCATTTATAAGGCAAGAAATCCCACTTATTAAACCTGACAGGGCACACCTGTGAAGTGAAAACCATTTCAGGTGACTACCCATTGAAGCTCATCAAGAGAATGCCAAGAGTGTGCAAGGCAGTAATCAAAGCAAAAGGTGGCTACTTTGAAGAACCTAGAATACAAGACATATTTTCAGTTGTTTCACACTTTTTTGTTAAGTATATAATTCCACATGTGTTAATTCATAGTTTTGATGCCTTCAGTGTGAATCTACAATTTTCATAGTCATGAAAATACAGAAAACTCTTTGAATGAGAAGGTGTGTCCAAACTTTTGGTCTGTACTGTATGTACCTCTCATTATTAGGATGCTTTTAAAAATATCCCATTTTGTGGCTGTATTTTTATTTTTGAGGACTTTGTCCCAGTTAGTTAGGCCTATGGCCTCTCTTAGTTGGCTAAATTTTGCTTTTTTGAAGTTTGGTATTTTTGTTCCTCCCTGAAGAAACGCCCTTTTGAATGACAGTTGGAAGGTTATTATATTATGGTCACTCTTTCCCAGTTGTCCCCCGACCTGCATATGTGGTGTTCTGTCAGGTCTATTGGTTAATACTAAGTCCAGTATGGCCGTCCCTCTAGTCGGGTCCTGAACCAGTTGGGAAAGGTAATTGTCTTTGGTTATTTCCAAGAACCTGTTTCCTTTATGAGATATACAGGTTACAGTTTCCCAGTCTATATCTGGGTAGTTGAAATCCCCCATAATAACGACTTCATTATGTTTTGCTGCCTAGTCTATTTAATTTAGAAGTAGATTTTCTGTGGACTCTGGTATATTAGGTTGTTTATAATAAAGTCCTATTAGTATTTTATTATTGTTTTTGGCGCCATTTATTTCTACCCACAGTGACTCCACATGTTCATGTCCCTCACTTATATGTTCCCGCAGTGTGGGCTTTAGACAGGACTTTACATAAAGGCAGACCCCTCTCCCTCTTCGGTTTTGGCGATCCTTTCTAAACAGACTGTAACCCTGTACTTTAACCGCCCAGTCATAGGTATCGTCCAGCCATGTCTCAGTTACTCCCACTATGTCATAGTCCTCCTCACACATCACTAATTCCAGTTCACCAGTTTTATTAGTCAGGCTTCTGGCATTAGTGTACATACAGTTAAAAGGTTTATATATATTTTTCCCCTACACCTTTCCTTCTGCACTGTTCTAGTTCCTTCTTCCATTCCTCCCCCAGTTCCATTACCTTGCCCCAGGTCTCTATCTGCACTATCTTCCCCTCCTATAATGTAGTTACCCTCCCCCCCAGTCCCTAGTTTAAACACTCCTCCAGCCTTCTAGCCATTTTCTCCCCCAAAACAGCTGCCCCTTCCCCATTGAGGTGCAGCTCATCCCTACGGTAGAGCCTGTAGCCGACAGACGTTTGTGGGGTAAAATTGAAAGAAAACCACAATTCCTCCAAGGTTTTTTCGGTTTTGACATCACGGTGTTCAGTGTGCGCTAATAATGACATGACTTCCTTATTCTGCCGCTCAATGTGATCACGAGTGTACCAAGCTTTTTTTTTTTTTTTTTTTTTAATAAAAACATTTTAAAAAATCTAAATTTTCCATCGCCATTTTCTGGCAACCATAACTTTTTTCTTTTTTATATATTTCGGTCTACAGAGCTGTATATGAGGGCTTATTTTTGTGGAATGAACTGTAGTGTTTATTTATATGTATGACTTGGATAACTGCTATTTAATTTTTTTGGGGGGAGGGGGGTCATGGTGAATACAAAATGGCAAATGTTTAAAAATGTTTTTAAATAAAAAAAAGTATTTTAATAGTTCAGACATTTTTGATGCAGCGATACCCAATGTTTATTTTTTAATGTTTATTTTTTAATTTTAATTTTTTTTTTCACTTTTTATTTGATCATTATTAGCCACCTTAGGGGACTGGTACATGGGATTTTTTGATCCCATATTCCTTTCACCCTAATATAGATCTACTGGAGTGCATAGGATTTTACACGCTCCCTGCTGAGCTGTGCCTCGTGTACAGCTCAGCAGGGAATTTGCTATGAAAGGATGTTATGGTACTTATCAGCACCATGATAGTGTTATTTGTTTAATTGGTCTTAATACTTGTCTGTCATGTATGCAATAACTTTATTTTGCATCTAAACAGAATTGTCATATGTTATAATTGCTGAAATGTTTTTTTCCTTGTTAATTTTCAATAAAATATTGAATCTCTAAAAATAAAATAATTTTTTTGTTACAGAACCAAGTACTGACACTGCAATAATCCATTTGCATAAACTGAATTATCTCACCTAGACCTATCAATGGGTCTCTATTATTACCTGCCTTCTTTGGCAGCGTGCTTTCCTCTTTTTGGCTAGCTCAGCAATTTGATGCTAAATAGACCTCCATTCATGTTCCTCGTCTGGTTTCGAGATCTTACTTGACTGCAGTAAACTTCTTTTTGATCTTGGTAGACTTATGCACTTTTAAATATACTACTTCTCTTCCAGAATATATAGAAGCAAATTTACTCATTTCCTTACCAACAGATTAAATTTTTAATTTTCGCTAGAAAAATAGGATTATAGAAACCTAGAAATCATTGTAATTAGTCATGAGCAAAGCGAGCTTCGGATGTTATATCCCAAGTCGCTTTCTTCAAAACTTCGGGTAATGCTGTACGGAGAAACGTTTTCGTACAGTATTAAAATGTATGGAAGTTAGTTATTCTTTAAGTCGCGCGTGGTAGTTGATTATTGTAAAACAGAAAACCACTTTAAAACTTGAAACTGAACTTTCTAATGGCACCATTTAATATTGCATAGGATGTAGTGGGAAGCTAGAAATAAATTTCAAATGGAGTAGAATTCTGCCACAATTTTATAGGTTTTGTTTTTACAGTGTTCAATGTGCGGTAAAACTGACCTGAGCTCTTCATTCTCCAGGTTAGAACGATTACTGCGACACCACACATCTAGTTTTTCTAGTGTTTTAATAATGAAAAAAAAACTGTAGAAAAAAATAATTTATCACCATATTCTGACCCCTATAACTTTTTTATGTTTGTTTACAGAGATGTATGGGGACTCATTTTTTTGGGGTGATCTGTACCTTTCGGTGATACCATTTTGTGGTGTGTATCACTTTTAATTTAATTTTTTGGGGGGAGAAGTGATAAAGGCATATCAGCCATTTTTTTACGCCATTTATCATATGGGAACTTTTTTAAATATATTTTAAGAGTACAGGTGTTTTTGAACGCAGCGGTGTCTAAATTGCAATTTGTATAAAGTAATGGAATTTTATCCTTCATAATATACAAACATCAATATATTCCAATATAGTTCTGCCACCTGCTGGCCTAAATTGGAATATAGCTGTAAAAGGCATCAGAGCCTCAGCAGGCCCTGGCCTTTCAAAGACAAAGTATGGCTCCCCCTGTAGCCACCTGGAGAAGCTATTTCGGACCCAGAATTGCAGCACTTCCGGGCTTTGCGCTTTCAGACGCCGTGGCCACATTTGATGACGGTATTTGAGGGGTTAAATGTCGTCAATCTGCATTTTCATTTGTCAAACACATTAGCCCCTGGGTGTCTGCTGTGTGAAACAATAGGCGCCCTGCAGCTATGGTGTCAGCTCCACTCAAGAACGGGCACTATCTTTAAAGAGCCAACATGTGACATGTCGGCAAATGGTTTATAGTTCATATTGAAAGCAAGAGAACCCAAGCAAGCAGAGTTCCTAGACCTGTGTAAATTAACAAATAAACTACCGTATTTTTCGCCCTATAAATGCGGTGCGTCTTATAGGGCGAATACAAGTGAGCGCTTCCATAAGGAAGCGCTCACTTGTACGTAGGGACCCCCATCAGACCTCAGATTAGCCCACCCAGCCACTTATAATAATCTTACTTACCTGTCCCGCGCTCCACTCTTTTCCCTGCCGGCGTGCATTATGACCTTTATGCGTCGGCGTCAGTTCATAATGCGTGCCGACAGGGAAGAGAGCGGAGCGCGGGACCGGAGGGCAGCGGCAGCACAGGACAGGTAAGTAAGATTATTATAAGTGGCTGGGTGGGCTAATCTGAGGTCTGATGGGGGCACAAGACGCTGATCTGAGGTCTGATGGGGGCACATTCTGCTGATCTGAGGTCTGATGGGGGCACATTCTGCTGATCTGAGGTCTGATGGGGGCACATTCTGCTGATCTGAGGTCTGATGGGGGCACATACTGTTGATCTGAGGTCTGATGGGGGCACATTCTGCCGATCTGAGGTCTGATGGGGGTACATTCTGCTGATCTGAGGTCTGGTGGGCGCACAGTTAGATGATATGGGGGCACAGTGGGCTGATATGGGGCCATAGTCGGCTGATCTGAGGTCTGTTGGGGGTCTGACATGGAGGGCTGATATGGGGGTCTGATGTGATTTCCTGAAATTTATTGTCTGATAAAGTCTGATAAGAGGATCTGATGAAAAATATTTTTTTCTTATTTTCCTACTCTAAAACCTAGGTGCGTCTTATGGGCCGGTGCGTCTTATATGGCGAAAAATACGGTATATTTGTTACAACATTGATTGTAGAACCAATGTGTCAACCACAGATTTAACTCTTTCAGGCAAGTGTGTCATGTACTGAAAACATACTCTGTCTGTGAGGGTGATTTCCCGTTATGGACAATGTTCAGAGCGCACTGCTTTAGAATGACTTATAATGCCTTGTGTTTCTGCCTGATCTTACTTCTACAGAATTACACTGACATAGTGCTGTCATTATAATTCTGTAGAAGTAAGATCATGCAGAGACACACAGCATGATAAATCATTATAATGTTGTGTGCTGTTACAAAACGAGCAGTGTCCATAACTGGAAATCACAATTTCACACAGTGTGTTTTCTGCAAAGGACATGCTCATCTAAAACTAGCCTTTGGGCTAATAATAAGGGCGTTATCCTGACAGTCCCCTGGTTTTAAACCTTTAACTAGGGGGTAGTCTGTGTGATTGACAGTTGACCCACAGGGGTCAGAAACACTGGTGCAGGGCACAGGACAGTAGGAGCATGTGCATTACAATAAAACGGTGTGAGAACAGGGAAGGCAGTGAAGGGTCAGTACAGGGTTCAGGCACAGGTCAAGTCAAGCAGTGAAGGGTCAGCATCCAGGAATCAGGAGGAAGTCGGTACATGAGCAGACAAACGGATGCAGCACACCTTTAAGGGGAACTAGTGAGCTAGATAGCTTATTGCTCAAGCACCCTCCTATATTTTCCAGACTATAAGACGCACTTTTATCAAGAAGAATCTTGCTAAAATGTGGCTGCGTCTTATCTTCAGTTAGAGTGGTCCAGCAGTGCCATACCTTCCCGACTGTTTCCTTGGTCATCTAATATAGTGTTTATACAGCACTATGCCCGATCAGTGGGGGTCTGCACGCTGCAGGCAGGAAAGAATTCTGAACAATCAGCACATGCAGCAAGAGGATTGTGATAGTAAAAGAAAAAAAAAAAAACCTATGGTCTTCCCCAAGCTGCGAAATGAAAGCTTGGTAATGCAAGGTCCTTTCCATGATGTCACTGGTGGGTGGAGCCGGATGGGAAGGTCAGGAAAATGAGTATAGCTGTCTGTGTGTCTATTACTAAATATGTACTCTATTTCTATTACTTAAAATGTACTCTACAGGTATGCCTATTACTAAAGATGTACCCTATGGCTTTGTGTGTGTGAGTGCAGGCAGCAGTGCTGTGTGTAAGTTACTAACATTGGCTCCTCCACTCCATTAAACCTTGGGTGCGTCTTATGGTCCGATGGGTCTTCTAGTGAGGAAAATATGGTATATTCACAAGCTCAAGTCCACTTGGAATTATTCCATTCTTTTATTGCGCAAATATAATAATTCTTTCTTTCAGTCCTTTTAGCCTTCTCCCTATTCTTTCATACTCTATCTTCTTACTCATGCATAAAGAGTACGTACACCTAGAAGTAAAGGTTTTTATGATTTAAACCTTAACGCAGGGGAACGTAAGCTGTTGTGAAACCACAAGTCTCACCATGCATATTTGCTCTTGTGAATTGTATTTTCCCAACTGCTGGCGTGCTGAAGGTTGCTGACCCCTGCCCTAAAGGTTACTTTAAAATTGGAGAAAATCCTCCTGAAAATGTCACTTTTACTATTGTAGATGTAGAATTGGTCTCGCACTAAAATTTGTGCTTTTTAACCCCTTAGTGATGTAACTCATTTTAGTCTTAAAAAGGTTGTCCAAGCTTTTTTTTTTTTTAATTTTTAGTCTAACCTGCAGACATCAGGACCTTTAGAGAAATCTACTCTCACCTGGTCCTCTCTGCTTGTTTCCAGCTCCTAGGTTGTATTCACAGGACTTTCAGTCCCCGTCTGTCAGTTTCCTAAATGGACTGGATCATGTGAAATGCCGAAATCCCTGACTGTACTCAGCAGTCATGTGCACTCAAGTGGCATATTCTCAACAGTGACATTCTTCTTGTGGACACATCTTAGCTGAGACCAGTCTTGGGGACCGGAAGTCCAGTGAAGACAGCCAGGTAGCTGGAACCAAGAGGCAGGGACCAGGTGTGATTATTGTTTTTCGCCATAGGTCCCAATTTCTGAAAGTTAGGGAAAAAAACTTTGGGTAACAATGTAGCTGTGTGAGACCTGGAATTTTGTGGGATGAGTTCTAGTTTTTATAGGAGCCATTGTGGGATACACATAATGAATTAAATAACTTACAGTAGAAAAGGCAACTTTTTTAAGGGGGGGGAGTATTAATTACATTAAGGGTTAATGTTTACACCCATACATAGACAGAAAGGTAGGGCTGTGAGCCTCCTCCTCTTTCTACAAGCTGTTTGCTTGTCCCCTTCCAACCCCTTTCTCCTCCTCCAAACAGGCTAATGTGAGTGCAAGTACATGTACAATATATGCAGCTCTCACTTCAGCCAGATCTACCAGTATTTCTGGCTGCATTCTTTGCTTTCAAACAAGACTAAGAAGAGCACACAGAATTGCCACTCTGACAGAATATTTCAAACACCGCATTGTGCCTTTCTAGCCTTTTAATAGGCCTTTTTTCATAAATATCATAAATACAGTTGCAGAGTTATTGGTTGTGAGACTTTCAGAAATGACTTCACTGTGTTTTTATGTAAACCTGCCTCTTTCATCACTTCCACACTTAATAAAACACGTTTCCCAAGAAATGGTCTTTTCAAAAACGCAGTTAGATGCTTGGCTTTCAATGCCTAGTTTAAAGGTGTCCTAAATATAAGCTGTTTCTCTTGGCTTGTAAGGAAACATTAAGATTCTGCCTTGCTGCTTTTCCACTGCTTCAGTCTTGCTAACAAGTAGTACTTTGTTTCCAGCTAAGAATGTACAAATATGATTTGGGCACGGCATTGCATCATTGTGGCCATTATTGCTGAAAGACAGGTCTAGTTCACACTGATTTGGTCAGTGATTTTCATCAGTCATTTGGAAGCCAAAATCAGGTGCAGATCTTTCCCTTATAGCTTATCTCAATCACTGATGGAAACACTGAAGTGTGAACTAGGCCTAAATCTCCCCAGCATTTGGTGTCCAATGAGTGCAGTAAACTGTTCCTTTGAGGGGGGAAAAAGACAATTTCAATAATACTTCCTTCACACCTGGCTGTGAGAGTAATCATGGGATGAATATTTGAAGACCATTTTGCTTGTGTCTGTGTTGCTTTAACTTACTCTAAATTTATTAAACATCACGGTTTAAAAAATTTAGCATATCTTTAACTCTTCGGTGAAGTGCTGTTGTATAACTGAGTGCAGGTAGTTAACAGTATATCATGTTGATGGTGTGGCTTCAGTAGCTGTGCTTGTGCCATCGCTTACAGTTGCCAACTGTGTTATACATCTGGCGCCTACCTCTCACTGCCAGGATAGGAGGTAACGCTGATTCCAGAAGTTTAACCCCTCGGATGCTGTGGCCATTGGCAACAGCTACATCTGAGAGGGGAGGGAGCACACTCTGACCAGCACCCCAAAAATGCTATTGCTGATTACTTTAAAGGCAGCCAGGGAGCCACTGTTACATCCTGCCTGTCATAATCACTATGCACTGCAATACAGAACATCAAAAGATTGCAGATTCAATTCATTTAATGCAGAAACAATTTGTGTGTGTATATAATTATGCACACCGAAAATAAATAGCTGTTAGAGAACATGAGATACGCCACCCTTCATTCGGCGCAGGCGCAGTGAGTGCAGCTGGCTGCCGGGCTCCCGGCTTCCTCACTGCACCGATGACGTCACACTACACCCGGAAGAGAAGGCGGCGCAGTGAGGAAGCCGGGAGCCAGCTGCACTCACTGCGCCTGCGCCAAATGAAGGACACACGGCGCAGGTGCGGGATTTGCAGCGCTGACAGGGCCAGCAGCAGATAGAGGGAGCTGCCTGGCCCTCTCAATCATCGGCGAAGGCGCGTTCCTGGAGGTGGGGAAAACGGCGCCACTAGGTGCAGGGTTACCACCCCCTGCACCTAGTAAGGTTAATTTGCATATTACAAAAGTTTCTTTTTAACAAAAACGGGGACACAGATCTTGAAAATATTACCATATTAGACCTCAGGTGACATTTGCACATTGCAAATGTTATCTGGCTTAATATGGTGAAACCTGATGACAGAAACCCTTTAAAAATTGGAATATCCAAACTCTGCTGAGAAAGTGGGGTTGTGGAAGACCGTTTCATGACACAGGTAATACATACATCATGGCAAGACTGAGCACAGCAACAAGTCACTAGGTAGTTGTACTTCAACAGCAAGGTCTGCCCCAAGCAAAGGTGTTTAGACGTTGAAGTTCGTTCTCCTTTGAAGAAGCACCAAGAAACAGGCAACATTCAGGACCATAGACTGACATAGTGGTTGGCCAAGAACACTTAATACAGCAGAGAATTCATGCTTACTTCTCTTCGGAATCAAATGTCCAGCAGTGCCATCAGTTCAGAACTGGCAGAAACCATTGAGACCCAGGCAGGCTCAGACTAGCCCATAGGCCCCTGAGGGCCCCAAGTCCTCTATCCACTGCACAAATAGCACCATAGTCTGACTGCACTACGTATGGATAGGCAGTGTACAACATTTTAACAGGCCTTGTTATTCTATATTCTATAACCTAGTTGTAATGTCACGTGAATTCAAAAGATTTGCGAATGAATAAGCTTAAACAACCTACGTGAATAAATATATTTACTAAGTGATTAAATGTACGATAAAACAAAGAAATCACTTACAGAATAATAAAAAGTAAATAAACATCTCTAGCCTAAATGGGGTGGAGACTCCGTCGATCATGCTATAACCCATGGCTGTCTACCCCTGTTAGAACACATGACCTACAGGCCAGGGTGTACAAGAGAAAATAGGGCAATCATACTCGCATCCTATCTAGATAGAGGCCTGGTGGAGTCTCCTGAGACAAGGTGGGTAGCAGAGTTTTAACCTGTTAGCCCCTCCTCCATTATTCTGAGATCACTCAGGAATGTGGTCTTATCAGCGCAATTGGGGGATGGGTTTCTCTCTAACCCACTTCATTACAAGGGAACTTAGAAACTATTATACAAAGTATTAAACAGAATTAAAGGGGACAACCAATCGGTTACTTAAAAATACCCTTACAATACACTAGTTATTCTATATGCAAGCAGTTGGAAAAGATGCCTTCTAGGTAAGAAGTCAGACTAGCCTGTATCCTCTCTTCCCTGGGACCTGACCTATCAAAGTAATAATCTCCTAGCATCTTTCTGCTGCATTAGCGGGTTAAATTTGCTTGTAGCTTTACAGTGGGCTCCCAGAATGATTTTACTGGTGAGCCCTTGGCAACCCAGTTCTACACTGGACCCCAGTGCATCCATCTACTGTTTGGAGAAGTCTGTTTAGAAGTGGTTTTCGTGGAAGAATTGCAACCAAAAAGCCATGCCTTGTTGTGGAAACAAGGCCAAGTGACTCCACCACTCTACAAAAACATAGGAACTGGGATGCAGAAAAATGTCAGCAGGTGCTCTGGACTGATGAGTCAAAATTTGAAATATGTGGCTTTAACAGCAGGCAGTTTGTTCGCTGAAGGCCTGGGGAGCGGTACAGTAATGACTGCCGATAAAAAACAGTGAATAATGGTGCTTAGTTTTATTGCAACAAAAGACCTACAATTAGGGGGGGGTTTTCTTCCAGCAAAGGGGAGAAAAAAAGCAAATCAGACACAGAAAAACTGAATTGCATTAATTACAAAATAGTTACATTAATTTGTTTTTCCTATACTGGAAGAAAACGCACCATGTTGCAAAAACTGCATGTTTTTTTGAAAACCGCATGCATTTTTAAATATATATTTTTTGTTTTTTAATCTAAAATGCACCACAGATGTGATGTGTGACGGCATACTTTTTTTTTCTGGAGAGAAAAAAATAAAACTATCAGCAGTGGCCATCAGTAAAAGCATTCTAACATACCTGTATGTTATTTCAGTGTTCGTTAATTGTCCCTGAAAAGATTCATATGCAAAATGATACCCAAGTACCTAGCTGGATGGGCTTTGCTTTTCAAAGTGCACAAGCCTGACCAACTTCACCGATGACTGCTACTCCCTTAACCTCCCAAGGCTTGCTCTTTTCTCCTGTGACATCATAGTATGTTTAGAATGCTCTTACCATGTGCCATTGCATGCACTTTTCCTAAAAAGACTGTGCCCCCCTTTAAAGGCTATGTACACCTTTGGAAGCAATTTTTCTGATTGCATTTTACACATTTATGGCAAAAAATCATATTGTCAATTGGTCGTTATTAAAAATATTGAGCTGTTCTGTCACAAAGGGTTGACTGTTTTTCTAACTGTGTGACTGGTACTTTCATTTTCATTTGTGTCGGTCATCTAATAACCCTTATCTCTAAACTACTATGAGGTAGTTAACACTTATTTAAGTCACATTCTTATCAGTAAGGGGTTGTTCACATATCAGTTATTTGATCAGTTATTTCCATCAGTTATTGTGAGCCAAAACCAGGTGTGGGTCAAAAACACCAAACAGGTGCAGATCTTTTCATTATACCTGATCTCGGTTTAGTGTCTACTCCTGGTTTTGGCTGACAATAACTGATGGAAATAACTGATCAAATAACTGATATGTGAACAACCTCTGACATGCATGCCTGCATTCTACATTTTGCAAGGTTTGCTGCCTCTGCTGCTTTCCATTAGAGGTCATTGATCTCTGAGGAGCAGGTATCATACACATAAGGGCTCGTTCACACGACCGCTTTTTTCTTTCCGTGTCCGTTCCATTTTTTTGCGGACTGTATGCGGAACCATTCATTTCAATGGGTCCACAAAAAAAAACAAAGTCTTCTGTGTGCATTCTGTTTCAGTATGTCCGTATTTCCGTTCCACAAGGTTGAGTCTTGTCCTATTATTGTCCGCATCACGGACAAGGATAATATTGTTCTATTTGGGGCCAGCTGTTCCGTTCCGCAAAATACGGAATGCACACGGATGTTATCCGTATTTTTTGCGGATCCGTTTTTTGCGGACCGCAAAATACATACGGTCGTGTGAACAAGCCCTAACTCAGATACCCATGTTTGTAATCCCCATGTCTAAGCTAGATGTGGTAGTTGCTTACTTAGTCTTCATCATGATTTGTTTTCCTTTCCTTTAAATTTTTTATTTTTTTTTCCCCAAGTCCTGCCACCCACCCTCCTCAGTCCTGCCCGGGTTCTGCGCGTGCCTTCGCTTTCCTTTCCCCCCCACTGTGCAGTGTGCTTTGCTCCCATGTAATGCAGATGTTATTGGGGCCATATTATTGAATTCTTTGTTTTCAGCATCTCAGCTGCTAGGTCTGTTCACTGTTAAAATAACATCACACCTCTCAATATTAAAATATTATCCCTCCACTCAATATCACAAAATAAACTTTTTGGCAGCAAAAATGTCTGTATTAGGGAAAAGCCGATTTCATGCACTGGAACTATGGGATTATAGAGATGTTTTACGGGTCTCCTGTAACATTGCCAATTCTCACAAATACTTAATGGGAATACAGCCCTGCTGCAGAATGCGCTCAGGTCACATTAAGTTGTGGCTAGCAGACTCTCTGATTCTGAGCTCCCAGGTTAGGTATCTGATTATTCATGGAATTTACCTGTTTTGTAATGAAAAGCAAACTTTGAGGACTCGTCCATTCAATTAATTTTCTAAAGTGGTTGTACGTTATACAGCACACTGGGTGAGGACACTGGGTGCTCAATTAACCCCTTAAAGAGGACCTTTCACCACTCCTGACATGCCTGTTTTAATAGCTACATTAATTTCCCATGTAATAACAATTCTGGAACATCTATTCTTAGTTCCAAAAAGTATTTATTGGGTTGATGGCAAAAATGGAGACATCGTGAATACAGTACAAAAATGCACACATTAGGCAAACATGTTTCTCATATGGTTACAAGCATGCAAGGAAAACAATGTATGTATGTATGAATCAATTACAATAATAAAACTGTTATACAACAATAAAGAATTAACCACCAATACATCTGTGAAATACCAGCAATTGCCGGCCACAGGAATAACGAATACTAAATGATACACCAATATGTTCCGAAAAAACTATACCCAAAGTAGGTAGTAAAAATGTATATACTTTATTGATTCATTCCCCGGAAGAAGCCATACGTGGCGAAACGGCGTCGGGATTGGGACTCGGCGTGTGACCCCTGTCCTCCACCTGCAGCAACCTGGTCTATATTGGTAATATGATTTTCTTATATTGGGCTATGTGTTGATAACACTCTTTTATATTACTGTTAGTCTTTGTTGGCAATTAGTACAAATTACTGAGTACCATCTTCAATGGTGCAGTTATACTATGTACTTTGCAATACCACTGTGAGATATATAGTAGTCACACGGCCTGTTTTTAGTCTATCTGGTTATTTAATTACTGTTGCTGCGGATGGAGGATTATGTGCTACACGCCGCACCCCGCCTCTTTTCTCTCTCCTGACAGTCTTATTTTACTGTGTCCTCACCTCTGTATATTTATCTATTGTTGTTTGTCTTTTTTGTAATCAATAAAGTATATACATTTTTACTACCTACTTTGGGTATAGTTTTTTCGGAACATATTGGTGTATCATTAACAATAAAGAATTGTCAATAAACATGAGTTGTCTAATTCTATCAAGACTATATCTTAAGAGAACGGCTCCCGGGGCTCTCCCGGTCAGAGATAAGGAGAAGGGGTAGGGATATATCTTGTGGCCCTCCATAGCCCAAATTGTCCGGTCAAAGGGATAAGTAGTATTGTAGGTTAGGAGAGTTGGAGTAATTTATCCAGGGGTTCCATACTTGCAAATAGCGGTCCCTGGTATCACTTAATGTTGCGTTTAGTTTTTCATACAGTGCAATCCAATTAACCCTATGAATTATTGCTGACACTGAGAGAGAGAGTACGCCATTTGGATGCTATGTGAATCCTGGCTGACATCAGAATGAATTGAAGGAGTTTATAATCTGTATAATTGAATGTTGGTGGTTTAAGGCCTAATAGGTATATGGGTGCTGACAAAGGAAGAAACCTTGCGAATACTTCAAACAACCCTCTTTTAATATTAGACCAGAACCTACGTACCACTGGGCAGGTCCACCAAATATGAAGGGTGTTTCTTACGTTCTGGCAACCTCTAAAGTTGAGGGAGAGACAGTGGAGCATCTATTCTTATGTCTGTATGTTGTTCCATTCCTTTATTATTTCTACTAGAAGTTATGAATGAATTGCTATTAGCCTTCAGTAAGGGTACAGAGGGGAGGTAACAATTTGGGGGGGGGGGGGTGTACCTGCACAGACTCTCTATCCAGTCAGTGCTGCCATTGTCAGACTGTGCAGATACACCCCCCCAACTGGTCACCTCCCCTCTGTTCCCTTACTGAAGGCTAATAGCAATTCATTCATAACGTCTAGTGCAAATAATAAAGGAATAGCACAACATACAGACATAAGAATAGATGCTCCAGAATTGTTTTTACATGGTGGATGCATGAAACTATTAAAACGTGTGTCATGGGTAGTGAAATGTCCTCTTTAATGACAGGCCTGAAAAGGCCATAAAGAGCATATGTCACCAGATTATCACCATTATTGTAGCTGACATTTTGCCCTAATTCTTTGTTTCTAAATCAGTCTTTGGTAATATGTAAGTGAGCCCCTGGGTGCAATAAAGACCATGTCATTGCACCCAGCAGTTCTTTTACATAGTATAAAAGATTGATTTTTAACCACACTGGTGGTAAATTACAAATATTTTTACGCTAGCTTTTGGCATAAAAATAGTCAATCCTTTTTTGGACGCCTTTGCAACAATATTTCACTGGGGCGCATTTACTAAGGAACGTGTGACTTTTAGCTGTAAAATAGTTGCAAGTCCTCATTTTTAACCGGCGTGCCAGTTGGGCGGCATGTGTCAGATGCTGATGCTGGTATTAGGCCACAGCAAACATTTATGGCGTAAATGCTAGCGAAAAATTAAACCAGCCACAGATGGGGCCCATCCTTCATCATAAATTAGACGAATTTAATGGCAGTGCACATTATACTATGGGTCAGTATGACACAGACTGCTGTAGGGGCAACAGTAGTGTGTCCTTACAGTGCAAACAGCCTTGGGGTCCTTTATAAGGAGGCCCCCCCCAGCTGTGATCAGGTTACCGGGAAATCTGGTGACCTGATTGAATAGAGTCCCCCTTTGATCATGCCACAGTATCGATCACAGCATGATCAATGGGTTAAAGGGGTTGTGCAGTGATTTATACTGATGACCTATCCTGTTTGACAAGGAGGCGTAAGCACCGCTTCTTGGTTTTTACACTACGCTCCGTCTCCTGTGGAGCCGTGGAGTAGTTTAATTACAAGTACAAGCTTCATTCAAGTAAATGAGCGAGTACTCATAATTACACTGCACTTCCTAGACGACAGACGTTGTAATGACCAGGAAGCAGCACTTGTATGGAGCGCCAAATCCTCTTGCAGCCATCCAGATCCGTCGTCCTCACCCGACTGCAAGTCAGTGGGGATGGATCCGTTTGGTATGACACACTCGTGTGTCATACCAAACGGATCCGCCCCCATTGACTTACAGTCAGGTGAGGACGGATCCGGATGCCTGCGGCCATGCAAGCGCAGGGGATCCGAGCACTACAGTGTTCGTTATGAGCACGTTCACTCAACTCTAGTTAGGAGATAACTTGGTGGGGGTCCAACTGCTCCTTAACACATGGTGACCCCTAAATGACTGGAGTAGCAGGTCAAGCATGCATTCTTCCTCTTCATTCATCTGTACGGGACTGTGCTGTACTCTCTCTGATAGTCTTGTAGGGATGAATGACGAGTGCATGCTCAACCTTCCACTTCATTCATTTTGCGGGTCCCTTCAGGATACAGGCCTGTTCTTGTGATCAGTGGGGATCCTAGCGATCATACTGCCATCAATATAACATTTATAATGGCTTATAACTTGATATAACCTCTTTAATATAGAAGGCTGGAGGAGGGTTTAAACTAGGGACTGGGGGGAGGGTAACTACATTATAGGAGGGGAAGATAGAGACCTGTGGCAAGGTAATGGAACTGGGGGAGGAATGGAAGGAGGAACTAGAACCGTTCAGAAGGAAAGGTGTAGGGTAAAAAATATACATCAACCTCTTAATTGTATGTACACTAATGCCAGAAGCCTGACTGATAAAACTGGTGAACTGGAATTAGTGATGTGTGAGGAGGACTATGACATAGTGGGAATAACTGAGACATGGCTGGATGATAGCTATGACTGGGCAGTTAATGTACAGGGTTACAATCTGTTTAGAAAGGATGGCCAAAACCGGAGAGGGGGAGGGGTCTGCCTTTATGTAAAGTCCTGTCTAAAGCCCATACTGCGGGAAGATATAAGTGAGGGACATGAAGATGTGGAGTCACTGTGGGTAGAAATACATGGAGCCAAAAACAATAATAAAATACTAATAGGAGTTTATTATAAACCACCTAATATATCAGAGACCACAGAAAATCTACTTCTAAACGAAATGGATGAGGCAGCAAATCATAATGAGGTCGTTATTATGGGGGATTTCAACTACCCAGATATAGACTGGGAAACTGAAACCTGTATATCTCATAAAGGAAAGCGGTTCTTGGAAATAACCAAAGACGATTACCTTTCCCCAACTGGTTCAGGACCCGACTAGAGGGACGGCCATACTGGACTTAGTATTAACCAATAGACCTGACAGAACAACAGATGTGCAGGTTGGGGGGACACCTGGGAAATAGTGACCATAAAATAATAACCTTCCAACTGTCATTCAAAAGAGCGTTTCTTCAGGGAGGAACAAAAATACCAAACTTCAAAAAAGCTAAATTTAGCCAACTAAGAGAGGCCATAGGCGTAACTAACTGGGACAAAGTCCTCAAAAATAAAAATACAGCCACAAAATGGGATATTTTTAAAAGCATCCTAATATCTAATTGTGAGAGGTACATAGCTTATAGGAATAAAAGGGTAAGGAACAAGAAAAAAACAATGTGGATAAATAGAACTGTAAAGAAAGCAATAAATGACAAAAAGAAAGCATTTAAATCACTAAAACAGGAGGGGAGCGAGGAAGCATTGAAAAACTATAAGGAAAAAAATAGAATATGTAAAAGACAAATAAAAGCAGCAAAACTAGAGACCGAGAGATGAATCGCCAAAGA
This sequence comes from Rhinella marina, assembly GCA_900303285.1. Classification (NCBI taxonomy): domain Eukaryota; kingdom Metazoa; phylum Chordata; class Amphibia; order Anura; family Bufonidae; genus Rhinella; species Rhinella marina. The sequence goes on from ONZH01024240.1 coordinate 165,750, forward strand.
GAGTAAAACTAACCCTAAAATGTTCTTCAATTATATAAATGGTAAAAAGGATAAACTCGAAGGTGTCGGCCCCTTACAGAGTAATGAGGGGGGAGTTGCAGAGAGCGATGAGGAGAAAGCAAAGCTACAAAATATTTTTTTTCTCCGCTGTATTCACTGAGGAAAATAAACTGTCAGATGAAATGAATATAAAAGTAAATTCCCCATTAAAAGTGCCCTGTGTCTGACCCAGGAAGAAGTAGAGCTGCGTCTTAAAAAGATTAAAATAGATAAATCGCCAGGACCGGATGGCATATGCCCCCGTATCCCAAGAGAATTAAGTAATGTCATAGCCAGACCCTTATTACTGATATTCAAGGACTCTATACTGGCAGGGAGTGTTCCACAGGATTGGCGCATAGCAAATGTGCCAATATTCAAAAACGGTCCAGTTTAACATCTGTCGTGGGTAAACTGTTTGAGGGTTTTCTAAGAGATGCTATCTTGGAGTACCTCAATGAAAATAAGCAAATAACTCCATATCAGCAAGGCCTCATGAGGGATCGGTCATGTCAAACTAATTTGATCAGTTTTTATGGGGAGGTAAGTTCTAGACTGGACCGCAGCGAATCAATGGATGTCGTATATCTGGACTTCTCCAAAGCATTTGACACGGTACCACATAAAAGGTTAGTATATAAAATGAGAATGCTTGGCATGGGAGAAAATGTCCGTATGTAGGTAAGTAACTGGCTCAGTGATAGAAAACAGAGGGTGGTTATTAACGGCACATAATCAGATTGGGTCACTGTCACTAGTGGGGTACCACAGGGGTCAGTGTTGGGCCCTATGCTCTTCAATATATTTATCAATGATCTTGTAGAAGGCTTGCACAGTAAAATAACATTTTTTGCAGATGACACTAAACTGTGTAAAGTAATTAACACAGAAGAGGACAGTGCACTGCTACAGATGTATCTGGATAGACCGGAGGCTTGGGCAGAGAAGTGGCAAATGATGTTTAACACTGACAAATGTAAGGTTATGCATATGGGAAGGAATAATGCAAGTCACCAGTACATTGGGTAATTCTGACATGGAAAAGGACCTAGGAATATTAGTAAACAGCCAACTAAGCTGCAGAAACCAGTGTCAGACAGCTGCTGCCAAGGCCAATAAGATAATGGGTTGCATCAAAAGAGGCATAGATGCCCGTGATGAGAACATAGTCCTGCCACTTTACAAATCACTAGTCAGACCCCACATGCACAGTTTTGGGTTCCTGTGAACAAAGCAGACATAGCAGAGCTGGAGAGTGTTCAGAGGAGGGCAACTAAAGTAATAACTGGAATGGGTGGACTACAGTACCCAGAAAGAGTATTAAAATTAAGGTTATTTACATTAGAAAAAAGACGACTGAGGGGAGATCTAATAACCATGTATAAATATATCAGGGGTCTGTATAGAGATCTCTCCCATGAACTATTTATCCCCAGGACTGTGACGAGAGGACATCATCTGCGTCTGGAGGAAAGAAGGTTTGTACACAAACATAGAAGAGGATTCTTTACGGTAAGAGCAGTGAAACTATGGAACTCTCTACCTGGGGAGGTGGTGATGGTGAGTTCACTAAAAGAGTTTGAGGGGCCTGGATGTATTTCTGGAGGGTAACAATATTACAGGTTATAGCTACTAGAGAGGGGTTGTTGATCCAGGGAGTAAGGCCCCATTCACACGACCGTGTCGGTCGTGTGAATGGGGCCATATCTATCCGCAAAAATGCGGGAATACATGCGGCCCCATTCACCTCCTTTACTTTCGGGGCCATGTTCTTGATATAGGTGCGGGTCCCAGCGGTGGGACCCGCACCTATAGGACAATGGGGGCATTTCCTAGCGATATGCCCCCATTGTCCAAGATGGGAATACCCCTTTAATGGTCTGACTGTGAAAGTGAAGCAAAGCTGTTTTCTGGGCAGAAACGCCAAACAAAGTTAGAGAACCTGTCACCACAAAATGCAGTGCAGTCTGCAGCCAGCACGTTAGAGCAGGAGGAGCTGGGCAGATTGATATATACAGTTAGTTCCATATATATTTGGACAGAGACAACATTTTTTTATTTTTGTCTTGTACATTACCACAATGGATTTTGAACAAAACAATAAAGATGCAGTTGAAGTTCAGACTTTCAGCTTTAATTCAGTGGGTCAGATCATCAATAAAGCCAGTGCCGCTGACACTTCCTCCGCCGTGTTTTACAGATGATGTGGTATACTTTGGATCATGAGGTGTACCATACCTTCGCCATACTTTTTTCTTTTAATCATTCTGGTAGAGGTTGATCTTGGTTTCATCTGTCCAAAGAATGTTCTTCCACAATTTTGCTGGTTTTCTAAGATTTTTTTTTTTTTTTTTTTTTTTTAGCAAAGTCCAATCTAGCCTTCTTATTCTTGAGTCTTATGAGTGGCTTGCACCGTGCAGTAAACCTTCTGTATTTACATTCATGCAGTCTTCTCTTTATGGTAGATTTGGAAATTAATACTCTTCACCATGGTAATTATTCTGCGATCATCCGCTACTGTTGTCTTTCGTGGGCGTCCAGGTCTTTTTGCATTGTTGTGGTCACAAGTGCTTGCTTTCTTTCTCAAGATGTAACAAACTGTATATTTTACCACTCCTAATAGTGTAGCAATTTCTCGGATGGGTTTTTTCTGTTTTTGCAGATGAAGGATGGCTTGTTTCACCTGCATGGAGAGCTCCTTTGACTGCATGTTTACTTCTCAGCAAAATCTTCAAAATGCAAGCACCACACCTCAAATCAACTCCAGGCTTTATATGTACTTAATTGAGAATGAAATAATGAAGGAATTGCCCACACCTGCCCATGAAACAGCCTTTGAGTCAATTGTCCAATTACTTGTGGTCCAAAACTGGGACCTGTAGTTTTGTGGGAAAGATTAAGTAAAATGAATAATTAATACATTTAAAGAGGACGTTTCACCGCTCCTGACATACCTGTTTTAATAGCTTCATTCATTCCCTCTGTAATAACAATTCTGGTGCATCTATTCTTATGGCTCTATGTTGTGCCATTCCTCTATTATTTCTACTAGAAGTTATAAATGCATTGCCAGCAGTCTGCAGTAAGGGTACAGAGGGGTGGTACCTGCACAGTCTGAAAATGACAGCACTGATTGGGTAGAGTGAGACTGTGCTGGTACACACCCCCAACTGGTTACCTCCCCTCTGTACCCTTACTTCAGACTGCTAGCAATTCATCCATAACTTCTTGTAGAAATAATAAAGGAATGGCACAACATACAGCCATAAAAATAGATGCTCTAGAATTATTATATGGGGAATGCATGAAGCTATTAAAATGGGCATGTCAGAAGTGGTGAAAGGTCCTCTTTAATTGATTGATTGCATTTACTGTGACGTGTGTATACGTAGATGGCTGTCAGTGACTGATAAGACCTCCTCTGTGAACAATGAAATCAGAAACCCAGATGTATACAGTGCCTTGAGAAAGTATTCGGCCCCCTAGAACTTTTCAACCTTTTGCCACATTTCAGGCTTCAAACAAAAAGATGTAACATTTTAAATTTTTGGTGAAGAATCAACAACAAGAGGGTCACAATTGTGAAGTGGCATGAAATTTATTGGATCATTTAAACTTATTTTGTAATAATAAAGCTGAAAAGTTGGGTGTGCAAAATTATTCGGCCCATTTACTTTCAGTTTAGAAAACTCACTCCAGAAGTTCATTGAGGATCTCTGAATGATCCAATGTTGTCCTAAATGACTGATGAAGATAAATAGAATCCACCTGTGTGTAATCAAGTCTCTGTAAAAATGCACCTGCTCTGTGATAGTCTCAGGGTTCTGTTTAAAGCACAGAGAGCATCATGAAGACCAAGGAACACACCAGGCAGGTCCGTGATACTGTTGTGGAGAAGTTTAAAGCCAGATTTGGATACCAAAAGATTTCCCAAGCTTTAAACATCCCAAGGAGCACTGTGCAAGTGATAATATTGAAATGGAAGGAGTATCAGACCACTGCAAATCTACCAAGACCCGGCCGTCCCTCTAAACTTTCATCTCAAACAAGGAGAAGACTGATCAGAGATGCAGCCAAGATGCCCATGATCACTCTGGATGAACTGCAGAGATCTACAGCTCAGGTGGGAGAGTCTGTCCATAGGACAACAATCAGTCCAACACTTCACAAATCTGGCCTTTATGGAAGACTGGCAAGAAGAAAGCCATTTCTCAAAGATATCCATAAAAAGTCTCGTTTACAGTTTGCCACAAGCCACCTGGGAGACACACCAAACATGTGGAAGAAGGTGCTCTGGTCAGATGAAACCAAAATCCAACTTTTTGGAAACAATGCAAAACGATATGTTTGGCATAAAAGCAACACAGCTCATCACCCTGAACACACCATCCCCACTGTCAAACATGGTGGTGGCAGCATCATGGTTTCGGCCTGCTTTTCATCAACAGGGAAGATGGTTAAAATTGATGGGAAGATGGATGGAGCCAAATACAGGACCATTCTGGATGAAAACCTGTTGGAGTCTGCAAAAGACTGTCCAAGACTAGGGCGGAGATTTATCTTCCAACAAGACAATGATCCCAAACATAAAGCAAAATCTACAATGGAATGGTTCAAAAATAAATGTATCCAGGTCTTAGAATGGCCAAGTCAAAGTCCAGACCTGAATCCAATTGAGAATATGTGGAAAGAGCTGAAAACTGCTGTTCACAAATGCTCTCCATCCAACCTCAAAGAGCTCGAGCTGTTTTGTAAGGAAGAATGGGCAAGAATTTCAGTCTCTAGATGTGCAAAACTGATAGAGACATACACCAAGCGACTTGCAGCTGTAATCGCAGCAAAAGGTGGCGCAACAAAGTATTAATGCAAGGGGGCCGAATAATTTTGCCCGCCCCACTTTTCAGTTTTATTATTACAAAAAAGTTTAAATGATCCAAAAAATTTCGTTCCACTTCACAATTGTGACCCACTTGTTGTTGATTCTTCACCAAAAATTTAAAATGTTATATCATTTTTTTTGAAGCCTGAAATGTGGCAAAAGGTTGAAAAGTTCCAGGGGGCCGAATACTTTCGCAAGGCACTGTAAATTACACATTTTACTAAATCTTTTCCCACAAAAACTATATATCCATCTGCTCAGCTTCTCGTGCTCTAGAACATTCTGTCCACAGATTGTATTGCATTTCATGGTGACAGATCTTCAAGTAGAATACATGGAGAAAAGCTAATAAAATACAAGTCCAAAAAGTTGGGACGCTGTGTGATCTATAAATAAATGCAATTAAAACAGAATCCAATGATCCAATAAGTCTCATAGACCCAAATTGTATTCACAGTAGATCATAGAACACATATCAGATGTTGGAAGTGAGACATTTTACCATTTTATGAAAAAAAAAAACTAATTTTAGAACTTAATAGCAGCAATGCATCTCTAAAAAATTAGAACTGGATCATGTCTACCATTGTGTAGCATCTTCTCTTCAACACAAGTGAGAGGAATGCTGCCCCATTCTTGTCTCTTGTAGGATTCTATTTGCTCAACAATTCTGGGTTGTCTTTGCAAGATTTTTCATTTTGGTAAAAGGTCTAGATTGCAGGCAGACCAGTTAAACACATGGACTCTTCTTCTGCCATGCTGTTGTGATGGATGCAGTATGTGGCTTAGCATTGTCTTTGGTGAAGTATGCAAGGCCTTTTCTGAAAGAGACATTGTTTGAATGTAAGAATATGTTCCAAAACCTCTATATACTGTTCAGCATTGATAGTGCCTTTCGAGATGTATAAGCTGCTCATGCCATAGGCACTAATGCAACTTCATACCATGAGAACAGAGATGCAGGCTTTTGAACTGTGCGCTGATAACGAGCTGGATGGTTTCTCTCCTCTTAAGTCCACTGGACACAGAGTTAGTGGATTCCAAAAAGAATTTCAAATTTTGATTAATCTGATCACAGAACAGTTTTCTGTGTTTTGTTTTTTTTTTGCTTTGGAGAAATAAGAAAATGATACTTGTTTGTAATTGTTCACATAGCCTTTCAGATGGCAGCCATGACTAAGGGCCCATTCACATGACAGCGTGAATGGGGCCGCATCTCTTCCACAATTTTGGCGGCATTACATCGCGGAGAGCTGCAGGTCCGTGAAAAAACATAGAACATGTCCTATTCTTGTCCGCAATTGCATCTGAACGGTCCCTTTGAGCATAGAGATTAGGCTGAGTTCACATCAGCGTTCAGCCTTTCCATTATAGGAGCAGAAGAACGGAAAGGACGTATTCGACACATAACTGAGCCGAATGGAGGCTACGGGCCCCATAGATTATAATAGGGTGCGTTAGTTTCCACTCAGGAAGATGTTTGAAGCGGAGACAAAAGTCCTGCATGCACTACTTTTGTCCCTGCTTCAAACATCTTCCTCTGAGTGGAAACCAAACAGACTCCATTATAGTCTACGGGGTCCATAGGCAAATTCGTCTTTTTTTTTTTTTCTGCTCCTATAACAGAGCAGAACAGAAATGCTGGATGCTGATGTGAACTCAGCCTTACAAGACAAGCGGTAGTGTAATGATTGTCAGAGGTGACATTGCTATGAAGTGAGGTGTTCTCAAACGCAGGCAGCAGGAGCCGAGCCTGTGTCATACTGAGAACTGAAACCTCTTAATTCATTTTGACACAGTTTCCTGAAAGGATGAAGAGTTTTTACCTCTGGTCGATGTGATTATTTGTTAGCATTAGACAGAATGCTGTTTTATTGACTGTTAACAGCTGTTTAGCTGAGAAAGACATTGTTCTGTTCACCAGAACACTGCAGTGATGTTTATGTTCTGGGTTAGCAATGTGCTGCTTTTTTGTCCTTCCTATAAATTGCCAAAGTAGTATTACAACATGCCTATTAAGTCATTAGGAGACCATTTCCAGGCTGAGTTTTTATTTATGGGGCTTTGGCTCTCTTTCATGGAGTGGTCCTGAGAGTGGAACCTAATATGGCCTGGAGTTAAAGGGAGTCTGTTACCAGTGACACCCCCTCCCCCATTCAACAGTTTACTTAGATGCATAGCTGTGGTTCACCTGATTAAAACACTGTTTTTCTTTTGTTGATCTGAAGCTTCATTCCGGAGTTTGATACTTTTTCTTAATATGCAAATTAAGTGTTTGGTGTCATGAGGGCATCATCTTTGCACTCAAGCTTCACTCCTTTCTGTTTTCAGCCTCTCATTGACAGCTTTCATTGACAGGGCTAGGCAGTGGCAAAGCAGCTATGGAAGAGCGATCACTGCATGTAAATGTGTGGTCTGCTCCACTGAACGAGCAGCTGACTGTCGGGAAGGAACGCTTCCTGTTCCATCGGCTCGTGTAAACCTGTCTTTAGTATGTGCCATTTACTTGACTCTGCACTGCTCGTAGGATTTGTTAGGCTGTGGAGCCTTTGTTTATACACTTCAGCCAGTCTGGAGAAAGAGGGCTGCAATATAATACAATGGTAGAATCGGGAAAACACTGCAGCCGGAAGTGGCTGGCAGCATTTTATACCCTGTGGGAACAAAGAATGAAATCCAGGATTTCCAGTCTTCCTTTCTCCTGACATTTTGCTGTAAAGAAACCCCATACACATGAGATAGTTGGCTGAAACCTTACCTCTAATGTGTATGGTAATCTTAAAGTTCAGCTGATAATACTGAATTGCAGTGATTTATCTTACAAGTCTGCCCTAGTTTGGCATATGTATAAAGTGGACAAGAGGAGGCAAAACTGTAACTCAGTGCTTATCCACCTACTGTAGAACATATTGAGGGGAATGTATTAAGCCATGCACTCCTAAATTCTGTCTTTAAAAAGTTGCAGAATAGGGTTTGTGCATTTTTACACTGCTCACATAGCTCTGCATAACACACCGCTGCTCCTGCCTGTATAGCGCTCACTGCAGCCCTGAATCCATACATAAGTACACCGCTGTGGAGTGTACAGATATTAGTGTGTTAGAAACCTGAAATTTGGGTGGCTAATTCTCATGGAAAACAATTTTACTAATTTACTAAATTTCATGTCATTTAGGATAGTTTTTAATAAGATTTTTCTAAAGTTTAGGTACACTTTAATGTATAATTTTTCATTTTGTTGGAATAAGTCCTATATGTGAAAAAAAACGGAAAATATAGTGATATCATATCATGAAAGCAGGGTATATACACTCACCGGCCACTTTATTAGGTACACCTGTCCAACTGCTCGTTAACACTTAATTTCTAATCAGCCAATCACATGGCGGCAACTCAGTGCATTTAGGCATGTAGACATGGTCAAGACAATCTCCTGCAGTTCAAACCGAGCATCAGTATGGGGAAGAAAGGTGATTTGAGTGCCTTTGAACGTGGCATGGTTGTTGGTGCCAGAAGGGCTGGTCTGAGTATTTCAGAAACTGCTGATCTACTGGGATTTTCACGCACAACCATCTCTAGGGTTTACAGAGAATGGTCCGAAAAAGAAAAAACATCCAGTGAGCGGCAGTTCTGTGGGCGGAAATGCCTTGTTGATGTCAGAGGAGAATGGGCAGACTGGTTCGAGCTGATAGAAAGGCAACAGTGACTCAAATTGCCACCCATTACAACCAAGGTAGGCAGAAGAGCATCTCTGAACGCACAGTACGTCGAACTTTGAGGCAGATGGGCTACAGCAGCAGAAGACCACATCGGGTGCCACTCCTTTCAGCTAAGAACAGGAAACTGAGGCTACAATTTGCACAAGCTCATCGAAATTGGACAGTAGAAGATTGGAAAAACGTTGCCTGGTCTGATGAGTCTCGATTTCTGCTGCGACATTCGGATGGTAGGGTCAGAATTTGGCGTCAACAACATGAAAGTATGGATCCATCCTGCCTTGTATCAACGGTTCAAGCTGGTGGTGGTGGTGTCATGGTGTGGGGAATATTTTCTTGGCACTCTTTGGGCCCCTTGGTACCAATTGAGCATTGTTGCAACGCCACAGCCTACCTGAGTATTGTTGCTGACCATGTCCATCCCTTTATGACCACAATGTACCCAACATCTGATGGCTACTTTCAGCAGGATAATGCGCCATGTCATAAAGCTGGAATCATCTCAGACTGGTTTCTTGAACATGACAATGAGTTCACTGTACTCAAATGGCCTCCACAGTCACCAGATCTCAATCCAATAGAGCATCTTTGGGATGTGGTGGAACGGGAGATTCGCATCATGGATGTGCAGCCGACAAATCTGCGGCAACTGTGTGATGCCATCATGTCAATATGGACCAAAATCTCTGAGGAATGCTTCCAGCACCTTGTTGAATCTATGCCACGAAGAATTGAGACAGTTCTGAAGGCAAAAGGGGGTCCAACCCGTTACTAGCATGGTGTACCTAATAAAGTGGCCAGTGAGTGTAAGTAGAAGGATGCAATGGTTATTTCTTCATCTCAAACAATTTATTGGAACAAAACCCACAAAACCCAACAACAGTGGTGGGTATACCCCCACAAAAATGTTAATGTCTCAATAACTTTGAGCATTAATTACAGCTTGACAACAATGTCTCATGCTGTTCACAAGTCATTTGGCTCACAAAAGTGTGGGCCACTCCATTTGAGGTACCCTAGTCTCCAGGAACCGTTCCCTAATTATGCGACCTCGATGAGCTGGCGCATTGTTGTCCATGAAGATGAAATTAGGCCTTTGTTGTTCATGCAGAGGCACAATGACTAATGACTGGATTAATGATGTTATTCAAGTAGCTTGTCAATGTACCATTCACAAAGTGTAGGGCAGTTCTGTATTGACTAGACACACCTGCCCACACTGTAATACCACCACCAAAGGCCAGTCTATTGCTGATGCATAGCGCTCTCCTTGACGTCTCCAACATCATTGGAGGGCATCTTTTCATCTCCACGTGAACTTTCATTAGTGAACAGCACTGAGGCCCACTGGTCCCTTGTTCAGTGTAGTTGCTTCCTAGCCCGTGCAAGCCGATGATGCCTGTGCCCTGGTAGTGTGGTCAGATACCCTTGCAGGTTGTCTAGCATGCAGTCCACGCTGATGTTAATGGTTTCAAATGGTCTGACATGACATAGTCTTCAGTGTTGGATGTGGTCAAAGGATGTCCACTTCTATGCCTTTCTGTGATTGTTCCAGTCTCTCTGTATCTCCGTTGAAACCTGTTGATGACACTCTCTAACACGCTAAGCTCAGTGGCCACTTCTGTCTGAGAACATCCTGCATGAAGCCTCGCAATGGTGAGGTACTGTTGATCAATTGTTAGGTGTCACCATGGTCTCATGTCAAATGTGAACAGCTTGATGAGGACTGTTTAAATGCCAATTCTAAATGAACCAGGAAATTTATTGGGTGATTCATGGATCAATCACCTGTTTTGAATTTTGCAGTTAAGCTCCTTGTTAGAGAACAGCAAGTTGTACAAACATACTGAACCATTAACAGTTGGACATGTGCATTCAAAAGTTTAGAGAAGGTCGCATTAAGTTTATCTGTAAAGGTTAGATTGCATTTTAGGTTGAACATGAACATGAAATTTCACCCATAAGCCAAATATTTTGTGAACTGCATGTGTGTATATCTAATATATAAATCTAAGTGTAGGTATGTGTATATGTATGTCCACTAAAGGAAGCTGCACCGTCGCATTTGCAATTACAAAATTTTGCAGACTCCTCCTGTGACTCGGGGAACTTCATAGACTGTTTTGAGTGGGAATTTTCACCCCACACTTTCCAATTATTTACCAAAAAATACGCTTGGTAACCTAACCGCCAAACTACAGGAGCCAATGTCTGTTGTGGCAGTTAGTCAGGATATTCATCATGTTGCATATAGCAACCAATCACAGCTCATCTTCTATTTTCCTACAGGTCATTAATATGAGCTCTGATTTGTCCTTAGTTGCCTATAGCAACTATGCTTAGTATAAGTCAGCTTATGTGTGAGTTAATGATTTTGATTGCGATGCTTAACCAATGTTGTTGTAGAGACTGATGTAACTCACATGACCTTAAGCGTATACTAATTCTGTGGGGTTTTATATACTGTCAATTAAAGACAATAATGCTGCTGGGGAGGTCACTGTTAAAGGGAGCAGGGGACTGTGGGTGGGTACTGTGAGGTCACTCTTAAGGGAGTGGGGTACTGTGGCTTTCACTGTTAAAGGAGCAGGCACTGTGGAGGTCTCTGTTAAGGGGGCATGGAATGGTGGAGGTCACAGTTAAGGGAACTGTCCGCTGTGGAGGTCACTGTTAGGGGGCTGGGTGCTGCAGAGGTCACTGTTAAGGGGCAGGCCCCTGTGGAGGTCACTGTCAAGGGGTTGGGGTGCTGTGGAACTTCTTGTTAAAAGGGCAGGCTGCTGTGAAGGTCCCATTTTAAGGAGGTGGAGCACTGTGGTGTGGTCAGTGTTAAGGGTTGGGGTGCTGTGGAGGTTACTGTTAAGGGGGGATACTATCGATATCTTATATATATATATATATATATATATATATATATATATATATATATTAGCAGAAGGACATATACTCAACTGCAAACTGGTGTTTGAACACCTTACCCCCAAAAACCATATTGACAGATTTGCCTAGCTTATGTGTATTAATGGGTCACACTTGGTTTGGTGGCTGATGAAAGAGGTAGCTGCACATGTTCAAGTCTTATTTCCTTCTTTGGGAGTCATATAAACAACCAAGCTTGCAATACCCTCTAGTGTTGTCTCTCAATCACAGTAGAATACAAGTGCTCTGCTATCTCCGACAGTCGCAGATAGTTGAATTGATTGCACCACCACTCCATTGAAATGTGGGAACACTGGGTCGACCAGTGTTTAAACCCCTGCTGATTAGACACTTATTCTCTATATGGTGCATAGGTAATAAGTGTTTGTCAGCAACTTATTCCGTATAGGATTCTGGAGGGTCCTACAGCTGGGGACCCTGCCGATCATAAGAAAGAGGGCTGATGGTGCCCCATATAAATGAAGCAACAGACACGTGTCTGCCATTCTGTTCAACTCTGTGTGACTGCTGGAGATATCAGAGTGCAAGTACTCTGGAAGCCCCATACAGCTAAATGCTTATTCAGCGCTCCATACAAATGGTTGATACACAGGCCCCCTTTCTTGCTATAGACGGAGGGGCCCCAACAGTCAGATCTCCACCTATAAGATACTTATCTCCTATTCTATGGATAAGGGATAATTTGCTATCATTGGACAACACCTTTATTGAAGTGGAGTTAGTATTGTATTGTACATAGTTTGTGAATACCTTGTTTCTGGGAAACCTGCAGATTTTACATGACTCTATACAAAAATGAATGTGCTCATTTATCTGTATTTTCTAGTAAGTTGTAGAACCAATATTATTTTTCTTTTGCAGGGTTTTTTCCTTACTGTTTCCCCTGAATCTATCCTCAAAGTGGCCACCCATGCCTCAGAAAACAACAAGATCTTTTGCATGAACCTATCTGCCCCCTTCATTAGTCAGTTCTTCAAGGAGCCTCTCATGAAAGTCATGCCGTATGTGGACATTCTTTTTGGAAATGAAACGGTAAGGAACATTTTACTGCTTTGGTGACTAAGATAGATAGTAAAAAGAATGGATGTTCATTGGATAGTCCCATCATAGTACAGCATAGAACAGCAACTCTCTCTGCCACCCACTGTGTAGGAAACTGCAACACATCCCTGCTGGGCAGAAAAATGCCAGTGGGACTTCATTGTCCAAGTTAGTGGAGCACACAGAGGTTGGACTCCAGTAAATGTTATATTACCAATATGCCTTAACAGTGTGTGATTGAAACAATACTGTAAACAGCATTGGTCTTCATAATTGATTTAATCTCAAAGACAACATTGTGGTGTTGCTTATTGCTGTCCAACACATGAAGCCTGGGAATCTGTCAAAGGAAGTAATAATGTTGAGCCCCCATTTCAAGCTGGTACATTAAATGTACACAGCCAGATTCGGACTGGGGTACATTGGGCTCACCAGAAGAATTGATGCTGAGGGCTCACCTTTCATCTTTTACAAAATTAATAAAAAATATTGTCCATATAATGCTATATAAATAATACCAATATGTATTGTACATATAAATTCTGTTATCATAATGGGCACTATTTAAAGGGCTCCTGTCAGCAGATTTGTACTTGTGATACTGGCTGACCTGTTACATGTGCGCTTGGCAGCTGAAGGCATCTGTGTTGGTCCCATGTTCATATGTGACTGCATTGCTGAGAAACATGTTTAAAGGGGTTTTCCAGAATTTTACTACTGATGACCTATCCTCAGTATTCACCCAGGATCCCCACCAATCAGCTATTTGAGAAGGTACCGGCACTGCTGTGAGCACCACTACCTTTTCACAGCTTACCAAGCACAGCGCCGTACATTGTACAGCGGCTGTGCTTGGTATCGTGCTCAGCCCCTTTCACTTGAATGGGGCTGAGCTGCTCCTAGGCCACGTGACCGATGAACGTGACGTCACTGGCCTAGGAAAAGCGAAGAGAAGGCCGTGGTGCTCACGGGAGTGCTGGTGCCTTCTCAAACGGCTAATCGTCGAGGGTCCGGGGTGTTGGACACCCACCGATCAGATACTGATGATGTAAAATCCCTGAAAACGCCTATAATATATGCAAATGAGCCTCTAAGAGCAATGAGGGTGTTACACCTAGAGGCTTTGCTTTCGCTACAACTTCCACTGACAGGGCCAGGTGTGATGAGGTTTACACTGACTGGCCCTGTCATTTAAAGTGAAGAGGGAACGGCAATTGCATAGAAAAGTGAACCTATAGGTGTAACAGCAACACTTCGGAGCCCCATACATAGAGTTCGCTAAACACATGTCTGATTGCCCCCTGGTTCATTTTGGCAGTGAGCAGCTTCACTGTAGTGTCAGTCCACCACCGTGCACCTTGATAGCTGACACTTACCCCTCTCATCAGTGGCATGTGCAGGATGAGCCCCGTCACGGCCTCCATCCAACGCAGTTTCGCCACTTCTGGCTTCCCCAGAAGAAGCCAGAAGTGGCGAAACGGTGTTGGGTGGAGGCCGCGACGGGGCTCATCCTGCACATACAGGTATAACTATTGGGATTTTCTTTTTTACGATGTTTTTTTTTTCCAATTTTGCCTATCCACCACATTATGTTTCAGAGATAAGTACCCAGATATGGTTTGGAGGGTGTTGGCAATTTTTGGTAAAACATCATAACATACAAAATGTTTTTTCTGAATACCTGTTATACTGTGCATGGATGACCTCTGTCGCGTCCCCCAGTTTGTGTTCCTCAGCTACATGTGCTTCCAGCCGCTGAATTAATCATGTTTTTTATTTAATTTGCATTGTTATTTATGTTATAACTAATAAAGTATACCATTTATATCGATTTATGGTGTGGAGGTGGTTGTTATATTTTTTTGGTGGTTATCTATTTGCAAGATTACTTCCACCGTTTTTCAGTTTTTTCAGGGATGATGTTTTGTTATTTTCCCGGATATCAATTATAGGAGTATCGTACTTTCAGACTAGTGGCAGTGGCTGCCGCTAGTGCACGCTGGAACTCCACTCTGGCCCCATTCACTATAATGGGGGTGGACCGAAGTTCCGGCCGCAGCACGGCAAACATGCCGAGAGACAGCCAGAAAAAATCTACAACAATGGGGCCGGAGCGGAGTTCCGGCGGCACGCGTGCACTAGCGGCAGCACGGATTTGACAAGCTGTTCACCCGCCGGAGCAGCCTGCCGGAGAAGGCTGCTGCTAGTCTGAACCTAGCCTAAAACTTTTGTGCAGTATTGTATGATCTGCAATTTTGGATTGTATGATAAAGAAATTACTGTGCAAATGTGCTTTTATTGTGTTAAATTTATATCTGCAAAAATTGTCCTAGCATCAACCAGAAGTGTGAGCTTGGTTTTAAATGAGAAACTGGTATGACAAATCAAGGGCAAGTAGAGGCAGTCTAATTTTCTGTCCGATCGATCATCTTGCAGTCTAATACTGCCTCTAATTGCCCAATAAATGAGCAAACTCATCGGGCAATCCAGATCATGCAGATCGCGCTGTCTAATAGTGATTTGCCGCTGGCACACGGCTGTTCTGCATGGGAATGAGTGATGGTATAGAGATCGCATGTAATAGAAGCTGTGTCCTCTGCTATCTATCTGCCAATTGCCGGGAGGGAATGCTTCCTCCCAGCAATTGCTATCAGCATCTGGGTGTCTAATACACCCTTTACTTTTGGACCATTACATAGGTTTATCCATTCAGGTTGGTGATGTTGAAGTACAGCCACTGTAAGGTCATAAGTTCAGAACCCAGCAAGCCCATCTGGGTGTATTTACCTCCGCACATTAATCTGATTATCATCTGACTAACTGTAATGACTCTGAAGCACCTAACAAGAGAAAGTCAGTGTCCCTCAGGAACATAATGCACTAATGTAAATGACTTCCTTAATATATTCATGAAAATGGAGCTCAATAGGCAGTGTGCCAGCTCAAGTCTACCTCCTCAAGGCTGCTCATTTATTTTACATGCACAACACCCCCTCCTCTGTGGGCGTAAAAAACAAATTTCACATAAGTTCTATAGCCCAGTGTGCAGTTACTTGCTGTCATATCGTATGACATAGTCTGATCTGAGAGTTTCATTTTCAGTTAAAGGGGTTATCCAAGACCATATAACTCCCCCCCCCTTCTTCTGCTGGGCCCCTCATAGTTATTATACTTACCTCGGTCCCAGCTTCCTGCGCCGTTCGTGCAAGGATGGGGGGAGGTGGGTGAGCAGCCAGTGGCAGGCGGGAAGAAGCAGTAAGGGGAAGAGGAGCGGCGCAGGGAGTGGGGACCGAGGTAAGTATAATCACTTTGAGGGGCCTGGCACATGAAGGTGAGGGAGTTATATAGTCTTGGATAACCCCTTTAAGATTTATACTGTTCATTAAAGGGGACACCATACTGCCTCCTCAACTCCCCGCAGTATCTCACAGCTATAGTTATGTCTCCAATGTAAAACTTTGCTAAACAATTTATTCATCCCAGGAGGTGTATGCAAATTGTCTGGTTGAAGTCAAGGGGCAGCAGTCTTGATGCTCCCAGTCAAGCTACGTAGCTGCATACCCGTTCTGCCTCTTTCCCCCTGATTGAAGGCTCAGTGGCTTTTTGTTTCGAGCTATTCTGTTTCATTTTCAGCATCTGCATAGTGAACCAATCTTCCTATGTGCTTGGCTTCAGAAGCTCATTTGTGTCGACTCCCAGGAGTGAGCCTCTGAAGCAAAGTACTGTGAAAATCGGGCAGTGCGCAAGAGTCTACCTGAGTGCGCACGTACAACCCACGAGCATTGTGGGTTGTAACTGGACTAAGATCACATGCCCAATATACGACATGTGGTTCTGCAAGTATCCACTACATTTAGACTTGGAGCGCAGTGTTTGCCCAGTAAGGACAAAAAAATTATCAACTCACCACTTTGGCCAACATGAGATGAAAAATATATAGCTGGATAACTCCTTTAAAAAAGTCACTTTCTGTTAATACATTCCTTTTAAATTAACCGTTGTGTGCCTGTTATGCATTAGACATTGAACTTGTGGGTTATTAATATTGCTTGTCATTCCAGGAAGCTGCTGCTTTTGCCAAAGAGCAAGGATTTGAGGTGAGTTAAGTATGACAGACTTTCCTCCTGTCTGAATACTGAGGTATAACAGATTAAAAGCACATCTCCATCCGTATTTTTTGTTCACGTGTGTACTGTTAGCATGTTAGAGAGGATTACTTCACACACTGACCAGCAGCCTCACTAGGGAAAAGTGACGGGTGGAGAGTAGAGATGAGCGAGCATGCTTGGCAATTTTTGAGTAGTAGAGTACGCATTTTATAATCTGTACGCTAATGCGTACGCATCTTTGTACGCTAATGCATTAGCTATTACAGGCAAGGGCTCCATAGGAAAGCCTATGCAGCAGCTTCCTGTCATTTACTATGACAGGGGCTGCTGCAGACACGCTCCGGCTCCTCCGATCGCCACACGAGGGAGCTGGAGCAACACTGGAAGCGTATGCTTCCGGTGTTTGCCGCCTTCGGGTGCCGCGGTCAGGCTTGACCGCGGCACCCGAGGGGTTAAATGTCCGCGATCCGCACGTTAGCCGGTCGCGGACGTTAGCCGCGGGTGCCTGCTAGTTGGATATGCAGGTCACCTGCGGCCATCAGGCCTGCGGCCATCACGTGTAGGAGCGGGCACCATCTTTAAAGTCCCGGCCAAAGTCCCGGCCCGACTAGTACGGTGCTGGTCGGGAAGGGGTTAAATAGGCCTTAAGACATGACTCAGATAGTAAATAAGCCAGCACCTCATCTGTAGACAGCTGTTTCTGTTTGCCTTTCATCAGTGCAGAGCAAAGAGTACTGGCTTAATTCCCCCTTCCCTTGTAGATTGCAAGCTTTTGTGGGAAGGGTCCTCTCCCCCTCTGTACTAGTCTGTTAATATTCTTTATTGTATTTTATGTTATGTATTTGTAAACCCCCTCTTGATGTACAGTGCCATGGAATTAATGGCGCTTTCAAATAAGTAATAACTGGGAGAGAGGCATAAGTCAGGACTATGTGGGATACTATCACTCCTTATGGAGCGTGCCTTAATTGGCATTAGGAGGCTTATAGACCATACATGCTCCACTGTCATCCTGGGCAGAAGGAATGCAAATGAGCTCTGCCTCTGATGCCACAGATGTAAGGTAGCTGCACTGTGGTAATTGCTTCCGCTAAGGCAGTTTATTGTGCAGCACTGTGCTATTTGGTTCTGCTGGAGCATTATTTTGTGCTGCATCGTATTGCAGGCTCCGTCTACTTGTGTTGTCTCACACACACACACACACACACACACACACACACACACACACACACTGATCAGTCTGCAGGAGCTACTCCCGTGGCCATCTTTCTACATCCATAACGAATCCTTCTAGTCTGTCTCAGTCAATTTCTAAATCCCATCACTGACAGTCCACAGGCTCTTCCCTCACCATTTCCAGAGTTCAATAAACAGCTTGTCAGCAAGCACATCCAATCACATCTGTATCTAATCCTTTCATGTATGTGTGCCTGATACATAGCCTGTTGTGTGTGATACTGCCTGCTGAAGTGTATATCTAACCCCAACTTGTATGATACAGCCTGCTGAGCTGTGTATGTAATCCTATTTTATATGATACTGCCTGCTGAGTTGTTTTTCCAAACCTTTGTGCACACGACCGTATGAGTCTGCAATTCACGGATCCTCTAAATAACTATACCGTCCATATGCAATGCGCATTTTTTTTGCAGTCTCGTTGAGTTCTTTGGGTTCTATGTCTGCATTTTTGAGGACCAGAATAGCACATGTTCTATCTTTTACTGAACTGACGCGCTGATGTGGAAAACACATGGAGTGTGCTTTCCACATCCGTATGTCAGTTCTACAAAAGATAGACTATGTCCTATTCTGATCCTCAAAATGCAGACCTCGAACCCATAGAACCCAATAGGACTGTAAAAAAATGCAAATCACACACAGACAATATATATTATTTAGTTGGTCCGCGACCTTCAGCCGCAAAATTTATAAAGTCGTGTGCATGAGGCCTAATCCTATCTTTTTTTTGGTCCTGCCTGCTGTAGGGTTTATCTTCGCCTATTGTGTGTGATATGATCATGATCAGCTCGGGGAACGCGGTCCTTGTGCAGGCTGCATCTCCCAGGCCGACCACGCTTTTCATGGTCTGTCAACAGTTGGCTCAAACAATTGTTAAATTTTACCCAACAGTTTGTAGGAAAACAGGCCAAACTGGGTGGACAGATGTCTTTTTTTCGGCCTTCTAAACTATGTTACTTATAAACTATGTTATGTATGTTAGTTTGAAATCCTTCTTTTTGATCAATCTTAGACTAAGGGCTATGGTCACCTTTAGATTTGCCTTCAATTTAAAGAGGACCTGTCACCACAAAATGTGGTGCAATTTGAAAGCACCTTGTCATAGTGCAGGAGAAGTTGAGCAGATATAGTTTTGGTAAAACCTGTAATTTATACATTTATATCACTGCTTTTTCCACTTCCTGTAAAGTCGGTACTGGAGGGAGGGATTATCAGTGACTGATAGCTATCACTGTATGCATAGTTATACACACAATGCTATCAATCACTGATAACATCTTCTCCCAGTACAAATAGCTATTTACAGAATTTGGAAAAGGAAATTTCCCAGTGGCCCAATGCCCAAGGGGCCACCCAAGCTCTTCTCTCTGCCTCTGGCTGTGCACATCATGATATCTCAGTAGTAATTAACTCATGTACCCGGCCAGTGACTGCACATTCCCTCCTGAACTCAACTGCTATGGCCCGCATCTCTCCTCCATTTCAGCCCCCTGCTCTATATCTTAATCAGAGATGACTGGAGGAGGACAAAAAATGGCAGCTATTGATGGCCACCACAGAGGGACAGCTTTTAGGGCCATATATTGTGCTGCATTGTGGTATATGGTTCTGCTGGGACAGTATTTTGTGCTATTATGGTTTTGCTGACCCCGCCTACTCATGTTGCCCTCCTTCCCCCAAAAAACTTGCTTTAAATGTTAGATTTAGAATATTTGCTAATATTTACTTTCTAGCGCAGGGGTCAGCAACCTCCGACACTCCAGCTGTGGTGAAACTACAACTTCCAGCATGTTCCGTCCACTTCTGTGGTTTTGAAAACAGCCAAGCAAGTGTGCATGTAGTCGTAGTTTTATCATCGCTGGAATGCTGGAGGTTGCTGATCCCTGTTCTAGTGCAAGCAGCTCAGGGACGGACTGCGAACATAAAGTGGCCCTGGAAAAAAAAAACTAAAAGTGGTCCCTTGTAGGCGGGTCCAATTTGATAGAAGGCAGGGCCAATATAAGAAGGAGGGTCCAGCAATACTGTAGTGCAGCACAAAATAATGCTAGCCCCCCACTGCAGCATTCAACTCTATCATCCTCCAGAGGAAGGCAATACAGTTGAATGCAGGAGGGCACTTTCCTCTGCCAGACAGATTCATAAGTACCGGATGCTGCTAGCGTTAGTTAATGCTGAGAGCATCAGATTGCTATGTACCTGACCAGTGGCCACGAGGAGGGCTTGGGCGGCCCCATTGGCATCAGCCCATTGGGAAATTTTCCTGTATGGTCTATGTCCAGTCCGTCCTTGAAGTTGCCTGTTAAGTATACAACCCCAACCCTTATTTTATTTATTTCTAATAAATATCCTCAAATTTTCAGACTGACGATATCAAGGAGATTGCCAGAAAGGTTCTGGCATTGCCAAAAGTTAACTTGAAAAGGCCACGAATTGTTGTGTTTACCCAAGGACATGAGGACACAATCATGGCAACAGGTATGTTCCTTTCCATACAAGATAAGAGAACATACGCAATTATACATATTGTATAATATATAATGTACATATTATACAACTTTGAATAATGCTAATAAATTCATATTTCCTGATGTGTACTGAGAGAAAGTGTAAAGGTTATCATTGATACCTGTGATTCCCCACACATTTTATTTTGACGGTACATACTACCAGGTATTGGAGTGATCTGTAGATTTGTCATACACTTTAAAAGGTGTCAGCTGACATCTGTCACTCCTGACTAGGGTTGATTCGATTTGAATACCATGAAAAAATATTGAGATACACAATACCGTTTGATACCACACGAAAAAAATAAAACGCCAAAAAAGCCATGTGCATTCCACATTTTATGGAACATCCAGCACATAATAGAACAGTCCTATCCTATTTTTTGGGGGGGACAAGGTGACTAAAAAATGGCGAATTGGTGGGGTGATTTAAACTTAATATTTTGGTCGGTTTTTTTAACTTTATTTTTTTTTTTTTTTTAACTTTTGTAACTATTAGCCCCCTTAGTGGCTAGAACTTTTGTCCTATTCACTCTAATAGAGATCTATTTGGGTGAATAAGATTTCACAGGCTCCCTGCTGCCCTGTGCTTTCTGCACACAGGAGCAGGTAGCTTACCATGGCAGCCACGGCTTCAGTAGTGTCCTGGCTGCCATGGTAACCAACAATGACTGTATGACTGTATTGCTGGGGGGGAGGGGGAACGCACTGCCCCACCAATGAAAATAATTAACCTGTTAATACAAATGCAGGTGCCGGCGGTATCATATACCTGGCACCAGCCTCTATGACCAGGTGCTGTGATCCTCGTCAATTAACCCCTTAGATGCGGTACCTGAGGAGTTAATTGCTGTGGTTTGGTGGATCACAGTGCCCTGTCATAGAGGGCAGGTGTCGGCGGTATCATATCCTACATTTGTATTAACAGGTTCATTATCTTCATTGGTGGTACAGTGCGACAGCCCCATACCCTCCTCCTTCCCTCTCTTCTCATTGGTGGCATCGGCACAGTGGGGAGGGAGGGAGAGACTGCTGAGGAGAACATGGAGAGCGCTGAGAGCGACGCGTGCCACGTTCTCTAACCTAGTATCGGAAAATAGTAAAACCCAGTATTAAATCTATCCGGGTCTAAAAGTATCGATTGAGTATCGATACGTCAATAACCGGTGCAACTCTACTCCTGACTTCTCTTCCCCCCCCATACACATGCAGGTGTTCTGAACGGGGAGAGAGAATAAGCCGCGAGACACCTATCTCCTCTGAGAACAAAACAATTGGACATAGTCAACCTGGTTTTTCTTCCCTCCAATACATTAGAGGGTTTTGCAGGTTCGGTATGACAGTCTGATATAAGAGGGCCAGGCAGCTCGCTCTATCTGCTGCCGGCCTTGTCCGTGCTGCAAATCCTGCGCTTACGCCGTGCGTCCTTCATTCGCCTGTGCCGAATGAAGGAGGCACGGCGCAGGCGCGGGATTTGCAGCTCGGACAGGTCTGGCAGCAGATAGAGCGAGCTGCCTGGCCCTGTCAATCAACAGCGAAGAGGCGTTGCTGAAGGTGGGGAAACGGCGCCTCTAGGAGCAGGGTTACCGCTCCCCCTGCTCCTAGCAGGCTAATTTACATAATACAAAAGTTAATTTTTAACAAACACGGGGACACTAATAATAAAATGGCTAACATATTTGGCATCAGTTTGATAGGGTGAAAATTGATGACAGAAACCCTTTAATAAAGCCCCATAGCTGGCGGAAGATCTGAAATATGCCCAATTTAGGCATATTTCAGTATAATAAATGACCCCCTATGTATTTTTATATTAAAAATGGGTCAGTGGTTTTGTGGATATATTTGTTAGTCATCCAACCCTAGCTCTTTAACTTTCCCTTCATTTGGACTTTTAGTACCGCAAACAGACTCGCTACACCTTCAGTCAAAGGGGGGGAGTTGAGTGACTCAATTAGGGCATCACACATTACACTTATAAGTGCGGTGCTCTTCTGTAGGCATCTTTATTTTTAGGCCTATCAAGTGAACAATAGAGCTCTCATCCAAATTCCTCATCTACTATTAATACTGAGGATTAACTTGTAGATACCATCTTCCCCTCACAGCAGTACCAAATTGAGAATGGATTATCTATATAGGACTTTTATATCTGTGCTGAGTGTTTTATCTAATTTTCAGTGGCATAGTAATGTTGAAATGAAAAACAACCAAATGTACGAAAAGTTTGCTTTTTAAGAATATTCTCTTTAAAAATACCCCTTTCTGATGGAAGGGCTAAAATATTTTACAGTAAAAGTAATTTCTAATATAATTTATAACTTCTGTGTGATGGGCATAAATGGGTTACAGAATGTTAAGTAGCAACAGAGTAACCCCTTCTTAAACTTAAATACCAGTGAGGTTCACAGCACAGTGGCTTAATGGCACTGTTGCCTTGAAGTGCTAGGTTCCTGGGTTCAGATCTGACAAATCTGGTTTCCTCCAGGTAATCTGGTAAATTGGCTTCCAATGAAATATCCCCATCTTCGACTAGGGTCTGAGTGTCTATCTGGCTGCTACTGACTCCCCTGCTCCATAGCTATCCCTGTTTTAGGAAAGTGCATTTGAAATGATTGTTGTTGTCCTTGAGTTTACAGCCGTTATTGCCACACCAAGATGATATTTTAATCTCCTGTTCCGTT
This sequence comes from Rhinella marina, assembly GCA_900303285.1. NCBI lineage: Eukaryota > Metazoa > Chordata > Amphibia > Anura > Bufonidae > Rhinella > Rhinella marina. The sequence goes on from ONZH01024240.1 coordinate 188,901, forward strand.
TTAAGGTGGATTTACATGAACCAATAATCATCCAGATTATCAGGAACGACCGTTCCTGCAAACGTTCGTTCCCGATAATCTGGTCATCTACATGTGCCACCAATCGCCCAATGAACAAGCAAAACGCTTGTTCATCGGGAAATCCTGTTGTGCATGCAGGCACCGTCGATCATGGCTTCTGGGCAGCAGATCATGTGGTCTAAACAACGATCTCCTGCCCAGAAACAATGATTCTGTATGAGGACAAGGGATCGCAGTAGCGATCACCCATCCTCATAGAGTGAAGGTGATCACTGCATGTAAATGTAGTGGTCTCCTTCAGTGAACGAGCAGTCGACTGTTTCCTTCCTGACTATCTGCTGCTTCTTGGCCTTTAGGATGTGTTCACATCTATATTGTGAACTCAGGTAGTCTGTTTTCCAGTGGTGGAACAAGACTGATGGAGTTCACTGTGTATGGCATAGCCGCATACTACTGTCCACTGCCAGATCCCCATTCACTATAATGGGATCCTGACACTGTCCGGCATATATGCCTGCTTTGTGCTGGACAAAAAAGTGCTGCCTGTATTTTTTTATCCTGCCAAAATCTAGCATAATGCCAGATACAGTGAACTCCGACAGTCTGTTCCTCTGCCAGAACAAACTGCCTGAGTTCACAACACAGATATGAACCCGGCCTTAAAAGGGTTTCCAAATCTGATAAGCTGAGATGCAGCACCAGGCACAGTTGTGCACGGAAACCCAGTGATCAGCACACTGATCACAACCACATCAGTGTAATGGTCCAAGAGAACTGCTAATCACCTGTCAAATAATTGAATATAATTTCCAATCTCATTAACAATAGCTTATTTACATGAACATATGATTAGCAGATGGGATTGAAATTAACCCGGTCAACCGATAAATCCTGCGCTTAATTCCACCATCATAATTTTAGACAGGTAAGGCTACTTTCACACCAGCGTTGGGACGGATCCGTTTGTGAGATCCATGCAGGCGCTCACAAACGGATCCGTTCCTATAATGCATTCGTTTGCATCCGTTCAGAACGCATCCGCTTTGCCTATCTCCATTGAAAGTTACATAGGGAACGGATCCTTTTGCTATTGTACATTAGCAAACGGATACGCTCCCATTGACTTGCATTGGAGTGGAGACGGATCCGCCTCCATTCCGCTCGGTCAAGCGGACACCAAAACGCTGCATGCAGCGTTTTGGTGTCTGCCTCCAGAGCGGAACGGAGGCAACCTGATGCATTCTGAACGGATCCTTATCCATTCAGAATGCATTAGGGGCAAACGGATCAGTTCAGGACCGTTTGTGAGACCCTGGAACGGATCTCACAAACAGATCCTGCTGACGCAAGTGTGAAAGTAGCCTTAGTTTGCTGTAATGAATTTACTAGGTTCTGCTGCTAGACTTGTATTAATAAGGTGATAATACTTTCTCTGCTGCTTCTCAAGACGTGTCTGCTAAATTTGTGTTAAGGGAAAATTCCAAGTTCTCTGCCCATGCCATTAGCATTAGAACATAATCATATAACAACACTGATCTCGTGAGAGGTTAAGAGTTACTCTATCTAATTTAAAATTACTTGCCTGTTCTTTGATAATTAATTGCAAGAAACTGGCATCTTTTATGGCATGAGATAATTAGGACCTTAATTGCTTCAGTAAACGTCTGTCTGGGATTCCCCCTGCATATAATTACATGCACATTTTTTTTGTATGCATTATTTTGGGGTATTAATGAAAAATCAAGCCTCCGTTAAAAGTGGAGCATTTTCATGTTTAGACGGTTTCATAGACTGCTTTAAGAACCCAGACATACACAACAGCAGAGTCATACATGTGAAATAATTGTTGGCCTAAAAATTGAAATGCATTTGGCTAAGCTTCAATACCAGACACAATTAATGGATTTCAATGTTTCTACTTTCATAAAATCCAATTTGTTTGTCTTGGATTCAGATGTATGTTAATACTGTAGGGCCAGATGAAGGTGAGTTTTTGCCACATAACTCCTACCTTGGAGGAAATAAGACGTAAGGAAAAATCTAACTTGGTAGATTCATAATCCTGCAATCAGGATGGATCTTAAAGTGGACCTGTCACAAGAATCTCTAGAAAATGCACTGCAATCTGCAGGCAATATGTTAGAGAATATGGAATTGAGCAGATTAATATATAGCTTTATGGGAAAAGATTCTTCTGGTGGACTGAGGTGTTTAATTGTTGCAATATTCCTCAAGTGTAAACATGAAGAATTAATAGTGGCATGTCCTGAAATATTTCCCCATAACTATACAACATTCATAATGGTAAGGAAAGTATATTTGATTATTGTTGGTTAAACCTTCCAATTGATGTATGTTTAGCCTCCAACTACTTCCACAATTCCCCCAATAAACAGGTAAGTCAGGTAAAAATATTTCATGAAGAAGTCTCACAGGCAGACCCCTCTGGCCTAACCCATCTCCCCAAAAATTATATAACTAAAATATTCTGACAGGTTGAAGGGAACCTGTTACCATTAAAATGTAGTGCAGGCAGTGCCATAGAGCAGGAGGAGCGGAGCAGATTGATTTTATTGCTTTATGGAATAGGATTCACTATTCCTTGCAATTTAGTCATTTAGGCCTCTGCTTGTTCTGGGCTGGTGAGTTATCTGGGCAGTCTTAGGAGTGATTGATAGCTAATGCTGAATGACTAAGCATCAAGAGCAGGGGCATAACTACCATAGCGGCAGACCATGTGACAGCTATGGGGCCCAGTCTTAGTTGAGATTATCTCCTATTCTGCTAGAGGTGAAAACTTGGTCAGGACTCTACCCTGCAAAGGAACAACTTTTAGCAAATGAGGCAGTGGAAAAATGGCCCAAGGGTCATTAAAAAGGTTTTAGGCAGAAACCTTCTGTCCTATGTGGGGGGGGGGGGGCTGGTTTGATCCTTGCTATATGGGGCACTTAAAGGGGTTGTCTCAGTTCAGCAAATAGCATTCATCATGTAGAGAAAGTTAATACAAGGCACCTACTAATGTATTGTGATTGTCCCTATTGCTTATTTTGCTGGCTGGATTCATTTTTCTATCACATTATACACTGCTTGTTTCCATGGTTACGACCACACTGCAATTCAGCAGCGGTGGCCATACCTGCACACTAAAGGAAAAGTTTTTTAGAATTTTTACACCATTCATTACAACTTTGAAAAGTGGGTGGGAAAGTGGAAGTAGTTAGCCATGTTAATTAGTTTCCCTCCAGATTTATCAACTGAGATGTTTTAAAAATTCTAGACAAAAGTAGTAGTAGAGACTATTTTTTTAATTATTGCCTTTTACTCAGTAGAAATAATGCCCCCTTATAGTGCCCCCAGTGGTAAAAAAAAAGCTTCCTATAGTACCCACAGTAGTAATAAGGACAATTTATAGCTCCCAGTAGTAATAAGGTCCCCTATAGTGTCCCCAGTAGTTGGGGTACGGCCACAGTGAGATTTCTGCAGGCAGTTTTGGAAGCCAAAACCAGGAGTGAATTTAAAAAAAAGGCATGCCTATGTTTTCTCTCCTTTTATAATCTGCACCTGATTTTGGCTTCCATAACTGCATCCGTAAATCCGACAGTATGACCATACCCTTATGATGCCCCCTGCAGTGCATCCTGTGGTTTTATAACGCCCTCTGTAGTACTCCCTCAGTATTTATAATGCCCGCTGCAGTGACTCCAGTGCTTATAATGCTGCCCTTCAGTGCCCCCTGTAGTTTTAATCCTCTCTGTAGAGCTTTAAGAAACTATAATGCCGCAGCCCTTCCAACATTCAGGTCTAGTTAAATGACATCATTACCCTCCCACCAGCATACAGTCCCATGTAAGTAACATCATTCCCCTTCCTTCAGTCCTAACATACAGTCCCATGTAAATAACATAACTCCCCTACCTTCAGCCCCTCCAGCAAACAGTCCCAGGTAAATAACATCTATCCCCTCCAACAGCTGTCTCCAATATGCAGTCCCATATAAATAACATCACTCGCTCCCCCAGCTGCATCCAGTATATAGTCCCATGTAAGTAAAATCCCTCCCTTCAGCCCTAACATACACTTCCAGGTAAAAAACAAATTACTCCCTCCCTCCAGACAGGAAGGGGGTATAAGAGTAAAGAACTACAACACCCAGCACTTCTCTGGTTCTCACATCAAATCCATCACTCCATCCTGCATGGATTACATGACGGTGACATCATCACAGGTCCTTTACCATGATTCCACTGCTGAGATGTGCCTCCTCCTGTCCTGATCATAAAATAGTGATGTTGTCACAGCTCCTTCAGGTCCTGTGTAGTAGATGCAGAACATGTCCTGGTCTGTAGTCACTGTTGCAGAGTACCACAGCTATGCCAAACAAATCCTCAAAAACCAGGTTTCCCTGTTGGCAAGAGGAAGAAAACACATTTTGTTTTCTGGCGCCACAGTTTTCTTCTGCTAAGCACCTGTAAAGCAGAGACAGGGGCATGTAAAGAAGGTGCCACCTGTGTCTGGATGGTGGATACAGAAACTGCAGGAACTGCTCCTCAGTGTATCAAACAATTCTGTTCACCGTGTGTGCATGCCCTTACACGTAACCACTGCTCCCAGAACCTCCTAACAGCTAGGTCAGAACGGCCTAAATGGAGGGCAATTCATCAAAACGACATTCCTGCTTCTCTCAGTTCAGTAACTGGGCAAATGTCTTTGGTGTTGTAGAAGCATGTCTAGCACTCAACATTCTCTTACCAAGATGTACACTACACACCAGATGTACACCGCCACTTTTAGTCACTCTTGTATTTTTCTAAATGTTTTTACTGTTTCCAAATACAGTAAATAGCATCAAAAATAAACGATGCAATTAGTAGTACAGACATAATCACACAGTTGGTGATTTACTTATGGTAGTCTGTATATACAGTATTTTTCTATAGATTTAAGTAATTGCTAAATTATCAGTCAAAAAGACTAATAAACCATCAAATAGAGAATACCCAGTTGGTAAGAAACAATTCAAAGGATAAAAAGGGGAGGGGAAGGAAAAGGCGTGAAGGGAAACAAAAGGAGGGAGAATGTGTGTGGACCATCCCATAGAGACCACCATTTAGAGAAATGGTGACAGATTGGCAGATGGGGGGAAAAGAAAATTATGCCCATAAGAAAATTATGTAATTGTAATACAAATGCTCAGTGTGTTATTTTGGGTGCATTATCCCAATAAAAAGCCAATGGTAGGTATCTAAAGGCCTTATACAGTATCAGTAATGTCGCTAAGTGACAGGTATGGAAAAGTGTGTGTCCAGAGGAGATGCGGAGTAAGTTATAATAGGTCGAAGAAAGTTATAGTATCTGGAAATTTTATTAGAGGTGTCTGTCATAGACAACAATAAGTTCATTGTTTGATCTTGGATAGAGGTTATAGGCAGGGTCTTACCTCAGAGATTGGGGGATTATCGCTAGGATATGTCCCCAATGTCTGATATGTGTGGCTCCAACCTCTGGGATCCGCATATATCTTTAGAACATAGCCTGCAAAGTAAAGGAGGGTGACCGCATATGCACAGCTGGTCTCCATTCATTCCTGTGGGAGCGCTGAAAATAGCCCAGCTCGGACGCTACTTCATTCACTGACTGGCTGACGGAAATAGCCGAGCCAGCGCTTGGCTATCTTGAGCGCTCCCATAGGAATGAATGGAGAGCACATGCGCGGTGCGCACTCCTTCGCTTTGCGGGCTGTATTCTATAGATATCCTAGCGATATGCTCACAATGCCTGAGGTGAGACAACCCCTTAAGCTGATGGATAATCCCTGCTGCATAACTGGTGGCCTGCAGAAAGGGGAAAATGGTGTGGAAAGGAAATTTGTATTTGTCTAAATGGGAGCTGTTTGTCCTTATTAAATCATTAATGCACCTCACTTCTCCCTGGGCCCAGTTCATAAATATTCATGCTGGACTACCATCTTGGAATTGAGGGTTGCCTATGAATGGAGGGAGAGTAGAGACATGAGATGGCAGGTTAGTCTGGTACCTTATAGCATGCCAAGTTTTAATTACACCACACTAGAGAAGGTTGAGGCGCATCTCCTCTGGGAGTCCATCTGGAGGGACGTGAATGAGTTAAAGAAAGGAGTATCGTTTAGTGAATTGAGCCTCCAGGGGAGTGTAAAGAAGGTGGTGGTGTGAACCCAGTCAGTAAGAATTCTGATATTAGCCGCTAGGTTATAAAGATGAGTATCCTAGGGCGGGAATCCTTCCAAATGAAAGTTTTATACAGTGACTGAATCAGTTTCTCGTCCCGGGGTTTAAGAAAAATCAGGAGGAATTGAAAAAAGTATAGAAGTTTAGGAAATTAGATACGTTTTAATAAATTGGCTGTACCTGAAAAGGATAGGGTAAAGGCTTGCCATGATTGAAGCAATCCCTTCAGGTGAGAAATGAAGGTATTTACAGTATGTTGAGAATACAATTTATGTGGGTTTTTGGGAAGAATGATGCCTAAATAGGTTATTGAGGTGTTATTAGTAATAGAGCCTCAGATTTATCCATGTTTATGGCAAACCCTGGTGAAGGGCCATATGTGGAAAATTAAAAGGGTTTTCCAGGATTTTTATACTGATCAGTGGGGGTCTGACACTCAGGGCCCCTGCTAATCAGCTCTTTAAGAAGGTACCACGCTCCTGCCTTCTCGGACTGTAGATTGTATAGCGGTTGTGCTTGGATGAGCAGCTCCTAGAATACATGACACATGAACGTGTGGTCACTTGGCCTAGGAAAAGCAGAGAGAAGGCTGTGGCGCTCACTCAAATAGCTAATCGGTGGGGGTTTTGGGTGTTGAACCCCCACCAATCAGATACTGATGGATCTATCCTGAGGATAGGTCATCAGTATAAAAAAATCTCAGAAAACCCCTTAATGCTAATGCAGGGCGTAACTTCTGCTGTGGGTTAGAAAGATAGAATAAGACCTGATTCTCTGAGTTTTTGGGCACCTATTTTGATGCTTTGGATGGTAATATGTGATTGCAGGAGATGTGGTAGGGTCCAAGGGTAGATTAAACAAAAGAGGGGACAGGGGGCAACCCTGTCTGGTAATTGAAGTCTGGGTATGTCTGTGTGTTTTGGAGGAAATTAAGAAAAGTTGGTCTAAAGGTTAGATGGGTGAGGGAAGTATTTAAAAATGTCCACGAGACTGTATCAAATGTTTTCTTAGCATCTAGGCTGAGGAGCATTGTAGGAGGTTGTAAGTTTGACTGGACCACCACTGATTCTGTAAAAACTCAAGTTGTGAGGTGGGGAGAATGGATGGAAGAAGGGTTGGCTAACATTTTCATGAGTATTTTATAGTCTTGTTTGAGCTGGAAATGGGGTCTGTAATATTGCACTAAAGTAAGGTCCCTACCCGGTCTGGGAATAAAAATAGTATGGGATTTGTGGAAGTATGGCATGGCCGTGTTTTGCATGTTACATAAGGAGGTTAAGGTGGGCAATATATGCGGTTTCATTAATTTATTATAATCTAAAGAAAGACCATCTGGGCCTGGGGATTTATGATTGGGCAAAGGAGTTATAACTTGCTCAAGTTCATCACTGGAGATGGGTTAAGAGCAGGGGTGCACCACCAATGAGGCTAGATGGGGCGATCGCCTCAGGCAGCACCAGGTAGGGGCAAGAGGGGGGCGGCGAAAGAGCCATGGGCATTGAGCACTTTCGTTGGGGCAAAGGGGTTAGGTTAGGAAATTGGGGGGGGGGGGGGTCGGGGCGGCCCAGTTTCAGTTTTCGCATCAGGCAGCATAAAGGCTAGGTGCACCCCTGGTTGAGAGAGTGTAGATTGTTGTTCTGGTGATAGTTTAGAGAGTGTGTTGGCTGTAAGTAGATCCCACATTGTCTGGGCACTGTGGGTTGTAAAGTGTCTGATAGTAGTGGACAAATTGTTGCTGGATGAGTGAGGGGTCTGTTGTGTATTCTCCAGAGGCAGCTAATTTGAGTTTCGGGATCCTATGAGAAGCTTTTACAGGTCCAGTCAAAGATGCTAACAATTTGCCATGTTTGTTACCCCACCTGTAGTAATTGGTTTTTAGTCGAGTCACAGGACCAACTTGCTTGACCTAATAGTAAGGTATCAAGTAACTGACGAGTCTCTAATTATTGTTTGTTTGTATCCAGGGTGGAGGCAGAGACATGATGAGCATAGGCATCTGTTAGGGCCTGGTATACAGAATAATACTTGGAGGCCTGGGGTCAGTTGCGTTGTGCTATATAGGAGATAATGTGGCCTCTCATAATTGCCTTTGAATCTCTCCAGAGTATTCTCCATCTGTGGAAGATTATCCATTATGGAAGTGGTCATCAGCACGCGATAGGCGCAAGGAGCATTAAGGGAAGTTCTAGTCACCCTCCCTATTTTTGCATTAAGGGAAGTTCTAGTCACCCTCCCTATTTTTCTTCTGGGCCCCACTCTGCACGTCATACAGTAGTGTTTGTAGGCATGTACTATGACCTAATCCTGTGCAACATCAGGTCACAGAGCAGCACGGTACGGAAGACCAGGGATCAGTGAGTGAGTGGCAGTGCTGTCCGGAGCAAGCGAGGTAAGTTTATTTATAAATTTTTATATCTTTGGGGGAAGGGGGGGGGTTGGTCTTGGGTGCTGATATGAGGTCTGATGACAAATATTTTTTTATTTTCCTCCTCCAAATTCTAGCTGCGTATGATAGATGGAAGTGTTCAGTTCAGACAGCCAAGTTTTTTTCATTGACAAATAATTGCCATTTGTCATCCTGAAACATTGTTACTTACTCAGACATGATAGAAAATATGGTGTATTTCTTTGCCGATCAGTTCATGCAAGCAGAGATGCAACCAAAAAAAATCTCTAAGCAGATGTTTTTATGTTCTCAGAGGAAGGAGCCTTTTCCCTGTTTAAATGATGAGATTTTCAGATTTGTAATGGGATTGTTAGAGTGGGATTCGTCCACCACCTGAGTAAGGCCTACAAGATCCCCATTAAAAGTTGTTTTTTACTTGTGCGAGTAGTAATGTTGATTATATGATCACATGCCCTTGTGGGTTAGTTTGTTGGTCAGACCTCTTGGTCAGTGAGAATATAGATCAGTGTACATCGATCCGTTATAAAGTCAGCAATGCAAACATTGTCCAAAATAGGAGTATAGACAGCAGGAGAAAAAGATAGTGTCAAGACCAAATATGGTAAAAATACTATGGCAGGGAACATGGAGTCTGATATAAAATGGTGTGTTCTTGAAGCAATGGAGGGTAGTGATAATCATCAAATTCATATGAGGTTATTGCAAAGAGAAATACATTGGGTCGTCACTATGAACAGCAAGTATCCAAATGGTCTTAATGAGGTCTTCTAATTTTTGTAGGTTTGTTAGCGTTGTGCTACTGTGGTGTCGTACACACTGTATACACACACTGTATGTATTGTATTCTTCCCTATATAAGGGTGTAATGGTATGTAGCACACATGCTTGAGTGGACGCAAATGACGTGTACCATGCTTTGTCCACCTTTGTGGTGAACCACACTGCTAATACTAAGATGCTGCTTTAGTTATTGACTTTTATGAACAAAGATAGGTGGATGTTGCTTTATGTCCATTTATGTATGCTAAAAACATTTAACAAAGAGTTCTTGGTTATATGTGTGTCCCTTACGGTTTTTTTGTGATTTGTAACTGATTCTCAGCCGCAGAAATTTAACAAATTTGTGAGTACACCCAATGGGGCTTTAGTTCTATGAGCTTCTGTATGTATGTCAGTAGCAGGTAGTTTGCTGCAGTGCATCAGTCTGAAGTTCAATGTCAAGAGCATTGCCTGGATACAATTGTATCTAGTTCTCAGCTGTGATGAAGACTACTGCAGAAATACTGTGTATAATCCTTTACTTCTTTACAAGGTTCTGTATTTGGCATGTTTTGCTTTACTTGGATGTGTTGCATCAAATGGGTACTTACAGCGCTATGTAAAAGTTAGTTAATACGTATCCTAACTTGACACCCCCCCCTCCACCCCAAGTGCATGACTATAAAAGCATGGCCTTTTTCCTCTAAAGTGAGAGACGTGGCACATTCCAAGACATTTGAATATTTTTACATAGCTCTCTTTATTTCTCCATACACCCTGTATAAATGTCCACATTGTCCACAAATTCCAGGATAGCCTTTACACTTAATAAATAGTTTTTCGTTGTCTTGCGTTGTAATCATAAAGGAGTTTTGCAAAGATATTGATGACCTCTCCTCAGGATAGGTCATCAATGTCAGATTGGTGGGGGTCCGACTCCACCCTTTTGCAAATCCCCTGCAAATGAGATGGCACACAGGTATTTTTGAAGTAGAAACAGTGCTTGCACAAGTGCCGCTAACCACTTCAAACATCTAATCAACATCTGTGAGTAGCAACCCTGCCGATCAGATATTGATGACCAATCCTGAGGAGAGATCATCAATATCTTTACACTGCACAACCCCTTTAATTCATTATACTGAAATATTGTACTAATTGATCCTTCCACTCCACAGGTGATGAAGTGGTGTCATTCCCTGTATTAGAAATTGACCAGAGTAAAATTGTAGATACCAATGGAGCAGGGGATGCTTTCGTTGGAGGTAAGTTCCTTTGTTTTCGTGCAAAGCTTCAAGAATGGAATAATGTTCATTGTCAGTTATGGACTCCCAAAAAAAAAAGACTCAAACACCGATCCATATTATGTCTGTTTTGTACAAAGCTATAGTAGATCTGCTATAAAAGTTCTTGAATCCTCTACTGTACCGCAGTATGCATCCAGTTATATACGCAGATATTTTTCTGATTCTGTGTAAACCCAACAGAAAAAAAAATCTATATGTGGTGGTATTGTCCTAAAAGAATGGCTTGTTGAGCAGGATATCTCTGTACACACTTAGTCTGTCACAGAAGTGCACTAAGTAGTTGCATTGACTCTAGGATTCTAGTGTGCATTACACCCATATCTAAGCAAGACTGCTATACCCCTAATTAACAGGATGCCCTGAAGTTAGAAAAGGTACAGAGGAGAGCCATTAAACTGGAAGATCTCAGTTATGAGCAAAGATTAAATGAACTGAATTTGTTTAGCCTTGAAAAAAGACGTCTAAGGGGGGACATGATTAACCTGTACAAATATATAAACGGACCATACAAAAAATATCAAGGGAAGCTATTCTGTGTTAAACCCCCTCAAAAAGCAAGGGGCCACTCCCTACGACTGGAGAAAAAAAGATTTGGTCATAAGAGGCAACAAGCATTGTTTACAGTAAGGTCTGTGAATTTCTGGAATAACCTGCCGCAGGAGCTGGTCACAGCAAATACAGTAGATGGCTTCAAAAAGGGTTTAGATGACTTTTTAATTCAAAATAAAATTGAGGCTTATGACAATGTATAGAAATCTTGTTCTACACACCCTTTCCCTTGGCCCAACCCCTTTTTAAAAGGAAGATGGACATTGATCCAGGGATCGATATAGCAGGATTACAGGTTGGACTTGATGAATTGTGTCTTTTTCCAACCTTAACAACTATGTAACACTATGCTCCTATGACCACAGCAGCCTCTTAATAATGATTGGTGGGGTTTCTACACACATGAATGTAACAAATACTACATATTAGAAGGGATAAATTTATGCACATAATTACTTTTGAGTCAGTTATTAACCCATTCTTATTGTCTATCTTTTTATTTTGAACAGTAGCAAATGCCTTTAAAAAGTTTGAGTATATGTAAACAGATGTACTAAGATCACGTTTAGGACTTAGTGTATCATTTTATCTAACTATTACACTAGATATGCTATTTCTGGCCATTATGACTTGTGTCTGTCATTTATTTAGCACTTTTACACTCTGCAATCTGTAATTCTAACTTTTTCTCAGAGCTTGTGGGTGGAGGCTAGCTGGTTTCATGATGCCCATACACAGGACATGGAGAAACAGGAGAATCTGTTCCCGGCCTCTGTGTGGCTCAACCTCAGAAGCAGCAGCAGTAATGTAGGACATTATACAACAGAACTGAGTAGATTCTATGTGAATCCGGCAGTTAATTAAAATGAAAAATCAGTTTGTATTCACCTATAATGTTCAGAAGAGCAAAACAGAGAACTGGAGCCCCATAGTGTAAACCGTGCCCAATTTGGTGTGGCTAGATAGTGTGCTTACCAGGTATATATTAAAGTAGGCATATACTATTCACACATAAGGCAGTTTTGATGGCTTTGCACCTGCAGTCTGGAAAATGTCTGCTGCTTAGAGATGAGCGAACCTGCTCGTAACGAGCAGTTCAATGCTCGGATCCCCTGCGCTCCCCTGCCTGCAGCCATCCGGATCCGTCCTCACCCGACTGTAAGTCAATGGGGATGGATCCGTTTGGTGTCACACACTAGTCACATACCAGTGTGTGAAACCAAATGGATCCATCCCCATTGACTTACAGTCGGGTGAGGACGGATCCGGATGGCTGCGGGCAGGGGAGCGCAGGGGATCCGAACATTGAACCGCTCGTTGCGAGCAGGTTCGCTCATCTCTACTGCTGCTCCCTCTGTGTGATACAGTCAAGCAGTGATCACAATGGGAAGTAGTGTTGATAAAAAATAAGATTCGGGACGCTGGCTTTCCAGGATAAAATAACAAATTTATTGGTAATATTAAAATAGCGAATAAGCACAACACATTTCACTGACAAACCGTATGCTTCCTCATGTGCATATAAAACAGTCTTGCAAGTGCGGAGATATATATATATATATATATATATATATATATATATATATATATATATATATATTAAAAGGGCGGAACATTAATAGGTGCTATTAATATGGCAGACAACAAATTTGCAACCAGGATTATGAAAAGGTCCAACAATTGTGCTCTACATCACAAAACAATTAACAAGGAAACGAAATGAACAAAATATGTGCAACTTATACAATTTATGAAGGGCAAAAGGCACGTAGTAATACAAAAGATGAATGGAATGGGCTGGAGTAAACGAGTGCAAAGTATGAAGCAGACGGACTTGTGGATCAGGAGAAAGATGCCAAAGAAATGCTAAGCTGTACACTCTGTGAGAAACACCAGCTTAGCGTTTCTTTGGCATCTTTCCCCTGACCCACAAGTCTGTCTGCTTCATACTTAAAAAAAAAATGATTAAAAAAAAGGAGTTATTAGATATTAGGTCGGGGGGAAAAGGATGCAGGAATGGATGAGAAATGGGGGTTTGGAGGAGGGGGGGGGGGGAAGAGGGTGAAAGTATGAAAAAGGAAAAAAGCGCCAAAGGAGAAAATGAATGGTAAAGGGACAAGGATAGTAGATGCCAAATTGGAGTTGAGCTGAATAGAGAAATACTGATTGTGTTTTATGAACTCTTCTTTATGTTATGACCTCTAGCTCCTGCACAATCTATATGATGTGTGATACTTGTGTTGTGAAAATTTTTCACTTGTTTTCTATTTCAAAATGAAAAATAAAGACTATTAAAAAAAAAAGAGAGAGAGAGACACGAATTCACTAAAAGTGCACCGCAATAGAAATAAGAGACTTGAGTTTGTGTGGTGTAAAGGTGAAGATATAGGGAGAATAAAAACCAAACAATAGAAATCGTCTCAAAGAAAGACAGAAAAGTCAATGGGATTAAAAATCCCCATATATAAACATAAGCATAAAGTGCGTTATTTATAAGAAGATAAAAAAAGAGATCGACTCTAAAAGTTTCTCAATATTATAAGATAATATAAAACCATTCAAGTCGTGCTTTCATTTAGTGTAGGTTAAACGAAAAGCCGCAAATGACCAGGGACTGACTTCACCATGGAGGAGGGTGAGCAAGATAAACTCAAGACACACTTCACCTTTTCCTCTCTCACCGAGGTCACCAGTAGAGTAGTAAATCACCCTGTCCTTGGTAAAAGATGTACCAGAGGACTCTTAGATTGAAGGTGCTTTTATTCCAAATAGCTCGACACATTTCGGGGACTGCAAGAAGGAGCTCCTGATGAAGGGGATATTCTTGCAGTTCCCGATCAGTTATCAACCAGAGAAGGGGATAATGTTATTATTTGCCACTTATTTCTTTTACTGTTTATGCTCTCAAACTTTTTTTTTTTTTTTTTTTTGCTTTTCAGGTTTTCTCTCTCAGTTGGTGTCTGATAAACCTATTGAAGAGTGTATCAGAGCTGGCCATTATTCTGCTAATGTGGTTATCCGACGGGCTGGTTGCACTTTTCCAGAAAAACCAGACTTCAAATAATTAAAAGGAGAAATCCAATGAGCCACATACCAGTACCTTGAGGTCCCTACTTAACCATCTCCTTTTCTCAGACAGACAGATTAAAGAAACTTGTATTGTTTGTCACCTCCAATAAATATGTATGTAATATGTACTCCCTCCCGCCCCATATCCCCACCATACATTTCTACCTCTGCACCATTGACTCTCATCTGGTATTTGGGGAGGGAAATGTTTGAAAATTCAGTTGTGATGTATAATATATAATTTACCAAATCAAAAATTATATTCTTAAAGGGATTTTCAGATGAGAGATGTAGAATAATCCTGTATTTATGCCATAAGTATCTATAAGGAGGATGTACCAGCTCTAGGATCTACGTCAGTTGTGAAACTTTGACCCCAATGTTGTACATACATGGCTAGCTATTCATATCCTCTATTTTTTGTTAGTACCTTTTGTTTCAAAATAGAGGTCTAGGGACCCTTGTTTTTCTGATGTGTGAGGCCCAGAGGTGGGATGTTCACCTAACAGACTTATGGTGTATAGTTTGCCTATGTCCTAAATATCATTTGTCGTAAAACCCCCTTCAATATAATACAATGCCAGTTTTTTGCTGCAAAAATTAACCAATTACGGATTGCTTAATGCTGTTTTGAAAGTTCCTATGAAGGCCTGTAGTCAGATGTTGCTGGAATGCCCATTAGACCTGTTGACTATAATGGGGTCTGGCATAGAGCCAACCACTACCCGGCAAATATGGTGGGATTTGTCCGGACCCTATTATACTCAATGGGGCTGGTGGGCAATTCCTGTAACATCCAGCAATGCCAGATCCAGAGAGTTCCAGCAGGCTATTCTCTGTTGGAACAACCTGCCACAACTCATAATGGCAGTGTGAAACAGGTCAGTCAGTTACAGCCCTTTATAGATAAAGGTATTTTAGGTCTCTAAATTGGTACAAGATCACATATTGGTGACCCAGGTGCTTAGGCCCCTGTACGGATAAAGGGATTAAATGGAATTAAGTACACAAACTCATTGCTAGAATTTACGACTTTCATATGTACAGTGCACAGTTGGCATCTCCTTACCACCGTATTCCACTGTCCATAGTTCTCATACTAATTCAAGTTCTGGTGCTGAGTGATCGGTTTATGCAGATTTAGTGAATGATGCAGTTTATATAATTTTTGTAATCCGATTACTTTTTCAACAGTGTCCTCCAAATCCTCCATGTAAGCTATAAATGATTGTGTTTTCTTTATTTAATGATGGTACAAATACTGTCAGAATCAGGTACAGAATTATTCAAGCAGGATTGCTTTGATTTATTACACATGGTATGCCAAAACGTATTTTAAATCCAAGCATGGTTAACGGACAGCAGCAACACTTGTGCTGAAAGTTGTTTGCTACTTCCCTGTTGCAGTGATTGGATAACAACGCACAGTTTATTAACAATTAAGAAAGCTTTTGTCTCTTTCTCCGCTCCTTGCCCTTTTTATTAGTATGTGATGTTAGCACAGTCTCGTCTCTGTGATATGATATGTAATTTGATACTGACAAATAAAACAGAATTATTACAATTTCTACTCTTTGCTCTGTTTTTTCATGAAGCTGCTTCAAGGTTAAAAAAAATGTATTTATAAAGGTCCATTTCCTATTCGTGAAATTCAGGTTTGTCCATAGGATTTGAAAAGATATTCATACTTCACACACATATCGAGCATGTCCTTGACAGATCTATTAGCCTCAACGTTCCTATCTTCCTGTGCCCTAAAGCTGACCATAGACAAGATTTGAAGTGGTTGATACATGGTTAATCAATCACTCATGCTACTTATACCACAATATGTTAAAAAAAAAGATTCAGATCCCGCAAGTAAGAATTAAGAAAAAAATATTCCTATTGACTGATTGTACTAGTTATTTTAAAATCCAGCTTGAGAAAATTCTATTAGCCATGGTCATGAGCAATTAATGAGAGATAATCATCCAATTCGCTAATATTTCCCAAGTGGGACTTTCCCATAGCCACTCATTTATAATCGGTTAAAAAAAAGAGAATAAAAAATAAATCATGTATCACCAGGTCTTTAAGGCCTCTTTCACACAACTGTATGCCCTCCGAGACATACGGTCCCGCGGGTGGCCCGACGTGCACAGCATCATTGTAATCAATGATGCTGTGTGCTCCTGTGCGCACAATCGATGCCGCTCAGGGACATATGGCCCGCTCACAGACCATATGTCTCGGAGGGCATACGGTCATGTGAAAAGGGCCTAACACCTTAAGGACCTTGCCATTTTTCACCTTAAGGACCAGGCCATTTTTTTTTTTTTTTTTTTAGAAACTTGATATGTCACTTATGTGATAACTTCGGAATGCTTTTCCTTAGCCAATTCTGAGATTTTCTTGTGATACATTGTCCTTCATGATAGTGAAAAATCTTAGTCGATATAATTCACCTTTATTTATTAAAAAATCCAGAATTTACAGGAAAATTTGGAAAAATTAGCAATTTTCAAAATTTGAATTTATCTACTTTTAAGGCAGATAGTGATACATCATAAGTTATTACCTTACATTCCCCATATGTCCACTTTCATGTTTGCATAATTTTGTAAATGTAATTTTATTTTTTAGGATCTTATAATGCTTACAATTTTAGAAGCACATTTTTAAGAAACTTTCCGAAACCCACTTTCTTAAGGACCAGTTCAGATATGAAGTCACTTTGTGGGGCTTACATAGTGGAAACCACCCATAAATGACACCATTGTAGAAATTACAGCCCTCAAGTTATTCAAAACAGATTTTACAAACTTTGTTAACCCTTTAGGTGTTCCACAAGAATTAAAGGAAAAAGGAGATGACATTTTTAAATTTCACTTTTTTGGCAGATTTTCCATTTTAATTAATTTTTTCCTGTAACACATCAAGGGTTAACAGACAAATAAAACTCTGCAGTTTACAGAAACACTCCATATGTGGTGGTAAACTGCTGTACAGGCACACGGCAGGGCGTAGAAGGAAAGGAGCGCCATATGGATTTTGGAGGGCAGATTTCACTGGGATAATTTTAAAGGGGTTTTGCCATCGTAGACAATGGAGGAATATCGCTAGGATATGCCCCTATTGTCTGATAGGTGCGGGTCCTACCTCTGGGAACCGTACCTACACAGAGAACGGAGCGGGGAAATGGAATTGTGGAGGGCGCATGCGCAGCCGTCCTCCATTCATTTCTGTGGGGCCACCGAAAATAGCTTGGCTATTTCCGTGTGCCCCATAGAAATGAATGGGAGCAGGGGCTGCACATACGGGGTGCGCTCCCATTCACGTGAATGGGAGCAGCGTGGAGCCGTGCCTGGTGGTCGTCGTATCCCGGGAAACCCGGGGTCCTCCAGCCACAACTCTCCCTGCTCCGTTCTTGTTATGGGTGCGGGTCCGAGAGCTGGGACTCTGCACCTGTGAGACAATGGGGGCATATCCTAGCGATATGCCCCCATTGTCTGTGATGGGAATAAGTTTATAAGGCCGAATAAAGACATCTGTCCATCCAGTTCGGCCTGTTATCCTGCAAGTTGATCCAGAGGAAGGAAAAAAAAAACTGAGGTAGAAGCCAATTTTCCCCACTTTAGGGGAAAAAATTCCTTCCCGACTCCAATCAGGCAATCAGAATAACTCCCTGGCTCCACAACCCCTCTCTAGTAACTATAACCTGTAATATTATTACCCTCCAGAAATACATCCAGGCCCCTCTTGAACTCCTTTTAGTGAACTTACCATCACCACATCCTCAGGCAGAGCGTTCCATAGTCTCACTGCTCTTACAGTAAAGCATCATCTTCTATGTTTGTGTACAAACCTTCTTTCCACCAGATGCAGAGGATGTCCCCTTGTCACAGTACTGGGGACAAATAGATCATGGGAGAGATCTCTCTCCAGCTCTGCTATGTCTGCCTTGTTCACAGGCGCCCAGAACAGAACTGTGCACATTACTCCATGTATGGTCTGATTTGTAAAGTGGCAGGACTATGTTCAATGGCAACCATTTATATGGGAATTTAGGATCATGAGATCTAACAACAACCCATGTTATTATAGTGAATATACAATTTTTTGCCATCATTAGCTCTATAGGCATTGGTCTAGCCTTGTGTATTGATCTACTGGCCTAACCTTAGCCCTGTGTATTGAGTGAGTAGATCAAAAGGTCGAATAATTAATCAACTAATGGACGGTGCTAGCAACTAAGGCTACTTTCACACTAGCGTTTTTAAATTCCGGTATGGAGTTCCGTCATAGGGGCTCAATACCGGAAAAAAACGCTTCAGTTTTGTCCCCATTCATTGTCAATGGGGACAAAACTGAACTGAAGACAACGGAATGCTCCTGAAAGCATTCCGTTCCGTCTTCAGACCGGAGAACAAACCGCAGCATGCTGCGGTTTTCTCTCCGGTCCAGGCATCCGCACCAAGACGGATCCGGAATGACCCCCAATGCAAGTCAATGGGGACGGATCCGTTTGGTGTGACCAACATGGTAAACGGATCCGCCCTCCATTGACTTTCAATGGAGTTCAGGACGGATCCGTAACCACAGACAGACAGACATACATACACACGAATACACACAAACATACATACTTACATACTCCAGGCAGGCCGCACATCTACATGCCCAGGAGGTGCGCCGCTATGACGATTCCCTACAGCGCCCAGCAGAGGGCACTGTGGGGAATCGTCATAGCTGCGCGCCTCCTGGGCGTGAAGACATGCTGCCTGCCTGGAGTATGTAAGTATGTATGTGTTTGTGTATATGTCTGTATATGGTACTGTGTGACATGTGTGGGGTCGGAACGCGGTTCCAGCCCCACACATGTCGCTGCGGCAGTCCGGATCCGATGGCACCCTTCACCTACCAGATGCGGACTGCCGCTAGTGTGAAAGAGGCCTAAGCCAGTAGTACAATAGATATATCACTGTGAAAATTTATTTTATATTGCTTTAATTAAATATATGGGTGTATAATTGGTTTAGACATCATGAATTGGTGAGCAAATATAATAATAAAACTACATAACATAAAGTCCTGTAGGTAGCGACAAGTTTGATACTATATGAAACAATTGCCCCTAACATGATTCTAAGCTAGCTTGACACTGTGTGACAATTGCTTACCCTGTGGTATATCATACAGCCGCTTTATAGGAATATGCAGGGAACTGAGTCTAAGTCCCTGCGCAGACGCATTACAGAGTGGTGGTGAGAACGGAGTCTATTTCCCCACGCATGCGCCTTGGGAGGATTTTTGGTCTTCTCTAGTTAGCAAGCGTCGGGGCACTAATGCGCATGCGCAAGAACGGTACCCGTCGCGCGGCTAAGTCCGTGCGCAGCAGCAAGAAACGCAGCTTGTCATAGCTCACTACCTGGTATCGGCTGCGATAAGGTAAGTGCAAATGTGTCATACAATGTCCAACCAATGACCTATTCATTTAGAATAGTGAAACGCCCTTCGTGTTTGCTGTTTCACTTACACATTCATTGATCCATCAATCACAGGTCCTTAGAGCATAAATAGATGGCGTCTAGCGTCTTTTCTCATCTCTGCCCAAACCCCTGAAGAAGCCAGATGTACTGGTGAAACATGTTGGGGGGCAGCGTTAGGTTTTAGTTTCTGCTGATCTAACTGTTTATGTGTGTTATGTCAGTAATCAATCACATATCTACCTATTAATGAGGATAGTGATCACTGTGTGGTCCAGTGTGCTGGTGACAGTAACTAGTCACTAATCTCCTCTACATTCTATGGTGGTAATGGGATCAGTGCACACCTATACCACCATGGACGTACGTTATATTTAGACATGAGTGTATACACACAATGACAGAATATAGAGGGCAGTGATTTTAACTTTTTCTTTTGACGCGGCTCACTTTTATATTAGATATATTAAAAGTTATATTTTACTAGCGATATGTTAGATATCTGGGTCTAAGTTTGGTTAAGAGCCATCTTTGGTTGTTGTGTTTATATGTAAAAACCAGTACCTAGATAGGGTCCTCCTTTTTTTGGTGTACACGTAGTGTCTTTCTGGGTTTAATAGCCTAATTCATTTGGACCCATCCTCCCGGTGAGGTTAGGATTCCATTTGGGAATCTATGGCAGGGTTTCTGTCTAGTAAGCCTACACCTGGTCTCTTCACAGCGGAGGTGCAGCAGGTTTTCTCCACTGACAGCCTGCCCATACATAACTGTGACATATTTACAGCTTTCAAAGCAATTAACAAGACATATAAACAATACATTAGATCATTATGGGAAATTGCCAGTTTGGAGACATATGTACAGCAACGCATCGTTTATAGGGGTATGAGGATTAATATTGTCCCCAATTCTCATCAAGAGGACGCTAATTTCATTAAAGGGTGGCAACAGTTACTGACTGAGAACTCTTTACGCATGTTGCAATATTTGTTGGATTATGAAAAAGATGTCTTTGTGAAAGTCGCCTCTCAACTAGAAAAGGAAATAACACAAGTACAGAATCTCAGATCACAAACAGAGTAATCAATGTGAACTGCGTCTACAAAAAAACATTGAATCCTTTCAATCTGAAATCAAAGAAAGGAAACATAGGAAATATATTAGGGACAAACGTGACTTTGACACAGGCCAGATATATATTAACAGAGGTAATAATATCCCCTCAGATAACAAAAAAAGAGGTTACAACAGATCTAGAGGAAACTACACTGACATCTCAGAGTCAGACTGGTCCGGCTCGGAAGATCAGAGATCTAAAACCCAGCCTAATATACAGAACGGAACTAAACGAAAAAACAAGGGCCGCACTCCATACACTCAAAGGAGGGCACAACCAGGACCGATAAATAGTCAAACATGGGGTCCAGGCAATACGGCCCAGTCAGTAGGTTCCAGTGTGTCAATGCCCTCAGTAAATGTCCCACAACAAATTATAATGCCTACGATAAGCTCTGTTTCCTCCTCGTTACCGTAATTTTTGCCATCGTCTCAGAGTCCCAATATTACTATGTCAACCACACCTATGCCAGCAGTTTTGTCAACTTTTTTAGCTCAGGGTGTCCAACTGAGGGACAAGGACAAGTGGGCATACTGTGCAAAGACCACATAGATATCGGCAATATCTTACAAATAATTAACCTGTCCAGTTTAAGTTGGAAGATAAACATATCAGTGTATTGCAAAAAGGTCTGTCGTTTACTCCTACACCCAATTATGACTGTTTTACGTGGGTTAAAGACATTAATCTATTCGCACGTAAATTGGCTTTATTTAAGACTCACAAACAACAACAAAAAGATTTAAATTTTCAGCAGAGGCAAGAAAAGGAGTCTATTGACATTTTGGAGTCATTGGATATAGAAAATATGGTGGGCATTGAAAGTTTTGAGGTTCCATTATCTTCACTCAAATTGAGGTCTAGGTTTACCCTCTCCTTTTCCCAATATGGCAATATAGACACGTTTGTAGATCTTGTGACCCGTGATCTAAAATCTATTAAAACGGGTCACTCTCTATCTTACAGAAATCTGAGCTTATTTGAGAAAGCAGCATTGGAAGAACTAGCTGACAATAAGGATGTGATAATAAAACCGTCCGACAAAGGCGGCAATATAGTTTTGATGGACAAAGACAGTTACCAGGAGATGGTGATGGAATTATTGAGAGATGTTCACACTTATAAAAAAAAAAAAAAACTTGAAAGTAATCCTACAGATAAGTATCTATTAGAACTAAAAAACAATACTCAATAAAGCAAAAGCAGACAAGCTAATCTCTAAAGATGAGTTCAAATTTTTATGTAATTCACATCCGACACTAGCAACAATATATGCCATACCAAAAGTGCATAAACAGAGACATCCTATACCTGGGAGACACATTATATCCGGTAATAACCGCTTGACTGAAAATGTCAGTCAATATGTAGATGAATTTATCTCGCCATTTGTCCCTAGTTTACTAAGTTTATTAAGGACACTAAGGATGCGGACACCAGATTACAGGAAATCCAAGTTACAGGGGATACCAAACTGGCTAGTTTGGATATAGAAGCCCTGTATACTAGTATTGGACATGATCTTGGTATTCAAGCAACTTCTTATTTGTTCACTAAAGGAACACCATTTCATGCACATAATAATTTTGTACTTACTCTTTTACACTTCTTACTCACAATTATTTTTTATTTAGTTACACGGCACTGCCATGGGGAGTAAGTGTGCACAAAATTATGCAAATCTATTTTTAGGGTGGTGGGAGCATAATATGGTTTTCACGGAGTACCTTCAAGAATTAACGGATCACATTTTATTTTGGGGAAGGTACATAGACGATGTACTGATCTTATGGGATGGCACTGTGGAGCACTTCAATTGCTTTGTTGCATCACTTAATAAGAATGATATTGGTTTAAAATTCACATCAGAAATTAATGCACAAACACTCACTTTTCTTGATTTGAAGATTTCTGTTGATGCTGGTGGCCGCATCCTTACTGAAGTGTACCGTAAGCCGACTTCCACAAAAAATTTGCTCCATTGTCAGAGCTACCATCCAACATCCCTGAAAAGGGAATTCCAACTGGCCAATATATTAGAGCAAAAAGAAACTGTTCTGATAAATCCAGCTTTATAAAAGAAAGTAACCATCTTTACCAGTGGTTTAGAGCAAGGGGGTACCCTAAAAAAAGTACTTCATAGAGCATTTACAAAAGCAAGTAAAATGGACAGAATGGATTTGCTAGGGGACAGACCCAAAGTTCCAGCTTCTGAGATCATAAGATGCATTGGAACCTTTGATGCTCAAAATCAGACGGTGTATCAAATTCTTAAAAAACATTGGCATGTTTTGAGAGCTGACAATGATCTAAGAGAGGTCACATTTGAACGTCCTAGTATCACATATCGGAGAGGGAAAAACCTCAAGGACTTTTTTGTCCATAGTTTTTTTAATGTGTCACCACTAGAGATGAGCGAACGTGCTCGTAACGAGCACTGTACCGCTCGGCTCCCCTGCGCTCGCATGGGCGCAGGCAGCCGCTTCCGTCGGGTGAGGACGACGGAAGCGGCTGCCTGCGCCCATGCGAGCGCAGAGGAGCCAAGCAGAACAGTGCTCGTTACAAGCACGTTCACTCATCTCTAGTCACCACCTAGGCCCACATGGCTTCAGCCCAAAGTGTCAGGCACATACCCATGTGGGAGATGTTCTTTTTGCCCATTCCTCAAAAAAATCTAAATGTTTAGAAATCCCATTGATGGCAGAGAATATTTCATCAGGGATTTCATAAATTGTCAAACAACTGGCATTGTTTATGTTGCACAGTGTCCATGTCCCAAAATATATGTGGGTAAGACCATCCAAGAATTTAGACGTCGAATATGTCAACACATAAGTAGTATCAACACAAAAGCTGATACATCAATATCTAGGCATGTGAGACAATTTCATAATGGTGATTCCAAATGCCTCTCTTTTTGGGGAATTTGCAAAAAAACCTTGGGTGCCAGAAGAAGCAACCTGGATAAGTTACTATTACAAGAAGAGACCAGATGGATATATAGGCTTGACAGTTTGAACCCTAAAGGTTTAAACGAAGGTTTTACCTTCTCTTCATTTTTTGTGATTAATATCAATGTACGTGAGCAATTTTTGAGCTGAGAGAAGAGCAAGTATTGACACGCACAATGACACAGTGGGTACACCACTGTGTGGGAGTTATAGTCAATCTACTGTGCAGTGTGGCAACCATTTATATGGGAATTTAGGATCATGAGATCTAACAACAACCCATGTTATTATAGTGAATATACAATTTTTTGCCATCATTAGCTCTATAGGCATTGGTCTAGCCTTGTGTATTGATCTACTGGCCTAACCTTAGCCCTGTGTATTGAGTGAGTAGATCAAAAGGTCGAATAATTAATCAACTAATGGACGGTGCTAGGAACTAAGCCAGTAGTACAGTAGATATCACTGTGAAAATTTATTTTATATTACTTTAAATATATGGGTGTATAATTGGTTTAGACATCATGAATTGGTGAGCAAATATAATAATAAAACTACATAACATAAAGTCCTGTAGGTAGCGACAAGTTTGATACTATATGAAACAATTGCCCCTAACATGATTCTAAGCTAGCTTGACACTTTGTGACAATTGATTAACCTGTGGTATATCATACAGCCGCTTTATAGGAATATGCAGGGAACTGAGTCTAAGTCCCTGCGCAAACGCATTACAGAGTGGTGGTGAGAACGCAGTCTATTTCCCCACGCATGCGCCTTGGGAGGATTTTTGGTCTTCTCTAGTTAGCAAGCGTCAGGGCACTAATGCGCATGTGCGAGAACGGTACCCGTCGCTCGCGGCTAAGTCCGTGCGCAGCGGGAAGAAGTGCAGCTTGTCATAGCTCACTACCTGGTATCGGCTGCGATAGGGTAAGTGCAAATGTGTCATACAATGTCCAACCAATGACCTATTCATTTAGAATAGTGAAACACCCTTCGTGTTTGCCGTTTCACTTACACATTCATTCATTGATTGATCCATCAATCACAGGTCCTTAGAGCATAAATAGATGGCGTCTAGCGTCTTTTCTCATCTCTGCCCAAACCCCTGAAGAAGCCAGATGTACTGGTGAAACATGTTGGGGGGCAGCGTTAGGTTTTAGTTTCTGCTGATCTAACTGTTTGTGTGTTATGTCAGTAATCAATCACATATCTACCTATTAATGAGGATAGTGATCACTGTGTGGTCCAGTGTGCTGGTGACAGTAACTAGTCACTAATCTCCTCTACATTCTATGGTGGTAATGGGATCAGTGCACACCTATACCACCATGGACGTACGTTATATTTAGACATGAGTGTATACACACAATGACAGAATATAGAGGGCAGTGATTTTAACTTTTTCTTTTGTCGCGGCTCACTTTTATATTAGATATATTAAAAGTTATATTTTACTAACGATATGTTAGATATCTGTGTCTAAGTTTGGTTAAGAGCCATCTTTGGCTGTTGTGTTTATAGGACTATGTTCTCATCACGGGCATCTATGCCCCTTTTCATGCAACCCATTATCTTACTGGCCTTTGCAGCAGCTGCCTGACAACGGTTTCTACAGCTTAGTTTGCTGTTTACTAAAATTACTAGGTCCTTTTCCATGTCGGTGTTACCCAGTGTTTTACCATTTAGTACGTACTGGTGATTTGCATTATTCCTTCCTATGTGCATAACCTTACATTTGTCAGTGTTCATCTGCCACTTCTCTGCCCAAGCCTCCAATCTATCCAGATCCATCTGTAGCAGTGTACTGTCCTCCTCTGTGTTAATTACTTTACACAGTTTAGTGTCATCTGCAAAAATTGATATTTTACTGTGCAAGCCTTCTACAAGATCATTAATAAATATATTGAAGAGAATAGGGCCCAATACTGACCCCTGTGGTACTCCATTAGTGACAGTGACCCAATATGAGTATGTACCATTAATAACCACTCTCTGTTTTCTATCACTGAGCCAGTAACTTGCCCACATACAGACATTTTCTCCCAGGCCAAGCATTCTCATCTTATATATTAACCTTTTATGTGGTACAGTGTCAAATGCTTTGGAGAAGTCCAGATATACGACATCCATTGATTCGCTGCGGTCAAGTCTAGAACTTACCTCCTCATAGAAACTGATTAAATTGGTTTGACATGACCGATCCCTCATGAAGCCATGCTGATATGGAGTTATTTGCTTATTTTCATTGATGTACTCCAAGATAACATCTCTTAGAAAACCTTCAAACAGTTTACCCACGACAGATGTTAAACTTACCGGCCTATAGTTTCCGGCTCTGTTTTTGGACCCTTTTTGAATATTGGCACCACATTTGCTATGTGCCAATCCTGTGGAACACCCTCTGTCAGTATAGTCCTTAAATATCAGAAATAAGGGTCTGGCTATGACATTACTTAATTCTCTTAGGATACGGGGGTGTATGCCATCCGGTCCTGGTGATTTGTCTATTTTAATCTTTTTAAAGGGAACCTGTCAGCTGCAGAAGCAATCTCACGCCGCCAGCAATACCTTCAAGTAGCCGGCAGCGAGTTTCTAATGATGTTTTTCTTGGTGAATTCAGAGGAGGCAGAAGTATAGAAAACGATCCTTTATCCTCCGTCCGCGCTACTTCCCAGTCAGGCTTGAAGTCAAAGGGGCAGCGGCCTCCTTGCTTCAAGTAATGGAAACCGCGCCCCCTTCACTGTGACTGACAGCACTTATGCCCGACAGCTCGCTGGCTTTGCAGAACAGCCGGCTGTCAGTCACAGTGAAGGGGCAGGGAAGGGGGCACGGTTTCCTTGACTTGAAGCAAGGAGGCCACTGCCCCCTTGACTTCAAGCCTGACTGGGAAGTAGTGCGAACAGAGGATAAAGGATCGTTTTCCATACTTCTGCCTCCTCTGAATTCACTAAGAAAAACATCATTAGAAACTCGCTGCCGGCTTGTATTGCTGGCGGCGTGAGATGGCTTCTGCAGCTGACAGGTTCCCTTTAAGACATCGTCGTACTTCTTCCTGGGTCAGACAGGGCACTTTTAATGGGGAATTTACTTTTATATTCTGCATTTCATCTGACAGTTTATTTTCCTCAGTGAATACAGTGGAGAAAAAAATATTTTGTAGCTTTGCTTTCTCCTCAACGCTCTCTGCAACTCCCCCCTCATTACTCTGTAAGGGGCCGACACCTTCAGATTTATACTTTTTACCATTTATATAATTGAAGAACATTTTAGGGTTAGTTTTACTCTCTTTAGCAATTAATCTCTCGGTCTCTAGTTTGGCTGCTTATATTTGTCTTTT
This sequence comes from Rhinella marina, assembly GCA_900303285.1. Classification (NCBI taxonomy): domain Eukaryota; kingdom Metazoa; phylum Chordata; class Amphibia; order Anura; family Bufonidae; genus Rhinella; species Rhinella marina. The sequence continues at coordinate 216,092 of ONZH01024240.1, forward strand.
ACATATTCTAATTTTTTTTTCTTATAGTTTTTTAACGCTTCCTTGCTCCCCTCCTGTTTTAGTGATTTAAATGTTTTCTTTTTGTCATTTATTGCTTTCTTTACGTTTCTATTTATCCACATTGTTTTTTTATTCTTGTTTCTTAAAGGGGTTCTCTGGGAATTAAGAAAATGAAAATACTTAAATATTACCTCATTATAAATATATTCCCAAATACCTTTCATTAGTTATAATGGCTCGTTTTGTCCGGGGAGCAATCATCAGGAGAAACAAAATGGCCACCGTCCTGTTAGTACACACAAAATCTGTCCTAATCACACAGGAGGACAAGTTACTTCAGAACACTGAGGTAAAGATCTGCCTCATCCTCCTCTCTGCTTGTCAGGGATTATGAGCCTGAATACAGCTGATAAGCAGAGACATGAAGTTTAGAGGGGAGGTGGGGATGTGGCTGATGAGCAGCAGCACTTGTATGCAGTCTCCATTACCAGAGTTTGTCCTGTCCGTCATCTCTGTACTTCATGTGTCCTCATGGACTCCATTCCTACAGAGATTCAGCTGAAGATCTTATCATCTGTATTCAGGATCATAATCCCTGACAAGCAGAGCAGAGAGGAGGATGAGGCAGCTCTTTACCTCAGTGTTGTGAAGTAACTTGTCCTGCTGTGTGATTAGGACAGGTTCTGTGTGTACTAATAGGACGGCGGACATTTCGTTTCTCCTAATGATTGCTCCCCGGACAAAATGAGCCATTATAAGTCATGAAAAGTATTTAGGAATATATTTATAATAAAGTAATATTTATGGAATTTCATTTTCTTAATTCCCGGAGAACCCCTTTAACCTTTTATTCCCATAAAGTATGTACCTCTCACAATTAGATATTAGGATGCTTTTAAAAATATCCCATTTTGTGGCTGTATTTTTATTTTTGAGGACTTTGTCCCAGTTAGTTAGGCCTATGGCCTCTCTTAGTTGGCTAAATTTAGCTTTTTTGAAATTTGGTATTTTTGTTCCTCCCTGATAAAACACTGTTTTGAATGACAATTGGAAGGTTATTATTTTATGGTCACTATTTCCCAGGTGTCCCCCAACCTGCACATCTGTTGTTCAGTCAGGTCTATTGGTTAATACTAAGTCCAGTATGGCTGTCCCTCTAGTCAGGTCCTGAACCAGTTGGGAAAGGTAATTGTCTTTGGCTATTGTCAAGAACCTATTTCCTTTGAGATGTACAGGTTTCAGTTTCCCAGTCTATATCTGGATAGTTGAAATCCCCCATAATAACGACCTCATTCTGATTTGCTGCCTTGTCTGTTTTGTTTAGAAGTAGATTTTCTGTGGACTCCCTACGAGAGCCTGTAGCCGACAGAGAAGTCGGCCCAGTTCTCCAGGAACCCAAACTCCTCCTTCCTACACCAGTTCTTAAGCCACTTGTTTACCTCCCTAATCTCCCGCTGCCCTTCTTGTGTGGCTCGTGGTACAGGCAGTATTTCGGAAAACACTACCTTTGAGGTCCTTGCCCTAAGCTTATGCCCTAAATCCCTAAAATCATTTTTAAGGACACTCCACCTACCTCTAACTTTGTCATTGGTTCTGATATGGACCATGACCGCTGGATCTTCTCCAGCCCTCCCAGTAATGTCAACCCGAACCGCGATGTGTCGAACTTGAGCGCCAGGAAGACAACACACTGTTCGACGATCCCGGTGACAGATTGCCCTCTCTGTACCCCTAATAATTGAGTCTCCCACTACCAGCACCTGTCTGGCCTGCCCTGCTCTCTTGGTCCCCTGCTTACTGGAGCTGACGTTCCCCTGACTGACAGAGGAAGTGTCCGGCTAGAGCAGTGCTCTCCCTGAACTGGCATCCCCCTCATCTGGCAAACTTATTGGGGTGTGTCAGACCTGGCACATTTCCATCTACCCCGCTTTCTAACTGTTACCCAGCTAGCTACCTCACTTTCCTGAGCCTCCTCACTACCACCCTCCCCCACATCTACCCCATAAAGTGCTTGCTCGGTGAGCAGCAAACTCTTTTCCAAATTGTCAGCCCTTCTCAGTGTTGAAATTCGCCCGGTTAGATACACGATGTGAGATTCCAAACGGGCAATTTGCTCACATTTTGAACAAAGATATGCACCCTTAAACGGCTGTTCCAGGACTGCATACATTAGACAACATGTGCACTGGATTGTGCTGTCAATAATGGAACACATACTAATGGGGATTACGCAAAAAAAAGAGAAAACAAATACAATACAGTGATATGAAACCGACGTACCTGAATCTGAAGTCACGCCCTTAAAATCAAACTCGCGTTGTTTCTCTGCTTGTATAAGTGCAACTCTCAAACCAGTCTGCTTTTTTTTTCCTCTGGATTCAAAGGACTGAACTGCTCTCAAGACTGGCTATTTAACTTCTCCTAATTAGATAGCCACAACCTAATTACTCACCTGTGCAACAGGTGAAGGAAGAGAAAAAAAAGTGTAATCACAGTTTACTGTCAGCTGCTATGCAATAAACCTGCAGCAAAAGCAAGTCACAGTGTATAAACTAGACTACACTGCTCTGACTTGGCACAGAGTACAATAAAGTCAGGTACAGCCACTCAGCCATGCACATAAATAATTTAGCTCTCTCAGATACTCCCTCACGTAATGTAAAGTCACACACTTAATTCAAACAAGCACTTAAAATCAAACACGCGAACGCTCACAAACTTTCGTTGTTTCTCTGCTTGTATAAGTGCAACTCTCAAACCAGTCTGCTTTTTTTCCTCTGGATTCAAACTCCTTTAAAGTCTAACTGCCATTTCATTTTTTAATCCCCTAATGGTATAGTACGCCCTGCTGTATAAATGCTTTTGTACTTTACAATTTGATCACTCTGTTTTACCTGCTAACAACTCCCACAGATGCATGCTACTTTCCTATTCATCTGCTCTCTTCTCAAGCTGTAACCATGTGCAGCCCGTCTTCTCTATCTCATAACAGGAGATGGGTGAGCTCTGGGAGAGAGGAGCTTAGCCCTGAGTGCCTGGTTCTGGGCTGAGGCAGAAAGTGGAGGGGGGGTGGAGGGCTGATTTACATCTCCTGAATGGTACCAGCTAGAAACATGCAACTTGGCTTGTTTGAAATAGGACAGTCCAGGCTTTAATTCAATTAGAGCTCTAAGAGTCCAAGCAACAGAGGAGAAATCACTGTTAGAAATCGAGTCGGAAATAATTGTGGTTAAAATCTGCTTATACTTTCATTTTCAGCTTCATTCACAGCATCCAATTTCTATTAGTGATATCTCCCCTTGTAGTTAACAGATTTATGTCATTTTGGTATTGTCTTTGACTGAAATGTCAGCTTTGCGACAATACAAATCTCATATTTGTAGCTGGTACCAAACCAGAGATATGAGCAGCTAAAGCAAACCACCCACCCCCGTCGGTGTGGAAGATAATGAGGGACAAGTGACTATTAAGAGGTTAATACAAATGCTTACTGACTTCATGTAATTGTAGGGCTTGTCTCTGGTTATCTGTATGTGATGATACACACTGCTCTGGGGTAGTTCGGAAGTTATCTGTATTCTGATTTGGTCCTGCTAGTTCATGTGAGGAGAGCAAGGAGTTATGGAAAGTGATGGATATACAGGATGGCCTCAGGGACATGGCAAACATCACCACAGGAAGAGCAGCAGAGGCAATTTTAGGAAGATGCTGAAATAGAGGCACAGAGAAATATGGTTGCTAAGGGCTGAATACAGACATCAGTAAAATTAACTGAAAAATACAGCTTCGTGAATATCTGCCCTTCAGCATCACATATTAGGAATTTCATTTTTGGTACTGAAACGGCAGTTACGCTTTAAGTTGCCATTGTGAGGCAAGGTAACCAAAAATGGCTGTTCTGGCACCATTTTTTTATTTTTTGTTTTTTTTACCATGACAGGTTAGATCATGTGCTATTTTTATAGAGCATGTTGTTATGGAGGCAACAATATCAAATATGTCTACTTTTATTTTTATTTTTAGTTTTACATAATAAAGCATTTTTGAAATCATGTTTTTGTGTCTTTTCCTGAAATCCATATTTTTATTTTTCGGGCAATTATCTTATGTAGGGGCTATTTTGGGGTACACACTACTTTTTGATAGTTTGGTATTACACATTTTGGCACAGTTGATTTTTTTTTTGGCACGGTTTTTATTTTATGTTTTCTATCGGTTATCAGTTGACAGGGTAAATTGTGTGATATTTGTATACAGCAGGTTGTTACGGACACGGCAATACCTAATTTGTCTATTTAATATTTATTTTGGTTTTACACAATAAAAGCATTTTTGAAAGAAAGGCAATCACATTTTCATGTCTCCATTTTCTGAAAGCCGTATCTCTTATTTTTTGGGCAATTGTCTTAGTTATGGTCTTATTTTTTGCAGGATGGGATGACTGGCACTGTTTTGGGGCACATACTACTTTTTATTATATTACATATATTACAATTTTTGTGATGTATGGTGACAAAAAATCTTTTTTTTTTGTCATGGTTTTTATTTTATTTTTTTACGGTGTTCACCAGAGTAGGTTGTTACGGACATGGCGATACCTAATATGTCTGTTGTTCAAAATACATTTTGGTTTTAAACAATAAGAGCATGTTTGAAACAAAAAAAGTTTTTATGTTTCCTTTTTTTGAAAGCCATATTTTTTTTATTTTTTGGCCAATTGTCTTATGTAGGGTCTCATTTTTTGCAGGATGAGATGACTGGTATTATTTTTGGGTACATATCACATTTCGATCGTTTTGTGTAACACTTTTTGTGATGTATGGTGACAAAAAATTGCTTTTTCACTCGGTTTATTTGATTTTTTTTATGGTGTTCACCAGACGGGTTAGCTCTTGTGATATTTTTATAAAGCAAGTTGTTAGGGATGTAGAAGGAAGTGGATTGTAGAAGGAAGTGCTGGTATGTATGTGTGTATATGTATATGCATGTATGCCCCCTTAATGAGGCATGCATATACATGTATATCTATATATGGGCCTTCTATATATGTATCTGTGGGTCTCCAGATATGCCCCAATATGTGGTGCCCTCTGATGCATATGATGCCCCCTATATATATTATATTGTGCCCCCAGTTGCTCCTAATGTATATAGATACATGTATATATGCCCCAGTTTTATATGCATTTATCTATATACATATAAACTGACCCCCAGTGTCCGGGTGCTCCACCCTGCATCCCCCTGGAGGCGCATACCAGCGCACTTGCAGGAGGGAGATGCCGCCCTGATGACAGTGTCGGGCACATCAAAGGACAGAGGATTGATAAGATCATCTACCCTTTGTCACACACCTCTGGTATCAGCTGTTCACAGCAAGGGTTGCTATGAACACAGGTGTTGGTCTCCTCCAGGCCAAGGCCTTGCATTGTGAAGGTTTATTACACCTGATTGATATCTAATGCCCTTTTGGCCCCAAACAGGTAGTTGGTGACATGCTAAACCTGTTTTTATAGCATGGACTGTCCACACCTTCCCCCCTACCTATGATAGATAAATAGTCCAGCATTTGGGGGACGAGGAGGAGCTTTCACGACCACGAGGAGGAGGCTCAACACCGCAGAGGAAGGAAGACACACATTGAGCCAAGCAGTCCCTCCAGAAACAGAGACTGGCTAAGTACCCCTGGAACCCCCTGATTATCCCCAAACTCCTGAACCCTGCAGTGCCTTTATCGCTGCATTTAACCCCTTGCATTCCCCTATAACCCCTGTATTGTAAGTAACCCCTTTTAGGGACAGCTACTAGTAGACTTGGGAAGGTACTGCTGTAATTATATGTATTTCTGTGTTTGTATGTATGTTTAGTAAGTATTGTGGGTGGAATTAAGTGGGATTGTGCAGTGTAGTTAGGTGTTGTATTGTATTGTTTAAATATTAGACCGTAGATTTTGTAATAAATCCTTTTTATTATTTAAAGTACCGTTTACATTGTCTTTGTAGCCGTCGCTATAGTACAAGGTAGCTTTACAGTGTGCAGGGAACGGAATTCAGTAAGGAAAATAAATAGGTGGAGCTAGTGACAGCCGGCCACGCCTACTTATGAATATTAATTGATAATATTCCACAAAATATTACTAATTAATAAGTCCTTTAACATTTGGCAAGCCAGCTCAAACTGGTTATGGACTGGATTTCTGCGCATACGCGCCGCAATTGTGTTGTCACGTCAACTAAGACAGGCGGATAGGGAGCGGACAAATAACGGAGGGACACAGTGCAGTGTTGTGCTACATTGTGCTCCTCGACCTTGAAGTTGGACGGATAACACAGGTGTGGGTGGCAGTTTGCACAGGAAGCGTCCACAAACAGCGAACCTGAAAATCTTTTGAATATTTTTGTGATTCCCTTGCACGGTTAATCGGCAAGCGGCATCCCAAGTTCGGGTGGATCTAAGGAGTCGGAGAAAAGGCGTTCCAGAGAAGCCTCTTCCAAGCAGCGCAGATTCGGAGTCTGGCTGGTCGGGAAAAAGGCGTTCCGGAGAAGAGGACCTTTTTTCAAGCAGCACAGACATTCGAAGGAGCCTGGCTGGTCGGGAAAAAGCGTTGTACGCAGGACAGACGACTCCAAGATGGCCACTGAACGAGTAAGTATGACCGCTATACTGTTACACTTAGCTAATCATAGCACATTTAATCCCATACTCCCCACCTCGTACAACTCTACAGAAAGGTTGTGGTCCGATTTGTTGGCACAGGCGTGTAGTTATGACAAGCTTTGTGTTAACAAACGGACAGTATTTAACAAGGCAACGAAACGGCTTCAAATGCTAGCCAAACTTGTACACACATTTGAGGTTAGCATTGGGAAGCCGGAGCATGTTGCGCTGGTCTCTTGGTCAGCGGAGACATTTCCTCCGACCAGTCATTGCCAGTGCTGTGCCAGTAATTTGCAGCAGGTTTCAGCATTGTGGGCATAGCTGGCAGTGAATGTGCAGTCTTCTGCTGACCAAGATATGCAGGTGGCTAAAATAGAGTCACAGTTGGTAGAGTTGCAGAGGCAAAAGGAGGAACTTGAGGCGCAGTTGACTCAGTCATATGCTGAGATCAAGGCCTTCAAGGAACGGGCTGCCTCTACTGACGTGACTCTAGCCAAATTGAATGATGAGGCTGCTGCTAGGTATCACTTGATGACCGGCATGCAACACGTCATCAATAATTTTGCCAAGTTGGTGCCGGCCCTTTCTTTTTCTATAAAGTCAGGGCCAGACTCTCCAAAAATGTTGCCCTGTCCAGGGCAAAAAGGGGGGAGAGATGTCTGTGACAGGCCAAATCTCCCAAAATTTGAACCTGTCCAGACGATAAAAAGAACACAATGATTTTTTGTAAAAGAAATATTGTGAAAAGTGCGTCCCTGAGAATGGAGCAGTTCAGGAAAAGGGAGCACGACTGCAGTGTGGACGGACCTAAGCCATGCAGGGCAAACATCAGGTGTTTTGCATGTGCTGGCTTGGGTCATATAGCGAAACACTGCAGGACAGGTAAGGATAGGACACAAAGGACAGGAGGTCCCATTATAGGTGTTTCAGGTGTGGGAACCAAGGACACATTGCAAGGAATTGCCCTTGCGCAAGTAACTGCAATTTGTCCAGTAGGAAAATCCCGGTAACAAATTGTACAGTGGGGCCTAGCCAGATTAAAGTCACCACTTAGCGGTATACGCCTCATCAGGTGCTGTGGGGTCAAATTGGCCAATCTAGGCTAGAGAATGTTTGACACCCCTGTGCTATTTGTTACCCTGTTGGTCCCCTGTGTATGTCTGTGTTTGTGTTGATGGAGGCAGTTCTTGTTTACGAGTGTGTTCCACTTTGCTGATTGTTGTAGCTTGCATTCCCCGCTGTGAGTCGCGCAGCTGTTTGTGGTTCATTCTGGTGTCTACTGTGGGTAGAGCAGTGCTAAACTGTGGACTGAGGAAGGTGTTGGTTTGCGGACAGGTAACATCGGTACAAGGCACAGTGTGATAGTTACTCTTGGCAGCCTAGGTCTCAGATCGAGACAGGTAGCACTGTTCTGCTCAGGGTTTTCAGTAGAGCTGTGTTATACAGTGGACCAGTACAGAAAGTGGGTTGCGGACAGGCAACATTGAGGTTGTACTGTGCATTCACTTGCTGGTCCGGACAGGTAACACAGCTCTGACTGAGGTTGGACACGGAGTGGTTGATAGCAGGATGCAGCCTGTGGTTTTGTGTTGTGGAGTCCTGTAGAGCCAAGGCAAGGTTTTTGCCATGGATTCTGCTGATCTCCACAACACAGGTTAACAGGGGGAAGTCAGACTGGAAACACATGTGTAAGACAGGGATGCCGTGCCATCATGGAAAAGATGCTTCGTCCACAGCTTCCCTCGGATATCCTAACCTATTAGTGTGGCCATCCTTATCTGTTGGTTCAGAGGGATGTGCGGCAGAGGATGGGATCCTCTATAGGTTCGGTGTTCTTACACCAGTGTTAGGGTAACGAGGGGTCCTGTTGGATGAAGGTCAGCCCAATACCTTTCTCCACACTTGGGTCAATTTGGTATTGGTGCTGGAAGTGATGCAACTAACTGCACCATGAGGGGAGAAATCCCTCAGGAGCGCTGGGTATTTTCTTTAATCCTAGGAAGAATACCATAGACGCTCTCGTGTGACTCCAGAGGTTCCCACTCCGTCAGCTCAAGACAAGAGGTGGAGAACCAACCCACGATCCTGCTGGAGCATTACTGGGTCCTGAGGGAAGAGACTGTTCGGCTAAAAGTCTAAAGGTCACATCATTTATTCCAAAATCTTTGTTGATTCGCCCAGTGATGGTTCTTCTGGTTCTGGTTCTCAAGAGACTTGTGGACACTCCCCCAGAACCAGATAAAACATCGAGAAGATGAACGGAGAAGATGGCTCAGGACGTGACTCCAGTAATGTCCTGAAGCCAGGGACTGCATTGGATCCTATTAGGGTTCAGGATGAAGTACCAATGCCATCCTGAAACCCCATAATAGTGTATATTTGTTGCAGAATATGCATTTGATACATATTGTTGTTTTCTATTATTGGGTGGGACAGTGTGCATGAATGAATGGGGACAAGAGTAGGGCACGTTAGGGTTAGGGTCAGGAACACGGTATTTGTCACTACAAACCTTAGAACGGTGCAGTTCGTAAGGGATGGACTGAGTGATAGTTGGTGTGGTGCTTTTCCCGCAGGTAGAATTAAGTACTCTGACATCACCTCACACTCCAGAAATTCTGACCTGCCTTGTAAAGACCTACGGATCTGTCCATGGGAGAACTTCCTAAACGACAGAGTCTGCAATCAAGCTGAAAGAAGTGTCGGGAGACAGGTCTGAAAGGAGGCCATTCCACAATTGACCACACCCCACAAAGAAGGAGGTGCGACGTGGTTCGACCTAGAAGATCGAGAGTGAAGCTGTCCCAGAGTCTGAAGACGACAGTGGGAGCAGCTGGATACTTGAAGACCAGACACTAATAAAGCCATCCCAGAAGTCTGAGATGATGACGGTGGGAGAAGCTGAAGATAAAGGCGAGGATGGTTTATCCTGTGGCCGGAGAGGTTGGGTTACGGTGAAGGGCAGGGAAGAGGTCCAAGCCACGAGGGAAATGTCTGAGTACCTAAGGACGTGAGTGTATGTGTGAGTGTATGTGTTTAGATTTGTTTGTGGGTGGAATCCGTATGTGGGATTGTGCAGTGTAGTTAGGTGTTGTACTGTATTGTTTAAATATTAGACCGTAGACGTGTTATTTTGTAATAAATCCTTTTATTCTTTAACATACAGTGTGCAGTGTCTTTATAGTAATATAGCTATAGCAGTATTGTAGTTGTACTTGCACATAGCGTCAGGTCGTGTATAGGCAATAGGTATAAATAGGCGGGGCCAGCGTAAGCAGGGTTTATGTCTATTTATGAATATTAATTATTGGTATTACCCAAAATATCAATAATTAATACCCCCTACAACAACGGATGTGACGATACCTAATGTTTTTTTTTTTTTTAATATTTGTTTTAAACTATAAAAGTATTTTTTTAAACAAAAAAAATTTTTTTATGTCTTCATTTTTTGAAAGCCATATTTATTTTATTTTCCATGACGCCCCATGTCAGCACCTGTGAGAGATCCTCCCCCTTCTGGACAGGAAACAGGAAATTCCCAGACCTTTAAAGGGTCCTCCAAACACCAATCCTCAGTTTCTTCCTGTTTCCTGTCCATAGGACAGGGGTTGGATCTTTTTTTCAGTTTACCTTGGGGATTCCTGACGGCGTAAGTCTCCTCTAGGAGCCACTGTGTAGTCCGGCCGTCCCTCTTTTTCCATGGGGGGATTCCTGTCGGCCCCTGTTCCTTGCCAGCAGGCCGGGCGGTGTTCCGGTGGAGGAGGATCTCGATCCCTTCTGGCGCACTGGGCGGCGGGTGTGTGCTGGCGTGGAGTGTGGCGCGCGTTGGGCGCACAGGAAGTGACGTGCGTTCCACGCTGGCCCAGGAAGGGGAGGGGCCAAGAACATGGAGGCGAGTGCGGCCTGTATAAAGAGGGATGCCGGCCAATATGAAGGGAAGTGACCCGGTGGATGCACAGCACCAGCGGCAATATCAGCGGCAGCACCAGTGGCAGCAGCAGCGGCCATATCAGCAGTAACAGTACAAGTTTGGGCAGCTCAGCAGCAGTAGGATAATCTATCAACAGTATAGACTTCTGCCTTCTTCCCTCCATATTCCCCTCTGCCAGTCCTTCAGCATGCAAGAGGAAGGGGAATTACAACAGCGCAATGAAAAACAGGAGCAACACTCAGAGCTGGCCATGGTACTCCTGGGGGGGGGTAAGAGGGGTTGTACTCCAGGATGTCTCTCTTTGTGGGGGATTGTTTTGTTCTGTGCTAAAGTTTTTACTGTGGGCTATGTGTTTATGCAGGTTAAGGAGGGCCCCAGAAAAGCTACTCACAAGTCGGGGGTACACAAGGGTAGAGAATATGGGATTTGTCGTAAGAAGTTGAGCCCATCGTATCCGAAAACCTGTTACCAACCTTGTCTGGATAGAGTCGTGGAGCAAGAATCCCCATCCTTGTTTTAGAATATACAAAATCTAGTCAAGATGGAAGTCGCTACCCGGTTCTTCTAGATAAAGGAAAGCTCAAATAGTGGAATCAGATAGCTCTGGTTCGGATTCAGAAGAGGAAGGATTGATTGTAAGCTCTGACTCTTCTGAGGATCTGACAGGCAGACCCCTATTTAAAGCAGAGAATACGGATCTTTTGCTGAAAGCGGTTAGGTCCACCATGGAGCTCGGGATTTTCAGCCCATTCCACCAGTGCTGTAGCCTCCTCCTGGGCAGAGAGAGGCTCTGTCTCTATTGATGAGATTTGTAGAGCTGCTACCTGGAGCTCGCCTAACACTTTTTTTTTCTTTAATTACTCTTACCGTTAATCCGTTTTCCATGAGCCCATGACAGCACCTAAGTTATTCCCACTCTTTATATTAAAAAAAAAAAAAGTTTGTGTGTAACTATATTGTTTTTTTTCTTTGATATTCTTTAAATGTCCCTAGGAGAAGATATCCTATGGACATATATTTATATGTTAAAGGGGTTCTGCAGTTCTGTAAAACTGATTAAATCCTCTGGATAGATCATGAGCCTCTGATCGGCGGCGGTCCGACGCCCGGGACCCCCGCCGATCAGCTGTTTGCGAAAGCAGCGGCGCTGCAGGAGCGCCGCGGCCTTCTCTGTGTTTACCGCAAGCCAGTGACATCACAACTAGTATCACTGGCCTGGGCGGGGCTAAGCTCCATTCACGTGAACAGAGCTTAGCCCCGCCTGCCTGCGGTAAACACAGAGAAGGCCGCGGCGCTCCTGCAGCGACGCTGCCTTCTCAAACAGCTGATCGACGGGGGTCCCAGGTGTCCAGAGGATAGATCATCAGTTTTAAAGAACTACAGAACCCCTTTAAGTATCTTTTTTGTGTATATCATGTGTTTATGTAGATATAGAAGTTTGGCGGTCCTATGGATCTTTCCACGAACTGAGGATTGGTGTTTGGAGGACCCTTTTAAAGATCTGGGAAATTCCTGTTTCCTGTCCGGAAGGGGGAGGATCTCTCACAGGTGCTGTCATGGGCTCATGGAAAACGGATTACCGGTAAGATTAATCAAAGTATTTTTTGCCAATTGTCTTAGGTAGGGTCTCATTTTTTTGCGGGATGAGATGACTGTTTGATTGTTATTATTTTTGGGTACAAATGACTTTTTTGATCGCTTGGTATTACACTTTTTGTGATGAAAGGTGACAAAAAAATGTTTTTTTTTTTTTTACTATTTTATGTCTCTTTTTATGGGAAAGGGTTTTTGGGGTTTTTTGAAACTTTATTTTTTTATTGTTAAATACCACTTTTATTTCACTTTTTTTTTTTTTCTTTTACTTATGTCCCACTATGGGACTTCAACTTTACAGAGTCAGATCCCTGTTTCAATGCAGCACCATACATCTTTATTGTACTTAATGGACTATCAGTGTTTTACACAGTGTAATACACTGATAGCTTGCCTGTGAGGCCCAGCCTAAGGGCTGGGCCTCATAGCACTCCGCTGCTGCCAGGCCCCAAGGCCTTTGAGAGGCTTGGGGCTGCCATGGCAACCATCAGGTCCCTGCCACCACAACACAGGGACCTGATGGATGAGGAGAGGGAGTGCAAACCTCCCGTATGCTGCAGTCAGCGCTGACTGCGGCATATGAGGGGGTTAATCCACCGGAAACTACATAATTGACATGTGGCCCCATTAACTATAATGGGGAGTAGTGGAGATCTGGCAGGAGTAAAAGAACACCATGTGTATTTGAGGTCACAACTGCAGAGGCCCTGGGGTGAAATAATGAATGGATCCCCTGAGAAGTTACCTCATTTTGGAAACTACAGCCCTCAAGGTATTTATTAAGCATTTTGACCGCACAGGTGTTTTGCAAAAGTTAGTGTGCAGCAGATGGTGAAAAAGTAAAAATTGCAAGTTTCATACAGATATGATATTTCAGTGGCCAATGTATTGTGCATATTGTGTGCCAGTGTAAAAAAAAATAAAATAAACCTTCTTATTATTATGCTGTGCTTCCTGGTTTTAAACCCCCCTACATGTGACCCTATTCTTTTCCTGAACATATGAGAGGAGTGTAAGAGCTCTGTGCACATTTTGAGACCAGATGTATACCATCCAGTAGACGTGCAGAATCAAATTACTGGTTTGATAATGCCTTTACCAATTACATAATTGATGTAAAAAGACATGACTTCCTCATCATACAACACCCAGTTACCCCTATCCTATATATCTTACCTAAGATACATGCGACCAATAGTATCTGGCATCGATTCTATATTCTCACATGCTGCGATGTTCCTGGACAGATTCCTTAGGCCATATGCCACAGGCGCTAGCTCCTATTTAAGCATCACAATGGACTTCCTATACAAGCTACATAACCTTGAACTCAGTGAGGGTGACAGCTTCTTTTAATGTTACCAGTATTGACCATGAGAGGGGCCTTGAATCTATAGACTGGGCTTTACAACACTCTGAACTTCCAGAGGTTACTAAATAATTTATTCTGTCCTTGCTAGAGATTGTTCTGACCTTATATTATTTTTTGTTTGAAGACACATTTTATGTACAGCACTGAGGGACAGCAATGGGGTCAAATGTAGCCCCCACCTACACTAATATTTTCATGACCCGATTTGAAGAGACATTTATATACCCGTCCATCCACTACCAATATGTGAGAGGATGGATGAGGTATATAGATGACATTTTTATGGTTTGGAAAGGCACAGAGTTACAACTACGTTTCCAACACTACATCAATGGGATCTACAATGAACACCAATATACCTTAGTGCATTCACACCACTCCATACAATTTTTGGACACAATAGTTTAATTCCATGATAACTTCTTATGAACAGACCTTTTTATCAAACCTATAGATAGGAATAGTATGTACGGTTTGATGGCGCCCATCCCAAGAACATGGTTGAAAACCTCCCATACAGCCAGCTACTACGAGTAAGACAGATAGTTTCAGACAAGACATTAGTGATTGAGAGATTAGAAGCAATGGGAGACAGATTCCTACAATGGAAATAGCCGAAAGCATTAGTACAGAGACACTAACAAAGGGTCAGACAACAGGATCAGACACGGCTTCTTAGGAAACATGTTGGAGGGGATAAAACCAGTAGGATCCCATTTCTGTCAGCTTTTACACCTGTTAGCGGCCTCATAGAATGGATATTAAAACAAAACTTAATGTTAATGGATCCGGTCAGCACGCGATTCTCATGCGCACTGCAGTGGGAAGGAGAAGTCTCCAATAGCACAGTGTAACGGAAACCTGGCATGCGCAAGGTGTTTCCAAGTTTTATGCTCTTTATTGCATTATAAAGTATATATTAGCACGCGTTTCGGCCCATCTAGCCTTCATCAACTAATAAAATGATGTGATAAACTCTGTCTTAAATCTCCGTCACAATAGCCATGAGTCCATTCATCCAAAGTACATTATCTTGAGGACACAGTGTGTAAAAAAATATTTTTCATCTGTCAAGTGTGTAACGTCATATTCTCTGTTAAGTCCCCTGGGATGTAATGTATTTAGTGTGTGTATCCAACTTTGCCCTGGTTAAGCAAGCAATTGTGGGCGGGGAAGGAGACAGGCAGGCCCGTCTCATTTACCATTTTCTATGTCTGTTTTAGGTGTAGAAAAAGGTCTAAATGTAAACCAGCCAGGAAGCTGTCTTACATTTAAAACTGGCTCTGGATGCGCCTCTTCATAACTTCAGCAGATCCTCCACCAGATATGGGGTCCTTATCCAGCTCTACACTACCTGCATCAGCGGATATCGGTATTCATCATATTTGGTGATCCCATTACCCATCTAGATGAGGGTCCACCTCCACTTCTGATTCTAATGGTCCAAGTTCTTCCATTGAACCTCTTCCTAATTGGTGGTCCCATATCCAACAACTGCCCACCAAGCATGATTTTCGGGCCATTATTTCAGAAGTAAAAGATGCCTTTAAAGAGGAGTTAGCAGCAGTAAGACAAGATATACTTGACAACATGAAACTGTGGGCCACCACTTACACCAGCTGGAAGAGGACCATAATGCTTCATGAACAGTGATCCACACTCTCCAGAACTAAACGTCCTCCCACACCCTCCAACTGTGCGACTTGAAAAGCCATGTGGAAGGCCTGGATAATATAAGGGTGCATGGAGTACCAGCGACCCAAGGAGAAGATGTCCGATCTACCATCCTTACTATCTTTAATACTGTTCTGGGTCATCTCATCCCCTTCTGATGGATCGTGCACATAGAGCATTACAACAGAAATCGCCTGATGGGGTGCCACAAGATATTATATGCCACGTTAATGACTTTGGTCTAAAACAGGACATTATGGTGAAAGCCCGTTCCTTGCAACATGTGGATTATCAGGGGACTAAGGTATCCGTATTTCAGGATTTATCCTGGACCACCCTTTAGAAGCATAGAGCCTTGAAACCCCTATTGAATCTTCTACGCAAGCACTCCATCCTTTACAGATGGGGTTTCCCCTTCAGTCTCACTGCACACAAAAATGGCACTACAGCAGTCATGAAAAACTCTGAAGACCTTTCTGACTTATGCGTTTGACTAGCCATCACTCCTCCGCAGCTGTCTGATTGGGACTCAACTACCAACTTTCTGCCAATCCCGGCGACTTGGACCGCTGTGGGTCCCCGCAAACGATATATCTGACTATCGGCTGCTGAGCGGGGAACCGGACTCTTTACTTAGGTTTCTTTCTTGGAGTGTAGTCATGCTTTTTTTTTTTTATTCTCTTCTCAGTTCTGGCTGCTCCTTCCTGACTGAACTCCTCAGATATAAGGGTTTTAGTTGTACTATGCCTTTATTGTCACAATTTGTTTTCTTAAAATGTTGTTTAGATACTGACTTTCATAGTCTCTCTATAGCTTTCGTTCTTCTAGTTCTCTCTCCATGTTCGCTGTTTGGCTCTATCCCTGGCCAACGTCGAGATGTGGGAGAACAAGTCTGGCACTGAACATCGGGGATCCCCTTCTTAAATGTTCTTATTCAAAGGTTTTATTAGGTTTTACAATTTTTTATCAAACAATAACAGTGAGAAGTAGAATCAATGGGTACATCAAAACAGTAGAAACAGGATGGAGGGTAAATAAACAGGACATCACAAAATGTGGACAATGGACGCTGAATTGGTGTTCCAGAGTGGTCGGTAAGGCTCATGAAGACCCAGAACTGACAGAATAATGAAAGGCGAGTCCTGACTATATAAACATACAAATAGAATAGATACACATGAAATTTAAATGCAAGAATCACATGAAACATTGATCGGCGGGTAGCCAACCAACAGTAAACGCAAAAAGTAAAAAAAAAAAAAAAAAAAAAAGGGGGGGGGGGAGACACAGGGAAGAGAAGAGGGTAGGAGATGTGCGGACTAGACATAGGTCCATTTACAAGGTCCGATCTGTGCCTGAGGTACGGAAGGAATCCCAAGGACTCCAGACTTTCAGATAATGATCAAGCTCCTGAGGGGTGTGAGTAATTAGTAGTTCCTCCATTCTTTGGTGCAACATTACCTCCTCAAACCATTCTTCC
This sequence comes from Rhinella marina, assembly GCA_900303285.1. Lineage (NCBI taxonomy): Eukaryota > Metazoa > Chordata > Amphibia > Anura > Bufonidae > Rhinella > Rhinella marina. The sequence goes on from ONZH01024240.1 coordinate 232,802, forward strand.
AACATAGGAGGGGCCGTCCATTTCCAGTTGCGAGGAATCACTGTCTTAGCAGCTTGGATAAGATACTTAAGAAGTGATTTTTTTTTTATAGGCTGGGATATTGAGATCAAACACATATAGTAAAAAAGCTTCTGGAGCATTCAAAAGCAGGATGCCAGTCACCTCACAAATAGCCTTGTGTATGGAGTCCCGATATCTACGCAAGGCCAGGCACTGCCACCAAATATGGAGCAGTGTGCTTTCTACGCCGCATCTCCAGCAACGGTCTGAGACAGAAGGAAACCATTTGTGCAAAAGTGAGGGCACCCTATACCATCGGGAGATAATTTTGTAGCTAGTTTCTTGTGCAATAGTGGGTATCAAAGCTTTATGTAGGAGCAGATAACATCTTTGCCATTGAGAAAGGGTCAACTCTTCTTAAATGTTCTAGCTACAGATGATGCAACCCCTTTCTACCTTCCACTCATGGCTAAGATTATGTCCTCGAATGTTAAAGGCCTTAATTAAAACTTTAAGAGACGCATTACATTGCAGGAACTCCATAGATCCAAAGCTGATATTGTTCTTTTACAGGAGACACACCTGACGTCTGATGGCTCCTTTCGCTAAGCATTGGTTCCCAAGAGCATACTCTGCTTCTTCTAGGGGGTTGTAATTCTGATCTCCATCTTCTGATCCCTTGGGGCGCTACCCTTATACACCAGGGTAGTCTATATGGGGAGAGTCTGCAGCTCTGCACGGTCTATGCTCCTAATTCAGATCAGTTTACCTTTCCTTCCTCTCTTCTCTCCACACTCTCGTCTGATCGGGGGGCAGTACAGTTGATAGGTGGAGATTTTAATGTTTCTTTCTACGAATGTTTTGATAGGCTCACCACACCCCCATCAGAGTAAACGCCTCTACAGAGGTTTCCGGAAGCTAATCCGCAGCGCCATCTAGTGGGAATAAGGGGCGGCAGCGCAGGAGTCTGATTGTGTGGCTTTGCACACTGTGAACCAATATGTGCTCATCTTTTAATTTTTACACTGAACCACCACTGCGGGACTACCAGGCCGCTTCAAATGATGTCAACACACTACCGAGCTCCAATGAGCTGATGTGCATTGAAACCACCCAGCAGCCCCAGGCTAGCTTAGTACAATATGAACAGCCTCTTGATGGTTAGCCCCGCCCTCTGGTTAGAACTAGCAGGAGGACACAAGGTCACTATCAAGGAGTACTAATGGTAGAAAACAGGCCTGGGAACTAGGGTGAGTCACAGTTAGTTAAGATGTGTCTTATTAGGTCAGAATGCAAGAATGACTATTTCACTCTTGAAGTAAAGGGGATGAGTATAAAGCTGTTATCTGATGAATTAACTATATGTGGAGAAATAATTGCCAGTCATGACATAGATTGCATATTATGGTCTTTTTGCAAGTTTAGAACTATACATTTTTGTATACCTGCAAATTGCACATATGTAAGTGTGTGCTGGGGGCGTCAACAGCCTTGGCAATCTTAAGATGCCAAAAGAGTATCCTGCACAGGTCCTATTTTCATTATTAATAGCAGTAAGACACATGCATGATACTCTGTGGCTGCTATTTGTATATGCATCTGTACATGTAGTGGCACTAGTGTCTCAGTACTCCCTTTTCATACATCTCAACTGTCTCGGATCTGGCAGGACAGTCCTGTATATCAAAGAAAAAAAAGGGGGATTTCAGTCAGCACATCCCAGTGCGCAGGTGCACGTTGCTATGGCTAAATGCACAAGGAAAGGAAAATATATACAATGCAACGGCACAGTGCCAACCAGATAAAGCACAAAATGCCATAGAGATATGAGGTATTCTGAAGCTAATGCTATGCTTGTTTAGTAAATTAGAGATTCTTGGCAAATATATTTTGTACAAAATTATTTGAGCCCGTCCACCAGATCATCAAGGTGATCTCTGTAGGACGGGAACCTAATACTATTTCCTACCTGTTATGTGCCAACCTTGGCTTCCGTATAATCAGGGGATGTTGGTTCCACATGCATGCTGGATCCACTCTGCCTTTTGCCATTTCTAGTGCTTCAAAGGCCTCCACTAATTCAGGGATGCAGGTACCAACATGTATGCCGAGTCCGCTCGGCTTTATAGTTACACTAATTAAAATCAGCCTATGGGGCAGACGGGCTAGTCAGGAGTGCATGACCAAATGGAGTAGCCACACCTCCAGTACAAACTTACAAAGAAAAAAAACTTACAAAGAAAAAAAAAAGGGGATTTCAGTCAGCACATGTCTGTCCTGTCACACAGAAAATGAAGCACTAAAATGGCTGCAGGAAGTGACAAGGACCAAGGCTGCCTAAAACCACGCCCAGCATAGAAAAACTTTACTAACAAGAGTTGAGGCATGCAGCATGCAAATTCTGGCCAGCAGATGGCAGCAAAACAACAATACATAGAAACAGCATGTTAGAGGGAGAATGATAATGCAATTGAATACAATACAATAACAAATATGAGGAGACCAGCACAATAACAAAAGGCTCTTAAATTTGAAACCAACCTCCTGAATACTGAATATATCCTGACATAACAATGGGGCCACAAAAGCCACAAAGCGCTACTGAAAGGTTGCATGAATTTGCCAACCAGATGAAAATACACGCTCGCCAATGCTGCAGTGTACTGTACACACTAGAGCAAGTACTACCTCAGACGTGGCTATGTCTGATTTATCTGCTGATGAAGTGTTGGCCCAAGTTTTAGAGGCAATTACAGCATGCAAAACATCCCTTACCGGCAAACTTGATGAAGTTAAAATCGATTTGGGGCTGCTGCGTCAAGATCTACAAAATCTGCGAGACAGAGTACAACATACAGAAGAGCGCATATGCCGCATAGAAGATTCTACTGCTACCGTCCCCAGAGCTATTTCTGATATTAACACCAAAGCAGATTTATGGAAAAACAAAGCGGATGACATCGAAAATCGACTTGGCAGAAATATCATCCGAATAATAGGTCTCCCTGAGAGGGCAGAAGAAAAATGGATAAAGGAACTTTTCCCAGATGCAGAGTTCTCTCAGGCGTATGCTGTGGAACGGGCACATAGGGTACCAGCGAGACCTCCACCACCAGGGTCTCCTCCCAGACCTCTATTGGTGAGATTCCTCAACTGCAAAGGCAGAGATAAAATCCTAGCACTGGCCAGCAAGAAATAAAATACGACAACGCCAAAGTTTCAATATTGATGGATTTCTCTATGGAGCTTCAAAAACAACGAGCTACATTTATGGAAGCCAAGCGGCGCATGAGAGAAGCAAATATTCCTTACTCCATGGGATACCCGGCCAAACTCTGAGTGGTTGATGGATACAGGGCGATCTTCTTCACAGCACCAGGAGAAGTCAGTGAGTTTATTGACATGAGACGACGCTCTCTGAGACAATGAAGACTTCAACAATATGTGAGGACTTTACATCAGTCAGCGTTGAAAGCTGGGTTTGATACTGCATATATGCCTACTGATGTTGTTTAATGTTGCATACTGCTCTTAGTCCTCATCAGGGCCGATTCTAGCTCTTCTGCTGCCTGAGGCAAAAATTTAAATGGCGCCCCCCCCCCCCCCCCTCATTAAAAAATAGTATGAAAGCCAAGTAGCCACCGAACTCCAAGACTGACCTTCCAGATCTGGGGTGGTACAAGTACAAATAATGTTATTGATATCACCTGCAGTCCTATGTAATACCACAGGTAACACAGTGATAAATCTCTGAGTACAGATACTGTAGTAGATGTTACCTGCAGTCCTATCTAACAGAACAGATAACACAGTGATGGATATCTGAGTACAGAAAATGCAGTAGTGTTACCTGCAGTCCTATGTAAAACCACAGATAACACTAGTGCAGATCATGTGGTAGTGTTACCTGCAGTCCTATGTAAAAACTACACATAACAATAGTGTACATCATGTGGTAGTGTTACCTGCAGTCCTATGTAAAACGACAGATAACACTAGTGCTGATAATGTGGTAGTGTTACCTGCGTCCTTAGTGTGCCTCCTTGTGCCTCTCCCACGGGACTCCATGCTGGCTTCGCTGCCTCCTCTTCTTTCTTCTTCTTCTTGCCCCCACAGAACATCCTTATGTAGCTGCGTCAAGACATAGGAGAACTGTGGGCATGGTGATGATTACACATAGGAACAGACACACACACAGGGAAAGACACCTCTGTGCCCCTTTCAAAGTGGAAATACCCTCTTTGTGCCCCTCACAGTAATTATGCCCTCTCTGTGCCCCTTTCAGAGTAGTAATGCACTCTTCTGGCTTTCTTCTTGCCACTCTTCCATAAAGACCAGATTTGTAAAGTGTTCGACTAATTGTTGTCCTATGGACAGACTCTCCCTCCTCAGCTGTAGATTTCTGCAGTTCATCCAGAGTGATCATGGGCCTCTTGGCTGCATCTCTGATCAGTCTTCTACTTGTTTGAGATGAAAGTTTAGAGGGACGGCCTGGTCTTGGTAGATTTGCAGTGATCTGATACTCCTTCCATTTCAATATGATCGCTTGCACAGTGCTCCTTGGGATGTTTAAAGCTTGGGAAATCTTTTGGTATCCAAATCTGGCTTTAAATTTCTCCACAACAGTATCACGGACCTGCATGGTGTGTTCCTTGGTCTTCATGATGCAAAACCCTGAGACTATCACAGAGCAGGTGAATTTATATGGAGACTTGATTACACACAGGTGGATTCTATTTATCTTCATCAGTCATTTAGGACAACATTGGATCATTCAGAGATCCTCAATGAACTTCTAGAGTGAGTTTTCTGAACTGAAAGTAAATGGGACGAATAATTTTGAATGCCCAATTTTTCAGTTTTATTATTACAAAAAAAGTTTAAATGATCCAATAAATTTCGTTCCACTACACAATTGTGACCCACTTGTTGTTGATTCTTCACCAAAAATTTAAAATGTTATATTTTTTTATTTGAAGCTGAAATGTGGCAAAAGGTTGAAAAGTTCCAGGGGGCCAAATACTTTCGCAAGGCACTGTAAACGGTCTATGGTATTCTCCATCATTAGAAAATTTGGCCCGCACATTATATTCCTCCAAGATACACATCTCACTAATAATACCGCAAGAGTGGGCTGCCCACTCCTATCACTCCTCCTCATCAAGAGGAGTGTCCCTTTTAATACACAAACAATTACGGTGGGAGGTGAAAGACCTAGTCACTGATATAGAAGGCAGATATGTCTTTGTCCACTCTCTTATTGATACTGTACAGTATAATATATTGAGAATATATAACCCTGCAACCCCTTGCCCCCCCCCCCCCACCCGATCTATGCATGTATTACACCAGGCTGCAGCCTTTGCGGCTACATACCCACATGCTAGAACTATATGCATGGGAGACCTAAATATCTTATTGGACCCATTCATGGATCGGTTTGCAGATGGAGGAACCCCACAAGGGACAGGGACCCCATCACACTTTAATTTCTGGCAGAATTCCATTGGTCAGATTTATGGAGAACAACTCACCTCATGACCAGAGAATACTCTTGCCACACCAGCGGACATCATTCGCTGACACAAATCGATTACATACGTACTTGGGAGTGACAATGTGTTGCTATACCTCCGCTCTATTATCTATTTGCCGAGAGGGGTGTCAGACCATTCACCAATGTTAGGAACTCTGATACGCAATGCCCTTTCTTTAATGTACAAAATTAACATATATCCATTCTGGCTGTGTCTCGGGTTCTGCCGATGGGATTCCCTATCAATTAGATGAGTTCCTATTAGCACAGAAGAAACCAACCTATTTCTTGGCTCCACAGCTGCTTTCCACCTTTCACTTTGCTCTAGAGATGGGACACTTACCCGCCTGCTTCATGGAAGCCATTATAATCCTTCTACTTAAGCCTGACAAAGACCCACTTTAGTGTAGTTAATACAGGCCTATAGCGCATTTAAATGTTGACTACAAAATCCTCACTAGAATACTAGCTACCTGACTTAATCAGGTTATCCTGTCATTAATACATCAGGATCAGACAGGTTTCATGCCAGGGAAGTCAACCACTGAGAATATCAGAAGAGTACAGGTAGTCACTCAGATTGGTCATCATATGGATCAAGATTAGGCCTTGGCATCCCTAGATGCTGCCAAGGCATTTGACTCTATTGAGTGGGTATATCTCTACAGGTGCCTGAAGCGTTTTGGATTTGGCCCCCAATTCTGTAAACGGATTTCTCTCCTATACTCCAATCCAGTGAGCAAACTACTAGTAAACAGAGAACTATCTGAAAGCTTTCTCTTACATAGAGGAACAAGGCAGGGTTGCCCCCTGTCGCCATTGTTATTCGCACTGGCAGTTGAAACGTTAGCTATACAGGTAGGGAGAGTAATAATGTAAGTGGCATAACCCCGGGAGAGAGGGAAGTGTGTATTGGACTATACGCGGACGATATGATTCTATATCTATCATCCCCAGACAACTCGCTGCACAATGCAGTGACTCTGATAGATGAATTTGGGGAATTTTCAGGTCTTAAAAATTAACTGGGAAAAGTCAGTTTATATGTCTTTAAGGAGAACGCAATGGACAGGCCCAACACACATGGCAGGATTGAAGGTGGTGGATAAGTTTAAATATCTCGGGGTTAATATAACTAGGCAACACTCCTCAGCACTCTCTTTTAACATTCACCCCCTCATTACACATATACGGGATAAATTTAAAATCTGGAAATCGCTCCCTCTGTCAGTGGCAGGGCCTATTAATCTAGTCAAGCTGATCACACTCCCCAAAGCTTTATATGCTTTACAACACTCGGAAGTACCAATACCAAAGTCAATATTTAATGAAATGGACTCCATGACCTGAGTTTTTATTTGGGGCGATTCTCATCCAAACTAAGTTGAGACCCTGAGAAGACCAGTCTACCAGATTATCACCTATACTACCTGCGCATTATACGTACATGGTACACCACTGAGAAGCTACCTACCTCGGAGTACTTTTTAAAACACTACCTGGGGCTACATACACTATGGTCAGTCTTAGAATCGCCACCCAGGACTTAGAAGCCACTTCTTCCCTTACACAGATTGGCACAAGGGGTTTGGAGAGAAAACAAAACAAACAAACAAAAGTCCTTATATGGCTACTTTCACATCTGAGTTTTCCTTTCCGGTTTTGAGATCCAGCAGTGGATCTCAAAACCGGAGGAAAATGCATCAGTTAGAATAATACAACTGGCTGCATCTGTTCAGCCGTCTGGTTAGACGATGCGATCCTTCTTCTTTTAGTCAGTCTACTCTTAACCAGTCCGACAGATCTCTGGTGTTATCAAAACATTTAAAATGTCACAGTCAACATATAATACAGACACAGAAACAAACAAATCTGACAATACAAACATGAATACATGTGGGGCCCATAGGAAACATTTCAATCACATAAATTTCTTGAATTCAATAAAAAATGTTGAGCTTAATCAAAAATTGTGGCACCAATAAAAAAAAATAAAAAATTTGCCAAGAACAAATTAAAATCCCCAATGCGCATTTAAAAGAAAAACCCCAAATATTGTATTCCACTTGTTTCATACACATTCACATCTTCATTTATTCATTACTTGCTGCAGCATCAGTTATTCATATCCCCACACAACTAAGGCTGAGTTCATATCAGCATTCAGCCTTCCCGTTCTGCTCCTGTGAGGAGTAGGTGTGAGGAGTAGGTCAGGGGGACACAAAAGACACGGACAAAGTGATGCCCTGACACTCCTCCCAAACCACTGTCCCTGCCTTTTGGGGGGAACCCGGCTCCTTAACAGGCCAGCCCCAACCGAAGACTGCAATTGCACTGAAGAAAGTGTAACACGAGACAAACAACCAAAACAAAACACCAGCAGGAATAACTCTAAACAGGTAAGGAACTGAAGGGGTAAAAGGTAAAGGAACCAAGCAAGGAATAAACAGAGGAGAACACCAAAGATAGGTAACAGTAACAGAAACCAGGGAAAAAGGTACAGAGTCACTGGAATACCGGATAAAAACAGAGTAGCTAGCTTAGGCACAAGGCTCTATAGCAGGCACAGATGAATGGCGAGTGTGAAACTAAATACTGGCTAGAGTCCCAGCCCAAAGGCGTGATAGGAGCAGGGATCCCAGCCACATCCTTGAATGGACCAAAATTACTGGCAGGGTACAAGTCTGGGAGCGTGAAGATCTCTGGCAGCCATCCAGACACGCTCCTCAGGACCATACCCTTTCCAATGTACAAGGTACTGGAGAGAATTCTGTACTTTGCGAGAGTCAATAATTCGTTCAATTTCGAACTACAACTCTCCCTGAACAACCACGGGTAGAGGTGGAGATCGAGCGACCACAGCAGGAATATATTTTTTCAACAAAGACTTATGAAAAACCGGATGTACACGAAGAGAACCAGGAAGTCGCAATCTGAACGATACAGGATTTATGATTTCTGTGATGATGTAGGGACCAATAAAGCGTGGAGCAATCTTTGCTGATGGTACTCGAAGACGGAGATTTTTAGTTGAGAGCCACACTTTGTCACCAACTACGTATTCAGGACCGGGACTGCGTTTCTTATTCACATATTTGATCTGCTTGAGTTGGGCATTTTTTAGAGTCTCAAGACTCTTTGCCCAGACTGTGCACAGTCGATTAGCAACGTCCTTAACCGAGGAGAATCTAGATTCGTTACCAGTTATGGCGGAATATCTGGGGTGAAAACCATAGTTGCAGTAAAATGGGGACAGTCATGTCGAGGAACTTTCATGATTATTTAGAGCGAACTCGGCCATGGGCAGGTACTCACTCCACTTTTCCTGACATTCAGAAACGAAACACCTAAGATATTGCTCAAGTGACTGATTTAGTCTTTCAGTCTGCCCATTCGTCTCGGGGTGAAAGGCCGAGGAGAAGGACAGTGAGATACCCAACCTACTGCAAAACTCTCTCCAGAACCTCGACACGAACTGAACCCCCCTGTCAGACACTATGTTAGACGGAATTCCATGAAGGCGTAAAATATGGCGGATAAACAACCCTGCAAGGACTCTAGCAGTAGGCAATTTTTTCAACGAGACCAGATGGCACATTTTGGAAAAACGATCCACCACAACCCAGATTACTGACCTACCTTTAGAGAGAGGAAGATCAGTAATAAAATCCATGGAAATGTGAGACCAAGGCCTGTTGGGCAAAGGGAGCGGATGTAATAGCCCTTATGGGAGTTGTCGAGGAACCTTTGCCCTAGCACAGGTGTTAGGGATATGAAGACTGAAGATGTGAAGCCATTACAAGATGGCGTCGGCTCCGGGACCACTCCTGCTCTTATCTATAGTTTACATTCTTTAGCTAGACTAGATGCGCAGAAGTGAAACTTTATTTTGCATTACTAACCAATAAAATATATCCTAACCCTCAGGAGAGGATTCACTCCTCCCTGGGGTATATAACCCTTGTACCCTCCTCTAATAAACAAGAACCTCCTTGACCCTACAAGGTGTCAGTGTTGTTTCTTCCATGCATGTAAAATCCTAGGATTACTTTAATTTGGAGCAGAGAAACAAACTTTGTGGCTCCCTTTGAGAGCCCTCCTTATCACAGGTCTCACAAGCCTTAACAAATGCCTTAACATCACGTTGCCAGGATGGCCACCAATAGGTACGGGACAACAAGTATCCAGTGCCCGCGATGCCCGGATGACCCGACAAAACTGAGGAATGGACCTCTTCTAACACCTTCAGCCGAAGATGACCTGGGACAAAGAGTTTACCTGGGGGTACAGTAGTAGGAGCAGAACTCTGTGAGTCTGCAATAGAAGACACAAGATCTGAAGTCAAAGTGGCAACAACTACCCCGGGAGAGATGATATTTTCTGGTTCCTCATCTGGGACATTAGTGGCACCAAAGCTTCTGGACAAGGCATCAGTTGAGCCTGGACGATAAGTTACCACAAAATTAAACCTGGTAAAAAACAAAGCCCATTGCGCTTGACAGCGGTTCAATCTCTTGGCATTGTCCAGATACAGCAGGTTCTTATGGTCAGTTAACACTGTCACCTTATGTCTGGCACCCTCCAGAAAGTGTCTCCACTCTTCAAAGGCCCATTTAATAGCCAGTAACTCCGTGTTTCCTATATCATAATTAAAGGTAAAGGGTTCAACTCCCTGAGACAGGACAGCCCCTACTCCTGTCTCAGAGGCGTCAACCTCCACGACAAAAGGCTGTTCAGGGTCAGAATGAACCAGTACTGGAGCAGTGGTAAAAACACCTTTTTAAGTTAGAGAAGGCTAGTTCGGTTTCATGTGTCCAAGAGGTAGGATCAGCCCCCTTTTTAGTTAAATCAGTAAGGGGTTTAGCAACCACAGAAAAATTTTTGATACATTTTCTATAATAGCAAAACCCAGAAAACGTTGGACCTCTTTCAAGGTAGTGGGTCTAACCCACTCAACCACAGCAGAAACTTTTTGTGGATCCATACTTATAGAACCAGGGGGTAAGTATGTATCCCAGAAATCCTACCTCCTGGACTCCAAACTGACACTTAGACAATTTAGCACACAGCCAATTAAGTCGCAATCTGGAGAGGACCTCCCTCACATGCTCCCGATGGGACTCCAAATCTGGGGAGAATATCAGGATGTCGTCCAGATATATAACCAAAAAACGGCCCAAAAGATCTCTGAAGATATCGTTAACAAAACGCTGGAAGATAGCCGACGCATTGCTGAGACCAAATAGCATGACTAGGTATTCAAAGTGCCCCTCTGGAGTATTAAAAGCTGTCTTCCACTCGTCGCCTTCCCTGATGCGGATTAGATTGTAAGCTCCACGGAGGTCAATTTTAGAGAACCACCGGGCCCCACAACCTGATTGAATAAATCTGGGATCAGAGGGAGAGGATGCTGGTCCTTAATCGTGATCTTATTGAGCTCCCTGTAGTCAATACATGGACGGAGACCTCCATCTTTTTTCTCAACGAAGAAAAACCCTGCACCAATAGGGGAGACAGAAGGCCGTATGTGCCCTTTTTTCAAGCTATCCTGAATATACTGATGCATAGACTCTCGCTCAGGAGCTAACAAATAAAAAATGCGACCCTTAGGAAGCTTGGCCCCAGGAACGAGGTCTATGGCACAATTGTAAGGCCGGTGCGGAGGTAGAGTTTCTGCAGCGGCCTCATCAAAGACGTCTTTGAAATCAAAAATAAACTCAGGAATATCCAAATCATTATTCACAGTACACATCATGGAAGGAACAGTTTTAAGATGTGAAGCACATGAATTCCCCCATTTCACCAGGTCAGTGGTTTTCCAATCAAATACAGGGTTATGGAGGTAGAGCCAAGGCAAACCAAGAATAAGATCTGCAGTCACCTTTTTCCATCACAAAAAATGACATTTTTTCTGTATGTAAACACCCAACGTTCATCATAACCTCAGCAGTGCGAAATTTTATTCTCCCCTCATTCAAGGGAGTAAAATCTGCACCAGAAACTGAAAAGGGGGAACACAAAGGAATTAATTCCAAACCCAAGGCCTGAGCAACAACCACATGTATGAAACTCACTGCAGACCCTGAATCCACCATGGCCTGACAAGAAAAAATTTTAGAATCAGAAACCAAGGTTACAGGTAACAAAAACTTATTAACAGAATTAGGAGGTACCTGTACGCCTGAGTGACCCTCCTGAAGATCACTCAGGCGCTGGCGTTTCCCTGTGGTGACTTCGGCTTGGATGGGCAATCCCTCAAGAAATGGCCAGGTTTTCCACAGTATAGACATAAGGCGTTCTCCAATCGATGTCTCCTTCTAGCAGCAGCAGATGTAGAGCCTAACAACATACTGTAGGTTCTTCTCCAGAAGACTGAGAGGGAGATGGTGATTGAAATTGGGAAGGCATATTCTTAGAGAAAGTAGAAGGAGGTTTGACAGAAAAGCCTGGCCTAAACTGTACAGTCGATCCCCCTTGCTTTTCCTTGCGTCTCTCTCTAAGTCTTCTGTCAATAGTCACAGCCAAAGCCATAAAGTCACTCAGGGATTCAGGGATAGGATGCCTGACCATAGCGTCCTTAACAGCGTCTGACAGCCCTTGTCTGAAAAGGGTTTTCAAGGGTTGATCAGGCCATCCAGTCGCCGAGCACCACTGGCGGAACTCAGAACAGTAGTCTTCAGCAGAGCGGCAACCCTGCTGAATAGATAACAAATGAGTTTCCGCCAATGCAGCACTGTCAGGATCATTATAAACTTGGCCCAAGGCCAGAAAAAATCTATCCAGGGAACTTCACTCAGTAGCATCTGAGGGGAGGGCCAATGCCCAATCCTGAGGGGGACCCTGGAGGAGGGACACCACGACAGCCACTTTTTCTGCCTCAGAGGGGAAAAAATTAAAGCGAAAATACAAACGACAGGACTCCCGGAAAGTACGGTATCTGTCCGGGTTCCCATCAAAGCGATCCGGCAGAAGCATTTTAGGTCTCCGCTGGACACTGTGCACAGGAAAAACAGGGGCTGGCAGCGACACAGGCGTAGGAATAGTCATGGCGTCCAGATGCTGCGACATTTGCGCAATTAACCCAGCCATGCCCTGAAACTGATTCGTCAGCTCATCCAGGCGGTCGGTGACCGATAGATCGGTACTCATATTAAACCGCCAGGAGAGTCGACTAGGGTATGGGCCTGCTATAATGTGAGGAGTAGGTGTGAGGAGTAGGTCAGGGGGACACAAAAGACATGGACAAAGTGAGGCTCTGACACTCCTCCCAAACCACTGTCCCTGCCTTTTGGGGGAACCCAGCTCCTTAACAGGCCGGCCCCAACCGAAGACTGCAATTACACTGAAGAAAGCGCAACACGAGACAAACAACCAAAACAAAACACCAGCAGGAACAACTCTAAACAGGTAAGGAACTGAAGGGGTAAAAGGTAAAGAAACCAAGCAAGGAATAAACAGAGGAGAACACCAAAGATAGGTAACAGTAACCAGGGAAAAAGGTACAGAGTCACTGGAATACCGGATAAACACAGAGTAGCTAGCTTAGGTACAAGGCTCTATAGCAGGCACAGATGAATGGCGAGTGTGAAACTAAATACTGGCTAGAGTCCCAACCCAAAGGCGTGATAGGAGTAGGGATCCCAGCCACACCCTTGAATGGACCAAAATTACTGGCAGGGACGCCTGCCAGTAAAACTAGCAAAACTAGCCAAACCTTTAACCCTATAGGAACCTAAATGTTACAAGAGGATTTTCTGGCTTGCACTCTGGATGAGCGCCGCCTAGCGTCAGGACACGGGAATGCCCGCACCCGCCCAACATCCGCTGGAGGGCCGCAGCGCCCCTGAATCCTGACAGCTCCATTATAGGACATATTTGGCATTTAACCGCCAAATGGAGCCTATTGACCCCATAGACTATAATGGGTCTGTTAGGTTTCAGCACAGAGGAAGATTTTTGAAACGGAGACAAAAGTCCTGCATGCATGACTTTTGTCTCTGCTTCAAAAATCTTCCTCTGAGCGGAAACCTAACATACCCCATGATATGGTCTATGGGGTCTATAGGCTCCGTTTGGTTCAATTATGTGCCAAATTCATTCTTTCCATTCTTCTGTTACTATAATGGAGCAGAGGAACGGAAAGGCTGAATGCTGATGTGCACTTAGCCTAATAACCACGCCCTTATTTTTGGAGTACAGACTGCACACACAGATCTGTCAAGCATCCATTCGTCCACTACAACTTCAAACATCAAAAACTCAAGGCTGCACCCATTTACATTCCAATCAATGATTTATGGCTCTCAGCTACACAGCTTTCCTGCAAACAGATACACACACCACAACCAGGATTGCTGATATTCTCTACTTGCCAATGTCTCCTGGTCTTCTCTCTGTAATCACTCAAAATCTTATAAAAAAACAGAAACAATTTTTCTTCAAATCAAATCATTTTATATGACTCAATTGGTGCTGCACATATATAATTATTTTTCTTTAAAACTGGGTCCACACCTTACAATTAGCTACTTGGAAAAGAAGAAAAAAACTATTAAATAATCTTCACTTTTCTGTGTCTTGTCACATCACTTACTAAACACATCCTAGACTCCATTTGTCTTCCTCCTCTGTCTGATACTGCCTACCCCCTCCCGCTCCAAGCGAACTAGAAGGGGAATGGGAACATGAAATCAACAGTCTCTAGAAACCAGAACAGATATATATTTCTAACACTTTACCTTTTGTAAAAGAAATAGAGACGGAGGCAGCACCACATGTGTGGTGTCAATTTGTTAGATGGCAATTATGATGATAAAATTGCACTTACCATAGGAGTTATGAGGAATCACAACCGCTGTTGATCGCTCTGCTGGTAATTTAGGATCCCGACCAGCATACGGTGTTGGTTCCAGCTGCAGCCGTGGTCTTCCTGTATTTCCGCTGTGAAGAGGTGTATACAGAGTGCAATATCCAAGGGGGAACAGTGATGCTGTATGAAAAAAGGACCACTTCTTTTTTGGCTCTGCTAGGCAGAATATGACTTGCTATTGCCCGTGGGATAAAGCAGATACTTTTATTTACAGGTTGTCTACGCGTTTCGAGGGTAGAACATCCCTCTTCATCAGGATAATGAATGATTACAATACAAAGAACACTTACTTTTAAAAGCATGGATTTTTGGCGTGCAGGCCATGAGGGGGTGTGTAAGGGGCATTCCCGCTGTGAATGACACACGGAGCAGATACCAGAGCTGTCTGTCAGACACTTGTGGGGACGTATCTCAAGGGAAATTACTAGTAAATCAGACAAATACAGGTGTTACATGTTTCTTTCAGTATAATAAAATAAAATAATAACTTTCATTTTCTTTTAATTTCATTTTCTTTTCAATACTCAAAAAGGGTCCAAAAACAGAGCCCGGGAACTATAGGCCGGTAAGTTTAACATCTGTCGTGGGTAAACTGTTTGAAGGTTTTCTAAGAGATGCTATCTTGGAGTACCTCAATGAAAATAAGCAAATAACTCCGTATCAGCATGGCTTCATGAGGGATCGGTCATGTCAAACTAATTTAATCAGTATCTATGAGGAGGTAAGTTCTAGACTTGACCCCGGTGAATCAATGGATGTCGTATATCTGGACTTCTCCAAAGCATTCGACACTGTACCACATAAAAGGTTAGTACAGTCATGGCCAAAAGTTTTGAGAATGACACAAATATTATATTTTCATATGATCTGCTGCCCTCTGGTTTTTATGTGTGTTTGTCAGATGTTTTTATCACATACAGAAATATAATTGCAATCATATTATGAGTAACAAAAGCTTATATTGACAGAATGAGTTAATGCAGCAAGTCAATATTTGCAGTGTTGACTCTGCTTCTTCAGGACCTCTGCAATTCTCCCTGGCATGCTCTCAATCAACTTCTGGACCAAATCCTGACTGATAGCAGTCCATTCTTGCACAATCAATGCTTGCATTTTGTCAGAATTTGTAGGTTTTTGTTTGTCCACCCGTCTCTTGATGATTGACCACAAGTTCTCAATGGGATTAAGATCTGGGGAGTTTCCAGGCCATGGACCCAAAATCTCTATGTTTTGTTCCCTGAGCCATTTAGTTATCACCTTTGCTTTATGGCAAGGTGCTCCATCATGCTGGAAAAGGCATTGTTGATCTCCAAACTGCTCTTGGACGGTTGGGAGAAGTTGCTCTCGGAGGACATTCTGGTACCATTCTTTATTCATGGCTGTGTTTTTAGGCAAGACTGTGAGAGAGCCGATTCCCTTGGCTGAGAAGCAACCCCACACATGAATGGTTTCAGGATGCTTTACAGTTGGCATGAGACAAGACTGGTGGTAGCGCTCACCTCATCTTCTCCGAATAAGCTGTTTTCCAGATGTCTGCTTGCTGGTCTTTCTTGGGCGCCCTGGAGCCTTTTTGGCAACAATGGAACCTCTCTCCTTGAAGTTCTTGATGATGCGATAGATTGTTGACTGAGGTGCAATCTTTCTAGCTGCGATACTCTTCCCTGTTAGGCCATTTTTGTGCAGTGCAATGATGACTGCACGTGTTTCTTTAGAGATAACCATGGTTAACAGAAGAGAAACAATGATGCCAAGCACCAGCCTCCTTTTAAAGTGTCCAGTGGTGTCATTCTTACTTAATCATGACAGATTGATCTCCAGCCCTGTCCTCATCAACACCCACACCTGTGTTAATGGAGCAATCACTGAAACAATGTTAGCTGGTCCTTTTAAGGCAGGGCTGCAATGATGTTGAAATGTGTTTTGGGGGATAAAGTTCATTTCCTAGGCAAATATTGACTTTGCAAGTAATTGCTGTTAAGCTGATCACTCTTTATAACATTCTGGAGTATATGCAAATTGCCATTATAAAAACTGAAGCAGTAGACTTTGTAAAAATTAATATTTGTATCATTCTCAAAACTTTTGGCCATGACTGTATATAAAATGAGAATGCTTGGCCTGGGAGAAAATGTCTGTATGTGGGTAAGTAACTGGCTCAGTGATAGAAAACAGAGGGTGGTTCTTAACGGCACATACTCAGATTGGGTCACTAGTGGGGTACCACAGGGGTCAGTATTGGGCCCTATTCTATTCAATATATTTAACAATGATCTTGTAGAAGGCTTGCACAGTAAAATATCAATTGATATTTAGATTAGATACACTAAACTGTGTAAAGTAATTAACACAGAAGAGGACAGTACACTGCTACAGACGGATCAGGATAGATTGGAGGCTTGGGCAGAGAAGTGGCAGATGAAGTTTAACACTCACAAATGTAAGGCTATGCACATAGGAAGGAATAATGCAAGTCACCAGTACATACTAAATGGTAAAACACTGGGTAACACTGACAACACTGGAGAGGGTTCAGAGGAGGGCAACTAAAGTAATAACTGGAATGGGTGGACTACCCAGAAAGATTATCAAAATTAGGGTTATTCACTTTAGAAAAAAGACGACTGAGGGGAGATCTAATAACTATGTATAAATATATCAAGGGTAAGTACAGAGATCTCTCCAGTGATCTATTTACCCCCAGGACTGTTACTGTGATGAGGGGACATCCTCTGTGCCTGGAGCAAAGAAGGTTTGTACACAAACATAGAAGAGGATTCTTAACAGTAAGAGCAGTGAGACTATGGAACTCTCTGCCTGAGGAGGTGGTGATGGTAAGTTCACTAAAAGAGTTCAAGAGGGGCCTGGATGTATTTCTGGAGGGTAATAATATTATAGGTTATAGTTACTAGAGATGGGTCGTTGATCCAGGGAGTTATTCTGATTGCCTGATTGGAGTCGGGAAGGAATTTTTTCCCCTAAAGTGGGGAAAATTGGCTTCTACCTCACAGGGTTTTTTTGCCTTCCTCTGGATCAACTTGTAGGAAAACAGGCTGAACTGGATGGACAGATGTATTTTTTCGGCCTTATAAACTATGTTATGTTACTATGTTAGTGTGATCGCTTTGTGTATGGTAGTGGATCCCTGGGTTGGTGACTAGCGGTCAGTATAAGTGGATTTTACTTTATTATAGATAATGGGCTCTTCACTGATTTCTTTGACATATTAAGTTTTGTGGGTATACACTTTGAATATGTCTATATCATATAATGTGCTCCGCGATATAAGGGAGTAGTACACTCCGATCGCCACCCGGCTGCAGTGTATATAATATAGTCTACTATGCCCCTCAATGTGTATAATATAATATAGTATGCCCTGCGATGTAAGGGGGTGGTGTACTCTGACTGCGGTGCAGACTGCTGTGAGGGGCGGGGTGCACTCGCTGGGAGCGTGTGGGTTTTTGATTTGAGGTTTCTGCGCAGAGTAGGTGAGTGTCTGGGTGGATACATTCTTTCTAGGCATCTCGTCCGACTGCTGCTGATTAAAATGGATACATTGTTTCTATACCCATCCCCCGTGAGTGGGAGAGGGAGGGCTGGAAAAATATATGTATATATATGTACATATATAGCTATCCTATTTACCTGAGCTCTGATGGGGGCACATTGTGTTGATCTGAGGTCTGATGGGGGCACAAGATGCTGATCTGAGGTCTGATGGGGGCACAAGACGCTGACCTGAGGTCTGATGGGGGCACAAGACGCTGATCTGAGGTCTGATGGGGGCACAATGTGTTGATCTGAGGTTTATTATCCCTGTACTGTGACATCACTGTGTGTATTATCCCTGGACTTTGACATCACTGTGTTTATTATCCCTGTACTGTGACATCACTGTGTTTATTATCCCTGTACTGTGACATCACTGTGTTTATTATCTCTGTACTGTGACATCACTGTGTTTATTATCCCTGTACAGTGACATCGCTGTGTTTATTATCCCTGTACTGTGACATCACTTTGTTTATTATCCCTGTACTGTGACATCACTGTGTGTATTATCCCTGTACTGTGACATCACTGTGTTTATTATCCCTGTACGGTGACATCGTACGGTGACATCACTGTGTTTATTATCCCTGTACAGTGACATCACTGTATGTATTATCCCTGTACTGTGACATCACTGTGTTTATTATCCCTGTACGGTGACATCACTGTGTTTATTATCCCTGTACTGTGACATCACTGTGTTTATTATCCCTGTACTGTGACATCGCTGTGTTTATTATCCCTGTACTGTGACATCACTGTGTTTATTATCTCTGTACTGTGACATCGCTGTGTTTATTATCCCTGTACAGTGACATCACTGTGTTTATTATCCCTGTACAGTGACATCACTGTGTTTATTATCCCTGTACGGTGACATCACTGTGTTTATTATTTAATTCTTGAGGTGTTCCACAAGAATTAAAGGAAAATGGAGGTGAAATTTCAAAATTTCAATTTTTTGGTAGATTATTCACATTAATATTTTTTTCTAGCAAAACAGCAAGGGTTAACAGCAAACTAAACCTCAATATGCATTACTCTGATTCTGCAGTTTACAGAAATACCCCATATGTGGTGGTAAATGTATAGCTATCCTATTTACTATTCATATTTAGTATTGAGATCAGCTGGTCTCACAGGGATCTATTTTATTATATTATATTATAAATAGACGGTAGATGGCCAAAATGAGAGGATAAAATGAAGGTAAAAATAGAAAAAAAAAATAAAGATAAGAAATAAAAATAAAGATTAAAAAACATATGCTAGAGAAGCCTGATTTAGGAAGGCACTGATACCAGGTTATTCATGATCTACCCATGATAGTTTGGATGGGGATAAGAATGATGGTGCCAGATATTAAAATTTTTTTTATGCATATAGGATTATATGATTCTAGAGGGGTTTTTTTGTTTTTGTTTTTTTTTGTGTTTTTTTTGGGGGGAGGGGGGGTTGTGGCATGAAAATCATTTGCGCATTTCTTTGCTTTAGTATGTATTACACAATTAGTTTATGTATTTCATTGAGGTCCTGCGGCATAAGAGTGTTTAACTGGTAAATCCAATATACTTCTCATTTTTGGAGAAGGTCAAATCTATTGTATGGGTTATCTGGAATGTAGTCGATAGGGGTGATTGTTATCGGGTGTTTTGCTTTGTCCGTAGTGTTAGCACAATGTCTTGAGAGGCTGTGTTTGGGATATACACTCACCGGCCACTTTATTAGGTACACCATGCTAGTAACGGGTTGGACCCCCCCTTTTGCCTTCAGAACTGCCTCAATTCTTCGTGGCATAGATTCAACAACGTGCTGGAAGCATTCCTCAGAGATTTTGGTCCATATTGACATGATGGCATCACACAGTTGCCGCAGATTTGTCGGCTGCACATCCATGATGCGAATCTCCCGTTCCACCACATCCCAAAGATGCTCTATTGGATTGAGATCTGGTGACTGTGGAGGCCATTTGAGTACAGTGAACTCATTGTCATGTTCAAGAAACCAGTCTGAGATGATTCCAGCTTTATGACATGGCGCATTATCCTGCTGAAAGTAGCCATCAGATGTTGGGTACATTGTGGTCATAAAGGGATGGACATGGTCAGCAACAATACTCAGGTAGGCTGTGGCGTTGCAACGATGCTCAATTGGTACCAAGGGGCCCAAAGAGTGCCAAGAAAATATTTCCCACACCATGACACCACCACCACCAGCTTGAACCGTTGATACAAGGCAGGATGGATCCATGCTTTCATGTTGTTGACGCCAAATTCTGACCCTACCATCCGAATGTCGCAGCAGAAATCGAGACTCATCAGACCAGGCAACGTTTTTCCAATCTTCTACTGTCCAATTTCGATGAGCTTGTGCAAATTGTAGCCTCAGTTTCCTGTTCTTAGCTGAAAGGAGTGGCGCCCGGTGTGGTCTTCTGCTGCTGTAGCCCATCTGCCTCAAAGTTCGACGTACTGTGCGTTCAGAGATGCTCTTCTGCCTACCTTGGTTGTAACGGGTGGCAATTTGAGTCACTGTTGCCTTTCTATCAGCTCAAACCAGTCTGCCCATTCTCCTCTGACCTCTGGCATCAACAAGGCATTTCCGCCCACAGAACTGCCGCTCACTGGATGTTTTTTCTTTTTCGTACCATTCTCTGTAAACCCTAGAGATGGTTGTGCGTGAAAATCCCAGTAGATCAGCAGTTTCTGAAATACTCAGACCAGCCCTTCTGGCACCAACAACCATGCCACGTTCAAAGGCACTCAAATCACCTTTCTTCCCCATACTGATGCTCGGTTTGAACTGCAGGAGATTGTCTTGACCATGTCTACATGCCTAAATGCACTGAGTTGCCGCCATGTGATTGGCTGATTAGAAATTAAGTGTTAACAAGCAGTTGGACAGGTGTACCTAATAAAGTGGCCGGTGAGTGTAGTTTCTTGATGTTATGTCTGTATTGATTCAATCTGCAATGTAAGGGATGCCTGGTACGGCCTACATACTGTAATCCACAGGAGCATTCTATTCAGGGCTGCCATCAGGAATTTCAGGGCCCCCTACAGGCAAATTTCGCGCCCCCCCCCCCCCCCCTTTCGGGTAAACTTTACAGATTTGCTTAATATGCAGCAGCCTCCACATAGCACATTACATCTTTCTTTTTTTATGGCATATCACAACTGCTTTTTTTGCCCAAAAGATTAGTAAGCCTGCCACCGAGACAAGGTAGACGCTTTAGGCAGGATCCTACCCTAGGCTAATGTTTTTACGCTACATGTTATATTATTATTATTCACACACTGATAAACATTTTCAATAGGGAAACACAGTTGCCATTAAATTCAGTTACATGCTTGTAAGTGCAGAGTGTTGAGGCACATTGTGTTGATCTGAGGTCTGATGGGGGCACAAGATGCTGATCTGAGGTCTGATGGGGGCACAAGACGCTGACCTGAGGTCTGATGGGGGCACAAGATGCTGACCTGAGCTCTGATGGGGGCACATTGTGTTGATCTGAGGTCTGATGGGGGCACAAGATGCTGATCTGAGGTCTGATGGGGGCACAAGACGCTGACCTGAGGTCTGATGGGGGCACAAGACGCTGATCTGAGGTCTGATGGGGGCACAATGTGTTGATCTGAGGTTTATTATCCCTGTACTGTGACATCACTGTGTGTATTATCCCTGGACTTTGACATCACTGTGTTTATTATCCCTGTACTGTGACATCACTGTGTTTATTATCTCTGTACTGTGACATCACTGTGTTTATTATCCCTGTACAGTGACATCGCTGTGTTTATTATCCCTGTACTGTGACATCACTTTGTTTATTATCCCTGTACTGTGACATCACTGTGTGTATTATCCCTGTACTGTGACATCACTGTGTTTATTATCCCTGTACGGTGACATCACTGTGTTTATTATCCCTGTACAGTGACATCACTGTGTGTATTATCCCTGTACTGTGACATCACTGTGTTTATTATCCCTGTACGGTGACATCACTGTGTTTATTATCCCTGTACTGTGACATCACTGTGTTTATTATCCCTGTACTGTGACATCGCTGTGTTTATTATCCCTGTACTGTGACATCACTGTGTTTATTATCTCTGTACTGTGACATCGCTGTGTTTATTATCCCTGTACAGTGACATCACTGTGTTTATTATCCCTGTACAGTGACATCACTGTGTTTATTATCCCTGTACGGTGACATCACTGTGTTTATTATTTAATTCTTGAGGTGTTCCACAAGAATTAAAGGAAAATGGAGGTGAAATTTCAAAATTTCAATTTTTTGGTAGATTATTCACATTAATATTTTTTTCTAGCAAAACAGCAAGGGTTAACAGCATACTAAACCTCAATATGCATTACTCTGATTCTGCAGTTTACAGAAATACCCCATATGTGGTGGTAAATGTCTCTATGGGTTTGTGGCAGTGGTCAGAAGGAAGGAAACGAACGCCATACGGATTTTGGAGGCAGATTTTGCTAGAATGTTTTTTAGGCACCATTTTGTAATTGAGAGATCCTGACGTTCCCCTTCAGTGGAAACCCTCAAAAAGTGACCTCATTTTCAAAACTACACCCTTCAAAGAATATTTTAAGGGGTGTACTGAGCACTTTGACCCCCTAAGCATTTTACAGAATTTGGAAACACTTGGCTGTGAAAATGAAAAGTTTCATTTCTTCCAATAAAATGTTGCTTTAGCCCCAAATTTTTCATTTTCACAAGGGGTAACAGGGGAGAAGCACCCCAAAATTTGTTCCCCATTTTCTCCTGAATACGGCAACACCCCATACATGGTGATAAACTGCTGTGGGGGTACATGGCAGGACTCAAAACAGAAGGAGCGCCATATGAATTTTGCAGCACAGATTTTGATGGATTGGTTTGCAGGAGCCATTGATTTTTATTTTTTTTTAATTATTGTCTTATGTGGGGGCTCATTTTTTGTGGGATGAGGTGACGTTTTCATTGGTACCATTTTGGGGTGCATAAGACTTTTTGATCTCTTGGTATTACACTTTTTGTGAGTCAAGGTGAAAAAAATAGCTGTTTTGACATAGTTTTTTAAAATTTTTTTCTAAAGCATGTGATATTTTTATAGAGTTGTTACGGACGCAGCGATACCCAATATGTCTAACATTTTTATTTTTGTTAAGTTTTACACATTAGATGCATTTTTGAACAGAATAAAATCTTTTTTTTTGTGTTGCCATTTTCTGAGAGCCATATTTTTTTTATTTTTTGGGCGATTGTCTTAGGTAGGGTCTAATTTTTTGCAGGACGAGATGACAGTTTGATTGGTACCATTTTGGGATTAATATATCTTTTTGATCACTTGGCATTACACTTTTTGTGAGGCAAGGTGATCAGAAAATGGCTTTTTTTTGCACTGTTTTTATTTTTTACGGTATTTACATGGGTCATGTGATATTTTTATAGAGCCGGTCGATACGGACGCGAAGATACCTAGTATGCCTAATTTTCTTTTTTTCCCTATTTTTTACAATTTTTTTTCACTTTATTTAGGGAAAATGACGCTGCTTTTTTTTTTTTTTTTACTTGAAACTTTTATTTTTTTAACTTCTTTTTTAACTTCTTTCTTTTTCTTTATCTTTTGTCCCAGCCTGGGTCTGATCCCCTGCACAATGCATTACAATACTTCTGTATTGTAATGCATTGGCGGTAAGTGTATTACACGGTGTAATACACTTACAGCCTGCTGCCTGTGAAATCCAGGGGGCTGGATCTCACAGGCTTCCGTAGAAGCCAGCCCAATGCCTAAGGAAGGCATCGGGCTGCCTTTCCTGCCATCGGGTCCCCATCACAGCAGCGTGGGGACCCGATGGGCTCTCCCTCCCACCACTGACATAGCACATGCCGCGGTCAGCGCTGACCGCGGCAGTGCGAGGGTTAATGCACCGGCATCGGTGTTTTCATCGATGCTGGTGCATACAGCAGGGGTCCGGCTGTTGACCACTGCCGGACCCCTGGAGCTGACCAGGCGAGTGCAGCTCCTGCGCCCACCCGATCAGAGCGCCGTAGCAGTACATGTACGGCGCTGGGAGTGTAAGGGTTAATAGGAAATCTGGATCCATTGTTGTTAGATGAAAAAAACTGTTTTTTGTGGGTTATGGTGTGGCAACATAAACAGCGTGCAGCGTTACATTTGTAGCTCCCTGTTTTTTCTGGTTTTGTCGTGGGATTTGTTTTTATTTTATGGTGTTTGGGCCTACTTGGTGCTACTAGGTTTTTTACCGTGAGTGCCCATCTGTAGGTAATTTTTGGCTTAGGTGGGAGGTGTTTTTTCAAGTAGGGGTCTTGGAGTAGAATATATCAATATTTATGTAGAATGACACAAAACACTAGGCCTCAAAACTATTACACTCTGGGCATATAAACTAGAACAAGAAGCCTACTAATATCCCTCCACACAAAAAGGAGATAATAAATGCCCATACACCAACATATAAAAAATATAATATAGTTTATTGTTCATATACAGTGCTTTGCGAAAGTATTTGGCCCCCTGGAACTTTTCAACCTTTTGCCACATTTCAAGCTTCAAACTAAAAGATATAACATTTTAAGTTTTTGGTGAAGAATCAACAACAAGTGGGTCACAATTGTGAAGTGGAACGAAATTTATTGGATCATTTAAACTTTTTTTGTAATAATAAAACTGAAAAGTGGGGCGTGCAAAATTATTTGGCCCCCTTGCATTAATACTTTGTTGCGCCACCTTTTGCTGCGATTACAGCTGCAAGTCGCTTGGGGTATGTCTCTATCAGTTTTGCACATCTAGAGACTGAAATTCTTGCCCATTCTTCCTTGCAAAACAGCTCGAGCTATTTGAGGTTGGATGGAGAGCGTTTGTGAACAGCAGTTTTCAGCTCTTTCCACATATTCTCAATTGGATTCAGGTCTGGACTTTGACTTGGTCATTCTAAGACCTGGATACGTTTATTTTTGAACCATTCCATTGTAGATTTTGCTTTATGTTTGGGATCATTGTCTTGTTGGAAGATAAATCTCTGTCCTAGTCTCAGGTCTTTTGCAGACTCCAACAGGTTTTCATCCAGAATGGTCCTGTATTTGGCTCCATCCATCTTCCCATCAATTTTAACCATCTTCCCTGTCCCTGCTGATGAAAAGCAGGCCCAAACCATGATGCTGCCACCACCATGTTTGACAGTGGGGATGGTGTGTTCAGGGTGATGAGCTGTGTTGCTTTTACGCCAAACATATCGTTTTGCATTGTTTCTAAAAAGTTGGATTTTGGTTTCATCTGACCAGAGCACCTTCTTCCACATGTTTGGTGTGTCTCCCAGGTGGCTTGTGGCAAACTGTAAACAAGACTTTTTATGGATATCTTTGAGAAATGACTTTCTTCTTGCCACCCTTCCATAAAGGCCAGATTTGTGAAGTGTTCGACTGATTGTTGTCCTATGGACAAACTCTCCCACCTCAGCTGTAGACCTCTGCAGTTCATCCAGAGTGATCATGGGCCTCTTGGCTGCATCTCTGATCAGTCTTCTCCTCGTTTGAGATGAAAGTTTAGAGGGACGGCCGGATCTTGGTAGATCTGCAGTGGTCTGATACTCCTTCCATTTCAATATGATCGCTTGCACATCGCTTTTAGTATCCAAATCCAGCTTTAAACTTCTCTACAACAGTATCACGTACCTGCCTGGTGTGTTCCTTGGTCTCTGTGCTTTAAACAGAACCCTGAGACTATCATAGAGCAGGTGCATTTATATGTCATTTTGATCGCTTGGTATTACACTTTTTGTGAGGCAAGGTGATCAGAAAATGGCTTTTTTTGCACTTTTTTATTTTTTACGGTGTTTACCTAGTGGGGTGGGTCATGTGATATTTTTATAGATGTTTTATAGATTTATAGAATGATTACACACAGGTGGATTCTATTTATCTTCATCAGTCATTTAGGACAACATTGGATCATTCAGAGATCCTCAATGAACTTCTGGAGTGAGTTTTCTGAACTGAAAGTAAATGGGCCGAATAATTTTGCACGCCCAACTTTTCAGTTTTATTATTACAAAAAAAGTTAAATGATATACGCGAATAATTTTGCACGCCCAGGCTTCGTCAGGAGGTATCGAGTCAAATAACCTGGAGTCCTTAAATAATACTATTTTGGTGCAAAACCACATACCACAGGTGACTTACATACGGCGCATCAACACTGGGTGATGCGTGACACGTCATCAGGGAGGCGCCATCAATCGCATCAGAGGAGGGAGCGAACCACTCAGCCCGCAATTTGGTCCGTCCTCCAAGGCCAACCAGAGGCGCCCTCCCGTGACGCGGCATGAAGCACACACCAGTGATGCGCTCCGTCACCTTCAATATCTCTATGGGAACCAAAGCCAGGATAAGGCACCGCTCCATCACGCAGCGCACGTTGGTAAAGCGCTATTAACAACTTTTATCTCCTTGGAAACCTATATCCTCATGGCCACCCAATACCCTAGCATCTAATATACACACATAAAAATCATAAATATAAAGTAAATTAATATAAAATAATCATATTTGTGACATATCTCCCTAAAAACATAAGGGACTGAGACCTGTGGAATAGGAAGAGGACAATAGAAAAAGCCATTGTCCATATAAAGTGCTCGTGCTGCATAGTCAGTGAATACATAAAGTGACAAAAATCACAATTCATATATATAAAGAATACAAGTGCAAATAAATAACAAACATAATGTGGGCCCACAAAAAAAAAAAGAAAAAAAAATATCTTTATAAATATAATAAAATTGTGCAAAAATCTCAAATATATGTGCACATGTGCAAAAACACTACAATTCATCAGATGTTCGTAGTTCCGCATCTCATCCCAAAAAAAAAGAGTTAGTCATCCAACTCCAATGTGCATTCCAGGCATTTTGGGATACCAAGGAGATTTCTAAGGTTGCCAATATTTCTTAATTCATATCGCTCCATCACCGCCAGAACTCCAGGTATTAATAACCCTCGGCTATATATAAAGAACAAATAGACAACATTACACACATATACTAAAAAAAGGCATCATAAGAAAGATTTGAAGCTGAGGACATCCGATGAGGGGTGTTTGGTCGGCACACCGGACGTATTGCAGTGGTGCACGTGGTAAGCCGAAGTTTGTAACAGTAAAAGGAATCAATCCCGGCACCTCGCTGTCTTAAAGGGGTTATCCCACGAATAATGTAAAAAATATAAATCAGACATCATATAGTACATGAGAATACCTTTCTAACAAAGCTAGAACCAGCCCTGTACCTCACATGGATCCCATTCATTGCTCCGCTAGACTTATATCAAGCTGACAGCTCAAGAGGAGTGTCTTTTCTGCTGTAGCTCAGGAGGCGTGTCCATGCTCTGCCTATCACAGCTCAGGAGACAGTTGAAAGATGAAACTGAGCATGTGTGGCCTTCTCAGTGAGCAGGTCAAAGAAATAAGAAATTAACCACTTCATGTAGCCAGGGGGCGTGGTGTGGCTTCATGGGGACCGGGGGCGCTGCTTAATGTTTGGGGGAATGGCTGGTGAGGTCTGGCTTTCTGGGGTGGAGACAGTGGTCACCCTAGCTGCTGTGGAGGTCACAGTTAAAGGGGAGGGCGCTGTGGATGTTTCTGTTAAGGGGCGGGCTGCTGTGGAGGTCACTGTTAAAGTGGCGGGCTCTGTAGAGGTCACTCTCGATATGTTTTAACAACACACACACAACACACACAAACATTAAATGACATAGATTAAATATACCCGGGTCCTTCAGCTAGTACATATATATATATATATATATATATATATATATATATATATATATATAAATATATTGTGACACACTGAAAGGTCTGTTGCTTGATGGAAGGTTTTGTCCTCCCAGCATGTGCTGCTGGACTGATTGACAGCCAGGTGAGGTCAAACACCGGACTAGATTGTAGTTGCCAGTCCGGGCTTTGCTGACACCAAACGGTGTTAAAAGCCAGCCAAACTGAAGCAGAGGGAAGAGAGAAAGTTTGTGCCTGGATGAAGGCTGGAGACCTGTCTGGGATGACAGGGGGGATTATGTTTTTGGACTTATAATCTTTGTATGGACTCTTTATGCAGAACCTGCAGCATGGTGTGAATGAACACCAGGACTTTTGACTCAGGTGAAGTTGTTTTTTGATGTACTGTTATACCTGCGTGTGTGAATAAAACACTGCAGTTGGATTGAGAACTGTTTTTGTGCCTCTGCTCTGTGTCCGCTTACAATGCCTACCAGAGCGAATCCCCACAATTGGTGGCTTGGAGCGGGCATGCGCAGCAAGGCCGACGCAAAACCAGAATTTTTTGTTTGTAATTTTTCTGGGCACTGTTGTATGTCCTGGATTAAGCCTGCTAAGTTGCAACCAGTGTCACGGGACAAGATGGAGGCTGTAGTGAAAGCCCTTGTAGAGGCTAGCCAGCAACAGCGGGAGGCTAATCAGCGACAGCAAGAAACAAATGAGCTGCTGCTGCAACATGTGATGGCCTTACAGAAGAAAGGAGAATCTCAGGGGGTCCTCGATGTCCAGAAAGCAGTCCACACAGCGATCCCCAAAATGGCTCCAACAGATGACGTCGAGACCTATCTGGCGATGTTCGAGAAAGTGGCCGAGCGGGAGGGTCTTACCCGAGACCAGTGGGCTGAGGTTATTGCTCCGTTCCTGACATCTGGGCCACAACAGGTTTACTTTAGATTTGACGGCTGAGCAAGCGGTGGACTACAACAAAGTAAAGGGTGAGATCCTGGCGCGACTAGGGGTGAATGTGTTGGTTCGAGCCCAGCGGGTACATCAGTGGGAGTTTGACCCCACCAAGCTAGCAAGATTACAGTATTATGACTTAGAGCACCTGTTGCAGAAGTGGCTACAGCCCGAGGTACTAAATCCTGCTGCCATGCTGGACCGTGTTGTAGCTGATAAGTTCTGGAGGGCGTTGCCACAACCACTCCAGCGCTGGGTTGGCCAGGTGTCCCCTCCTTTTGCCCTGGAGATGGTGGACCTTATAGAGCAGTATGGCGCTACGGAGGAACTCCAGAGGGGGGCTCTAGGGAAGGGAGTAATAAAACCCAGAAAATCCCCACCCCAGACCCGGCGGTCAGAGCTGAGAAAGACCGCTCGGGACATGCCCTTTAGGGATCTGGACACAATAATTTGCTGGCAGTGTCATGAGCCCGGCCATGTAAGGGCTGACTGTCCCCACCTGGTTGAGCCTATGGACACAAACTTTGGGTACCGACAGTCACTGTATGCCAGAAAGGTGTGTGAATCAGACACTCTAGAGACTCTCGATAACAAACATTTGTGTCAGGTGGAGGTAGGAGTCACTCCAGCGGTGGCTCTGCTGGACTCGGGGAGTCTGGTGACCCTTGTGAAGGCTACTCTGGTGCAACCCACTGAGTTTACTGGCCGGAAAGTTGGTGTATTCAGTATACATGGAGATTTAAAAGACTACCCCACCGCTCTGGTATCTCTAAACACGGTTGCCGACAGGCGGATCCATGAGGTGGCAGTGGCCGTGAGCCTGCACCATGAGTTGATAATAGGAAGAGACTTTCCGTTGTTCCCAGCCCTGAGGCCAGCTGTTATACCTACTGATCCCCAAGAGATAGGGAAAGCTCCAGTGGAGAGGCCTGGCTCAGTCGGGGTGCTAGAACATAGGGAACCCAAGGCCAGCGGTAGGGGTGACAGCCACTCCGGTGGATGTGAGGGAGACAACCCCACTGAATGGAATAGGTAGGCAGCATATGAAGGCAGCTCAGCGACCCAAGAGGCGGGTCTATAATCAAGCACCTCGGGTCCAGAACTTTAGCCCGGGAGATCGGGTTTTGGTTTTTGTGCCGCCTGTGGACAGTAAGTGCCAGGCTAGGTGGCAAGGGACCTATGAGATATTGGAGAAAGTAGGTAATGTAATTTACAAGGTACACTAGCCAGGTCGGCGGAAGCCGGAGCAGGTCTACCATGTCAACTTACTAAAGCCTTGGAAAGTTAGGGAGACTTGTGTTGAGAACAACCCACAGTCAGTATGTTTAGGGAAAGAGATTCCAGTGCCTCTGTCTGTTGCAGGCGAAGTGGCTGCCACGGTATGTGTTGCTGACAGTCTTTTCTCTAAGCATGCTCAGGAGGCCAGGGAGTTCATTAGTCGGGACACGAATGTGTTCTCGGACCTCCCTGTTTATACTTCCATAATCTGGCATGGTGTTGTCACAGAGCCCCAGGTGAAAGTCCGGTTAAAGGCATACCGAATGCCCAAGGCTCGGCGACAAGTCATCTTGGAGGAAGCACGACACTTAAGGGGTGTCATTGGAGTCATCAAACCCCAGATAAATAAGATATATATGAGGTCTGATGGGGGCACATACTGTTGATCTGAGGTCTGATGGGAGCATGAGGTCTGATGGGAGCACATTCTGCTGATCTGAGGTCTGATGGGGGCACATACTGTTGATCTGAGGTCTGATGGGAGAACTTTCTGCTGATCTGAGGTCTGATGGGGACATAGTAGGCTGATCTGAGGTCTGTTGGGGGTCTGACATGGATGGCTGATGGAGTTCTGACATGGAGGGCTGATAGGGGGGTCTGATGTGATGTCCTGAAATTTATGGGCAGTTTGATAAGAGAATCTGATGAAAAATATTTTTTCTTATTTTCCTACTCTAAAACCTAGGTGCGTCTTATGGGCCGGTGCGTCTTATAGGGCGAAAAATACAATATATATATATATATATATATATATATATATATATATATAAAATCTATGCATGCGTGTGTGTATATATGTCTATATTTATATCTACAGTGCCTTGAAAAAGTATTCGGCCCCCTGGAACTTTTCAACCTTTTGCCACATTTCAGGCTTCAAACAAAAAGATATAACATTTCAAATTTTTGGTTTACAATCATCAACAAGTGGGTCACAATTGTGAAGTGGAATGAAATTTATTGGATCATTTAAACTTTTTTTGTAATAATAAAACTGAAAAGTGGGGCATGCAAAATTATTTGGCCCCCTTGCATTAATATTTTGTTGCGCCACCTTTTGATGCGATTACAGCTGCAAGTCGCTTGGGGTATGTCTCCATCAGTTTTGCACATCTAGAGACTGAAATTCTTGCCCAATCTTCCTTGCAAAACAGCTTGAGCTCTTTGAGGTTGTATGGAGAGCGTTTGTGAACTGCAGTTTTCAGCTCTTTCCACATATTCTCAATTGGATTCAGGTCTGGACTTTGACTTGGCCATTCTAAGAACTGGATACGTTTATTTTTGAACCATTCCATTGTAGATTTTGCTTTGTTTGGGATCATTGTCTTGTTGGAAGATAAATCTCCGTCTCAGGTCTTTTGCAGACTCCAACAGGTTTTCATCCAGAATGGTCCTGTATTTGGCTCCATCCATCTTCCCATCAATTTTAACCATCTTCCCTGTCCCTGCTGATGAAAAGCAGGCCTGAACCATGATGCTGCCACCACCATGTTTGACAGTGGGGATGGCGTGTTCAGGGTGATGAGCTGTGTTGCTTTTATGCCAAACATATCGTTTTCCAAAAAGTTGGATTTTGGTTTCATCTGACCAGAGCACCTTCTTCCACATGTTTGGTGTGTCTCCCAGGTGGCTTGTGGCAATCTGTAAACGAGACTTTTTATGGATATCTTTGAGAAATGGCTTTCTTCTTGCCACTCTTCCATAAAGGCCAGATTTGTGAAGTGTTGGACTGATTGTTGTCCTATGGACAGACTCTCCCACCTGAGCTGTAGATCTCTGCAGTTCATCCAGAGTGATCATGGGCCTCTTGGCTGCATCTCTGATCAGTCTTCTCCTTGTTTGAGATGAAAGTTTAGAGGGATGGCCGGGTCTTGGTAGATTTGCAGTGGTCTGATACACCTTCCATTTCAATATGATCGCTTGCACAGTGCTCCTTGCTCCTTAAAGGGGTTGTCCGAGTTATGAGAAAAAATATACAGCACTGTAAATCTGATGGGCAGCAATATATAACTAAGTTAAGGAAGTTTTAGGCAAAAAAAATTCATATTTCCTAATTTCCCTGGTTCTCTTCTGGTCTTTGTTTACATGCAATAACAACAATCTCAGCCCCTCCCCCTTCTCCCCCCCCTCTCTGCAAAGGCAATGAATACAAGTGCTGAGTGACATGTCTGCCTGCTGGAATACTCAGCAGCATGTTGTATGTGTAGGACTACAAGTCCCAGCTGTACAATGACACTGCTAATACATACAGGAATTTCTCCCTACCTGTTCTTGTACAATACAATTCCTCTACAGCTCTTGTGCCCAGCATTTGTCTCCTCTCACTGCTGCAGCTACTGTTTGTTGT
Source organism: Rhinella marina (assembly GCA_900303285.1). Taxonomy (NCBI): domain Eukaryota; kingdom Metazoa; phylum Chordata; class Amphibia; order Anura; family Bufonidae; genus Rhinella; species Rhinella marina. The sequence continues at coordinate 265,141 of ONZH01024240.1, forward strand.
AAAGCCTTGAGCCCTCAGTGTGTTCTGGCTGAAGGGGTTAATGTTTTATCTGAAGGAAACCAGGGAGAGAGCAGATAGCAGCCCGGCAAAGAAAGGGGGCGTGGCCAGTGACGACTCGTGTACAGACTGTTATCTGAACTCTGAGACTTGTGAACGAAACATCACAGAGCAGAGAGGTAAGGTGACATCACAGGTCATGTGACCCTCAGTCAACTCTGAGAAACCAGCAGCTTTAGAAACACAAAGTATATGGGAAAGTTGTTATACCTGACAAGTTAGAAACATATAAAGAACAAAAAAATAACTCGGACAACCCCTTTAAAGCTTGGGAAATCTTTTGGTATCCAAATCCGGCTTTAAACTTCTCTACAACAGTATCACGTACCTGCCTGGTGTGTTCCTTGGTCTTCATGATGCAGAACCCTGAGACTATCACAGAGCAGGTACATTTATATGGAGACTTAATTACACACAGGTGGATTCTATTTATCTTCATCAGTCATTTAGGACAACATTGGATCATTCAGAGATCCTCAATGAACTTCTGGAGTGAGTTTTCTGAACTGAAAGTAAATGGGCCGAATAATTTTGCACGCCCAACTTTTCAGTTTTATTATTACAAAAAAAGTTAAATGATCCAATAAATTTCGTTCCACTTCACAATTGTGACCCACTTGTTCTTCATTCTTCACCAAAAATGTAAAATGTTATATCTTTTTGTTTGAAGCCTGAAATGTGGCAAAAGGTTGAAAAGTTCCAGGAGGCTAAATACTTTCGCAAAGCACTGTATGTATGCGTGTGTATATATATATATATATATATATATATATATACACAGTACAGACCAAAGGTTTGGACACACCTTCTCATTCAAAGCGTCTACTGTATTTTCATGACTGTGAAAAGTGTAGATTCACACTGAAGGCATCAAAACTATGAATTAACACATGTGGAATTATATACTTAACAAAAAAGTGTGAAACAACTGAAAATATGTCTTATATTCTAGGTTCTTCAAAGTAGCCACCTTTTGCTTCGATTACTGCTTTGCACACTCTTGGCATTCTCTTGATGAGCTTCAAGAGGTAGTCACCTGAAATGGTTTTCACTTCACAGGTGTGCCCTGTCAGGTTTAATAAGTGGGATTTCTTGCCTTATAAATGGGGTTGGGACCATGAGTTGTGTTGGGCAGAAGTCAGGTGGATACACAGCTGATAGTCCTACTGAATAGACTGTTAGAATTTGTATTATGGCAAGAAAAAAGCAGCTAAGTAAAGAAAAACGAGTGGTCATCATTACTTTAAGAAATGAAGGTCAGTCAGTCGGAAAAATTGGGAAAACTTTGAAAGTGTCCCCAAGTGCAGTCGCAAAAACCATCAAGCGCTACAAAGAAACTGACTCACATGAGGACCGCTCCAGGAAAGGAAGACCAAGAGTCACCTCTGCTGCGGAGGATAAGTTCATCCGAGTCACCAGCCTCAGAAATCGCAGGTTAACAGCAGCTCAGATTAGAGACCAGGTCAATGCCACACAGAGTTCTAGCAGCAGACACATCTCTACAACAACTGTTAAGAGGAGACTGTGTGCAGCAGGCCTTCATGGTAAAATAGCTGCTAGGAAACCACTGCTAAGGACAGGCAACAAGCAGAAGAGACTTGTTTGGGCTAAAGAACACAAGGAATGGACATTAGACCAGTGGAAATCTGTGCTTTGGTCTGATGAGTCCAAATTTCAGATCTTTGGTTCCAACCACCGTGTCTTTGTGCGACGCAGAAAAGGTGAACGGATGGACTCTACATGCCTGGTTCCCACCGTGAAGCATGGAGGAGGAGGTGTGATGGTGTGGGGGTGCTTTGCTGGTGACACTGTTGGGGATTTATTCAAAATTGAAGGCATACTGAACCAGTATGGCTACCACAGCATCTTGCAGCAGCATGCTATTCCATCAGGTTTGCGTTTAGTTGGACCATCATTGATTTATCAACAGGACAATGACCCCAAACACACCTCCAGGCTGTGTAAGGGCTATTTGACCAAGAAGGAGAGTGATGACCTGGCCTCCACAGTCACCAGACCTGAACCCAATTGAGATGGTTTGGGGTGAGCTGGACCACAGAGTGAAGGCAAAAGGGCCAACAAGTGCTAAGCATCTCTGGGAACTCCTTCAAGACTGTTGGAATATCATTTCAGGTGACTACCTCTTGAAGCTCATCAAGAGAATGCCAAGAGTGTGCAAAGCAGTAATCAAAGTAAAAAGGTGGCTACTTTGAAGAACCTAGAATATAAGACATATTTTCAGTTGTTTCACACTTTTTTGTTAAGTATATAATTCCACGTGTGTTAATTCATAGTTTTGATGCCTTCAGTGTGAATCTACAATTTTCATAGTCATGAAAATACAGAAAACTCTTTGAATGAGAAGGTGTGTCCAAACTTTTGGTCTGTACTGTATATATATATATATATATATATATATATATATATATGTATAATGTTTGCGTTTACATGTATATAGGCACCTGTCTACAAGTGCATCTCAATAAATTAGAATATCATCAAAAAGTAGTTTTTTTTTCAGTAATTCAATTCAAAAAGTGAAACATATATTATACAGAGTCATTACAGAGTAAACTTTTGCAAGTATTTATTTATGTTAATGTTGATGATTATGGCTTATAGCCAAGGAAAAACCCAAAAGTCATTATCTCAGAAAATTAGAATAATTAACCCAAAACACCTGCAAAGGCTTCCTAAGCCTTTAAAAGGTCCCTTAGTCTGGTTCAGTAGGCGACACAATCATGGGGAAGACTGCTGATTGACAGATGTCCAGAAGGCTGTCATTGACACACTCCACAAAGAGGGTAAGCCACGAAAGGTCATTGCTAAAGAATCTGGCTGTTCACAGAGTGCTGTATCAAAGCATATTAATGGAAAGTTGAGTGGAAGGAAAAAGGGGGGTTGAAAAAGGTGCACAAGCAACAGGGAGAACCACAGCCTTGATAGGATTGTTAAGAAAAGGCCTTTCCTAAATTTCAGTGAGACTCACAAGGAGCAGACTGCTGCTGGAATCAGTGCTTCAAGAGCCACCTCACACAGACATATCCAGGACATGGGCTACAAGTGTCGCATTCCATGTGTCAAGCCACTCATCACCAATAAACAACGCCAGAAGCGCCTTACCTGGGCCAAGGAGAAAAAGAACTGGACTGTTGCTCAGTGGTCAAAGGTGTTGCTCTCAGATGAAAGCAAATTTTGCATTTTATTTGGAAATCAAGGACCCAGAGTCTGGAGGAAGAGTGGAGAGGCACTCAATCCAAGCTGCTTGAGGTCTAGTGTGAAGTTCAGTGTAGCTGTACCAGGTATATATTAGAGCACTTTATGCTTCCCTCTGCGACAAGCTTTTTGGAGATGGAATTTTTATTTTCCAGCAGGACTGGCAGACACCTGTCCACACTGCCAAAAGTACCAATACCTGGTTTTAATGTCCACAGTATCACTGTGCTTGATTGGCCAGCAAACTCGCTAGACCTTAACCCCATAGAGAATCTATGGGGTATTGTCAAGAGAAAGATGAGAGACTCCAGACCCAACAATGTAGATGAGCCGAAGGCTGCTATCAAAGCAACCTGGGCTTCCATAACACCTCTGCAGTGCCACAGGCTGATCGCCTCCATGCCACGCCGCATTGATGCAGTTATTCATGCAAAAGGAGCCCCAACCAAGTATTGAGTGCATTTACTGTACAGACTTTTCATTTGGCCAACATTTCTGTGTTTAAATTTTTTTTATAGTTGGTCTAATATAATAATCTAATTTTCTGAGATAATGACTTTTGGGTTTTCCTTGGCTGTAAGTCATAATCATCAACATTAACATAAATAAACACTTGAAAAAGTTCACTCTGTTTGTAATGACTCTATATAATATATGTATTTCACTTTTTGAACTGAATTACTGAAAAACAAACAACTTTTTGATGATATTCTAATTTACTTGTATATGTGCCCATGCATGTATTGGTCTCTCTCTCTCTCTCTCTCTCTATATATATATATATATAGTGAATTTTTTATATTGTTTAGGAGATATGGTGGTGATCGTATTTATTGTGTTTTCACCCCGTAAGACGCACTTTTTTCCCACCAGAAGTGGTGGAAAAATTGTATTGCGTCTTATCTTGACTGCTAATGACCGCACCGCATGCAGAGACACTGTTTAATTTTATAAATTTTTTTTTACTGTTTTATTGTGCATTGTAATTTGAAGAAATATGTCTATATTTGTCTGCTACGATTTTTGTGATTTTATACCATGTTAAAATTTAATAAATTATAAATGGGGAAAAAAAAAGATAGCGATGGTTGGCAGGTCGCATTAGTGGCATGAAGGAGGCGGTGGCAGCAGCCATACAGAAAGTTATGGTAGACAGACAGCAAAAGTGACAAGATGGAGCACCGCCAGCAAGGCTAGATCTATTCATCTGAATCAGCCAGAGGAGTGTGAAAAACCTGAATCCAGGCTTGGTTTATTTTGACAAAAGTGATACACTGGTGAAGGACAACTTGGTTTGTTTAGGTGTCACCATGTCCCCCGTGGAGCTGAAAACCCTCTCCAAGATGATACTGTAGGCTGGGCAAGAAAGAGAGGGTGCTGTGCCAGTTTGGGTCTGCATGCCCAGAAATCCATGGCGTCAGGGAACAGGGTATTCAACAGAGACTAGCAATCGTTTAGGTAGGCCTGAACCTGAGAGTTGAAGCGGGAGCTGTGGACTTAAGGACTGGCCATAGCCAGGGGTGGTCTTGGCATTTCTGGGGCCCTAAGTGAAGTTACGTCCGGGCCCCCCGCCCAATGATGCGTCAAGCCCCTGATGACACGCCCTCTGATGATACGCAAATCTCCCCCCCAATGACACGCCCCCCCACACACACACACATCAAAGACTGGGACTAGAAATGGCCGAGCATGCTTGGGTGGAATTTGCGTGCGCTTTTTCAAATCTGCACGCTAATTCATACGCATATTTTAGTATGTACACATTGTACTAATTTATAAAATGCGTACGCATTCGGACAAATGCAGTAAGTGACAGCTGGGCGTAGGGTTGGGCGATATAAAAAATATTCCCACGATAACGATATTAAGAAATTTATCGCGATAACGATATACAGTATATCGTGATAAATACCCATTTAGAAGAAAAAAAACACTTGGGGCCACATAGATACATTATACTGTATGGGGGCAGCCACAAGGAGACGTTATACCGCATGGGGGCAGCCACAAGGAGACTTTATACCATATGGGGGCAGCCACAAGGAGACGTTATACCGTATGGGGGCAGCCACAAGGAGACGTTATACCGTATGGGGGCAGCCACAAGGAGACGTTATACCGTATGGGGGCAGCCACAAGGAGACGTTATACCACATGGGGGCAGTCACAAGGAGACGTTATACCACATGGGGGCAGCCACAAGGAGACTTTATACCGTATGGGGGCAGCCACAAGGAGACGTTATACCGTATGGGGGCAGCCACAAGGAGACGTTATACTGTATGGGAGCCACAAGGAGACGTTATGTTATACCGTATGGGGGCAACCACAAGGAGACGTTATACCGGTAGGGGGCAGCCACAAGGAGATGTTATACTGTATGGGAGCCACAAGGAGACGTTATATCGTATGGGGGCAGCCACAAGGAGACTTGATACTGTATGGGGCAGCCACATGGATGGATTATACTGTATGGGGGCAGCCACAAGGAGACGTTATACTGTATGGGGTAGCCACATGGATGGATTATACTGTATGGGGGCCACAAGGAGACATTATACTGTATGGGGGCAGCCACAAGGAGACATTATACTGCATGGGGGCAGCCACAAGGAGACGTTATATTGTATGGGGCAGCCACAAGGAGATGTAATACTGTATGGGGCAGCCACAAGGAGATGTTATACTGTATGGGGGGAGCCACAAGGAGACGTTATACTGTATGGGGGCAGCCACAAGGAGACGTTATACTGTATGGGGGAGCCACAAGGAGAGGTTATACTGTATGGGGGCAGCCACAAGGAGACGTTATACTGCATGGGGGCAGCCACAAGGAGACATTATACTGCATGGGGGCAGCCACAAGGAGACATTATACTGCATGGGGGCAGCCACAAGGAGACGTTATACTGTATGGGGGAGCCACAAGGAGAGGTTATACTGTATGGGGGCAGCCACAAGGAGACGTTATACTGCATGGGGGCAGCCACAAGGAGACATTATACTGCATGGGGGCAGCCACAAGGAGACATTATACTGCATGGGGGCAGCCACAAGGAGACATTATACTGCATGGGGGCAGCCACAAGGAGACGTTATACTGTATGGGGGAGCCACAAGGAGAGGTTATACTGTATGGGGGCAGCCACAAGGAGACGTTATACTGCATGGGGGCAGCCACAAGGAGACATTATACTGCATGGGGGCAGCCACAAGGAGACATTATACTGCATGGGGGCAGCCACAAGGAGACGTTATACTGTATGGGGGAGCCACAAGGAGAGGTTATACTGTATGGGGGCAGCCACAAGGAGACGTTATACTGTATGGGGGAGCCACAAGGAGAGGTTATACTGTATGGGGGCAGCCACAAGGAGACGTTATACTGTATGGGGGAGCCACAAGGAGAGGTTATACTGTATGGGGGCAGCCACAAGGAGACGTTATACTGCATGGGGGCAGCCACAAGGAGACATTATACTGCATGGGGGCAGCCACAAGGAGACATTATACTGCATGGGGGCAGCCACAAGGAGACGTTATATTGTTTGGGGCAGCCACAAGAAGATGTAATACTGTATGGGGCAGCCACAAGGAGATGTAATACTGTATGGGGCAGCCACAAGGAGAAGTTATACTGTATGAGGGGAGCCACAAGGAGACGTTATACTGTATGGGGGCAGCCACAAGAACACATTATACTGTATGGAGGCCACAAGGAAACATTATACTGTATGGGGGCCACAAGGAGACGTTATATTGTATGGGGGCAGCCACAAGGACACATTATACTGCATGGGGGCGGCCACAAGGAGACGTTATACTGTATGGGGGCGGCCACAAGGAGACGTTATACTGTATGGGGGTGGCCACAAGGAGACATTATACTGTATGGGGGCAGCCACAAGGAGACTTATACTGTATGGGGGCAGCCACAAGGAGACGTTATACTCTATGGGGGCAGCCACAAGGAGACGTTATACTCTATGGGGGCAGCCACAAGGAGACTTATACTGTATGGGGGCAGCCACAAGGAGACGTTATACTGTATGGGGGCAGCCACAAGGAGACTTATACTGTATGGGGGCAACCACAAGGAGACATTATTCTGCATGCTGGCATGCTTGTGATCTGATGTACAGCCTGGATATAACCAATAGCTGTGGATGGGCTTTATGTGAAAAACGCTCTCTAAAAAAAAAGGGAGGGGGGGGGGGAACAGACCTCACATAAAATTAAAGTAACTTGCGCAGCAGTTTAAAAACAGGTGGGAGGTCCAATAATAATGGTGAAGGGCCAGGAGGTAAGATAGTTGCTGCTTGTTTGTCAAAGTATATATAAAGTTTAATGTAAAAAAAAAAGCCTGCTCGCCCTCTCCCTCCAGTGCACTTACACCTCAGCCCTAGTAGTAATGCAGGAGGCAGAGACCGCACAGCGCCCGCTCCCAGAGGAGCCTCCTGTACCAGCCGTTATCCCGACATCACAGCAGAGAATTGACCCTGAGCGCCACAAATCCACCGTGGCCTCCCAATACTTAGCCATCAGGGTGTGCAGAGACCAGGGAAAGTAGGAGCCAGGAGGATGCGGCCACTGCGGGAATGTAAGCAGGTGGCAGGAAGCGGACATTTTAGGAGCGGTCGGCACACATGCGACTGCTCCTATGATGTCATTAAATACAGCGGTTATTAGGAAACGGTGATATCGCCATATCTTCGTTTCTTAATATCGCGGTATATCATGGACACCGGTATATTGCTCAACCCTAGCTGGGAGGGCGGTCTTGGGCACCGGCACAAGAGCGGAGCGTGGGGCCCCCTTGGATGTCGGGGGCCCTACGCAAATGCATAGGATGCGTGATGCCCAAGACCGCCCCTGGCCCTAGCATGGCATGGCACATGGAAAAACCTATCCATCATGTTGAGGAGACTGGAATGGCTGCTGTGACTTCTGCTGCTTATGGCAGCGGGAGGAGGGTGAATCTGTCGGGGGGGGGGGGGTTCGGGGTAGAGAGGGGCCTCCCTTTCAAATTTGCTGATGGCAGGCGTCTTCTCACCGTAAGCTGCGCACACAGTGTCCGTGTTGACAAACTTTGTGGCCTCTTCAAAGGGATTTAGCACCTGACAGGCGTCTCGGATGAGCTGCCACTTTCTGATCTCGAGGCAACACATTCTCCCTGCTGCCAAGGCTGTCTAGTGCATGACAAAATATTTCACAGCTTTCCACTACATGTACAGATGCTCTAGCATGTGCAATGTTGAATTCCAGCGAGTTGGCATGTCGCAGATTAAGCAGTGTAGCAGCAGGCCATTCTGTCGTTGCAGGTCCAGGAGAGTGTTCCTCACTACATAAGAGTGGCTGAAATGCTTGGACAGTCTCCTGTACTTTGCAAGCACCTTGCACAAGACAGTGTACTTATTTACAAAGTGCTATACCACTAGATGTTGCACCCATTGTTGCTGACCACCTTGCCCAGATAGATTTAGTTGGATGTTTGCTGCTCAACAGTGTGGCTGCTCTCCCCCAGGCAGATGAGCTCCAACATGGCATGGCAACGCTTGACCTGATAGAAGGAGGGGTAGTGCAAGCAACCCTGTGTCCTGCTGTTGACAATGGGAACGTGTCCCTTTAGGAGGAGACGTATAAGTGCCTGGTGTGGGAATCAGGCTGACAGAATTGTGGAGGGTCAAAAGGACCTGGCCTCACTGCCAGGATGCTGCTGGAAAAAACATTGACCCAATGGGCCATGAAAGATATGTATTGTCCCTGCACATAAGAGATGCTCCAGATGTCCACCATGGTGTGAACCTTGCCACGCTAGAATTGCAGGGAGTGGCCCACGTTGTCTGCCACTTGAGAGTACAAGGCAGGGATGGCTTTTTGGGAGAAATAAAGTTGGCTAGGAATCTTCCAGCGAGGCTGAGCACACCCTAATCAGCTCCCTAAAAGCAGACTCAACTAAATGGTACAACAGCAACTGCACTGCCAGCAACTTGGCCAGGTGGAAATTAAGCGTGTTCACTATTGGAGTGCTGGGCAAGTAGAGTCGTTTCCTGGCCATGCATTCCATTATCAAAGGCTGATGATGGAGCAGAGGAGGAGGAGTCTGAGTGGCTGCCATCTCTGTTTGCCCATGGGATGGGGTGATGCCACTTTATGTGGTTAAATAGAGCTATGATGCAAACGTTTGTGTTTTCCTGCCCATGTCTTATTTTGCTCTTGCGCAAGGCAACGCTTTTGTCTTTTGGCAGGTGAAGAATAACTGCCAGATGGGAGATAATCGCTTAGCTCTGGCTAAACCACCCAAAGCGTAAGCAACGTGACCTCTGCTTTTTATTGCTGCCACTATCCCCCTCCTCCCCTGATGTTGCCTCCTCCTCAGCACCCTGATCAGGCTCCCAGATCCTGTCTAGCACACAATTGTCATTGGAGTCCTCACCCTTCCTTTTGCTTCTATCAGACTGTGGGATATCATGGTGGGTTCTTTGGCCCCTCCTCCCTGCTGTTCCTCGACTGCTACCAAGGCTTTGGGGGCTACTACTACCACCTCAAACACGGCTATGCCTGATCTCTGCAGCACCCTCCTCCACAAGGCAGTGCAAACATTGACTGCTCTCACACAAGTTGTCTACAGCGAGACTCTCTCTAGGAATGGGCAGTGAAGACAGAGAGGCCTCCACTGAAAGCCTTCTTTGGGGCTGCAAGGAGGAGAAGCAGGAGGAACACTGTGACCTCTTGCTCTGGTGTCAAACTCTGAAGCCAGCAGGGACAACTACGGCCTACTACTACTACTTCTGGCGCGATAGTTGGTGCTGCTAAAACCCACATTCTGGCTCTGGGTCTTTCGTTTGTAATCCTTCTGTAGCACAGACATTTTTGTGCACTACACTGTGTTTTGGTGTAGTAATGACATATATATGATGCTACTTTGAATATGATCAACGACCTCCCCAAAAAAAAATTGATTGGAAACGTGTTTGTGAACACAGAAATAAAGGGAAATGGATTTAGGTCTAAATTAGTTTCCCTCACAGATACTTTTGTATGCTGACCTGTGTATTCCCAGTCCTAAAAATATAACATTTCAACCGTGTGTATAAATAAATGAATGCTATCGGATGATCGAATGAGTTAACATTCACAGGTAGACTTTTGCTCTACCTTGTGACAGGTAGTAATCATATCATGTATGTGTGCTGGTTAATTAAATAATCCTAAACAAAATGTAAATTACAACCGTGTGGAAATGGAATTCACAGAAATGGACGATTGAGGCTTGACGCTCAGTTTCTCGTTAACACTCACAGGTAGATTACTGTTATACCTTTTGTATTACTGCAGTAATCACACATATTTGCTGGTTAATTAAACTGAACTTCCTAAAAAAAAGTGCAAGCGTGTGGAAACTAATTAAACAAAAGCGGTCTATTGAGGCTTGACGCTCAATTTCATGTTAATACTCACAGGTAGATTGCTGCTATACCTTGTGTATTGCTGTAGTAATCACATACAAGTGCATCTCAAAAAATTTGAATATCAAAAAGTTTTTTTCCCCAGTAATTCAGTAAAAAAGTGAAACACATATATTATATACAGTCATTACAAAAAGAGTGAACTTTTTCATGCATTTATTTATGTTAATGATGATGATTACGGCTTACAGCCAAGGAAAACCCAAAAGTCATTATCTCAGAAAATTAGAATAATTTTCCAAAAACACCTGCAAAGGCTTCCTTAGCCTTTAAGAAGGTACCTTAGTCTGGTACCGTAGGCGGCACAATCATGGGGAAGACTGCTGACTTGACAGATGTCCAGAAGGAACTCCACAAGGAGGGTAAGCCACAAAAGGTCATTGCTAAATAAGCTGGCTGTTCACAGAGTGCTGTATCAAAGCATATTAATGGAAAGTTGAGTGGAAGGAAAAAGGGTGGTAGAAAAAGGTGCACAAGCAACAGGGAGAACCACACCCTTGATAAGATTGTTAAAGAGGACCTTTCACCACTCCTGACATGTGTATCTGCACAGACTGAACATGGCAGCACTGATTGGCTACAGTGATTCTGTGCAGGTACACACCTCCAACTGGTCACCTCCCCTCTGTTCCTTTACTGAAGGCAAATAGCAATTCATTCATAACGTCTAGTGCAAATAATAAAGGAATGGCACAACATATAGCCATAAGAATAGATGTTCCAGAATTGTTATTACATGGGGAATGCATGGAGCTATTAAAACAGGCATGTCAGGAGTGGTGAAAGGTCCTCTTTAAGAAAAGGCCTTTCCTAAATTTGGGGGAGATTCACAAGGAGTGGACTGCTGCATCAAGAGCCACCACACACTGACCTATCCAGGACATTGGGTACAAGTGTCACATTCCATGTGTCAAGCCACTCATGACCAATAGACAATGCCAGAAGCATCTTACTTGGGCCAAAGAGGAAAAGAACTGGATTGTTGCTCAGTGGTCAAAGGTGTTGTTCTCAGATTAAAGTAAATTTTGGATTTCATTTGGAAATCAATGTCCCAGAGTCTGGAGGAAGAGTGGAGAGACACTTAATCCAAGCTGCTTGAGGTCTAGTGTGAAGTTTCCACAATCAGTGATGGTTTGGGGAGCCATGTCATCTGCTGGTGTACAGTAAGTCCACTGTGTTTTATCAAGACCAAAGTCAGTGCAGCCGTCTACCAGGTAGGGCTGGGCGATTAATCGAATTAATTTGATTAATTTGCCAATTGAAAGCCTCACGATTTTATTCTTTAGGAAAATCATGAACTCGATTTTCCTAAAATGGCGCCCGCCAGATAAAATAAAAAAAAATCTTTCACCTGTCCTGCGCCATGGCTCTGCTCCGGTGTCCGGCGCTCCCCTTCTTCTCTGGGGCCGCGCTGCACTGTCCTGACCACGTACAGCGTCAGGACATAGTGCGCGCACTCTGACCTGACGCTGCACGCAGTCAGGTGACAATGCAGCGCTGGGAGAAGAAGAGCGGAGCCGCGGCGCAGGACAGGTAAGGGATTTTTTTATTTTATTCTTATGGTGGCCTAGTGGGCTGTTCTGAGGGCTGAAGGGGGCACACTGGGCTGATGTGGGGTCTGATGGGGCACAATGGGCTGATGTGGGGTCTGATGGGGCATAATGAGCTGATCTGAGGTCTGATGAGGGCACAGTGGGTTGATCTGAGGTCTGATGGGGATATAGTGGGCTGATGTGAGGTCTGATGGGGACACAGTAGGCTTTTTTTATTTATTTTTTTATATTTTTAATAACCTAAGAAAATCGAGAATCGTGCAAAATTAAAAAAAAAAAAAAATCTAGATTTTTTTTTTTTGGCCATATCGCCCAGCTCTACTACCAGGTATATATTAGAGCACTTCATGCTTCCCTCTGCTGACAAGCTTTTTGGAGATGGAATTTTTTATTTTCCAGCAGGACTTGGCACCTGTACACACTGCCAACAGAACCAATACTTGGTTTAATAACCCCAGTATCACTGTGCTTGATTGGCCAGCAAACTCGCCTGACCGAATCTATGGGGTATTGTCAAAAGGAAGATGAGAGACACCAGATCCAACAATGCAGACGAGCTGAAGGCTACTATCAAAGCAACCTGGGCTTCCATAAAACCTCTGCAGTGCCACAGGCTGATCGCCTCCATTCCACACCACATTGATGCAGTCATTCATGCAAAAGGAGCCCCAACCAAGTATTGAGTGCATTTACTATACATACTTTACTTTGTTTTAAAAAAATTTACAGTTGGTCTAATATAATATTCTAATTTTCTGAGATAATGACTTTTGGGTTTTCCTTCGCTATAAGCCATAATCATCAACATTAACAGAAATAAACACTTGAAAAAGTTCACTTTTTGAATTGAATAACTGAAAAACAAAACTTTTTAATGATATTCTAATTTATTGAGATGCACTTGTATATTCTACACGCACAATTCTTTCATCACACAGCCATTAAAGGGGTTTTCTGGGATTTTCATATTGATAAACTATACCGAGGATAGATCATCAATATGAAAAACCCAGACAACCTCTTTAAAGGGGTATTCCCATCTGACAAATGTGTTTTGTATAGTTAGATATAGCCGTACCGATATTATTACTAATAGAATGTATTTATATAAAATGTACCGTTTAGAAGATTTACCTATTTGTATATCCATTGTCCCACACACATCAGTCAGGTCATTGCCCCTGGTTACGACCACTGTGGCCATGTAGTAGTGGTGATCGGCTTACTCCTTTTCAAATCCGCTGTGAGGTAACTGCTGTATTGTGAACGCACATTGCATGAGCATGCGCAAACACATCTTAGGGTACTTTCACATCTGGGTTTTGGACGCTACCAGTCCAAAACGCAATGGTCAGGATCCGTCCAAAATGCAGACTCCACTCCAGGATCCATTTCTGTGCGTTTTGGAAGCGCAGGCAAAAATGCTACAACCCTAAGATGTGTCTCTGCATGCTCATGTAATGTGCGATCACAATAAAGCAGTTACCTCAGAGTGGGTTTGAAAAGGAGCAAGCTGGCCACCACTAGGCCATGGTGGACATAACTAGGGGTAACGGCCTGACTGATGTGTGTGGGACAATGGATATACAAATAGGTAAATCTTCTAAACGGTACATTTTATATGAATACATTCTATTAGTAATAATATTGGTATGGCTATATCTAACTATACAAACTACATTTGTGAGATGGGAATACCCCTTTAATGTCAAAACCGCTGGCAACAAAAATGAGTACACCCCTAAGTGAAAATGGCTAATTTGTGCTCCAAGTATCAATATTTTGTGTGGCCACCATTATTTTCCAGCACTGCCTTAACTCTCTTGGGCATGGAGTTCACTATAGCTTCATAGGTTGCCACTGGAATCCTCTTCCACTCCTCCATGACGACATCATGGAGCTGGTGGAGGTCGTTTGAGGATGCCCCACAGATGCTCAATAGGGTTGAGGTCTGGAGACATGCTTGGCCAGTCTAGAACCTTTATCCTTAGTTTTTTTTTAGCAAGGCAGTGGTTGTCTTGGAGGTGTGTTTGGGATCATGCTGGAATACTGCCCTGTGGCTTAGTTTCTGAACGGAGGGGATCATGCTCTGCTTCAGTATGTCATAGTACATGTTGGCATTCATGGTTCCCTCAATGAACTATACCTCCCCACAGCTGGCAGTACTCATGCAGCCCCAAACCATGACACTCCCACCACCATGCTTGACTATAGGCAAGACACACTTGTCTTTGTACTCTTCACCTGGTTGCCACCACACACACTTGACATCATCTGAACCAAATAGGTTTATCTTGGTCTCAGACCACCGGACATGGTTCTAAAAATCCATGTCCTTAGTATGCTTGTCTTTGGCAAACCATGGGTTTTCTTGTGCATCATCTTTATAAGAGGCTTTCTTCTGGGACGACAGCCATGCAGACCAATTTGATGCAGTGTGCAGCGTATGGTGTGAGCAATGACAGTTTTACTCCTCATCTATTTAACCTCTGCAACAATGCTGAAAGCACTCTTGTGTATTTTGAAAAGACGACCTCCATATAAGTAATGTATAGTTTATACATTACTGGCTATGTGTTATTTTGAGGGCACACCAAATTTACACTGTTATACAAGCTGCACACTGACTATCTTACATTGTATCAGTGTCATATCTTCAGTGTTGTCCCATGAAAAGATATAACATTTATAGAAATGTGAGTGGTGTACTCAGTTGTGTGAGATACTGTATGTGGTTGGCCTGAGGCAGAGCTTTGTGATGCATTGTGGTAAGTGGTTCAGTGAGGCAGAGCTTTGTGATGCATTGTGGTAAGTGGTTCAGTGAGGCAGAGCTTTGTGCTGCACTATGCTATGTGGTTCAGGTACAACAGTATTTTGTGCTGCACTGTGGTATTGCTAACCTGCTCTACTTGTGTTACCCTGTCTTCTGTCAACTTGAACCTACCTATTGCATAGGAACCAGTTTTATTTTTTTTTCTGGGCCACATTAAGTTCCTAGCCAACCACGTTCTTCATAAAGGTCAGGAGAGATCTAGCCATACCTTCCAAGTGTCCCTCTTTTGGAGGGACAGTCCCTCTTTTTGACCCAAGTCCCTCCTTTATCCTTAAATGTCCCTCTTTTTGACCTGGAGGATTAATGCATAAATGAGCATTAATAAATTTACTAAATTGCTCCTTACCAAAGTGTTTGTATGGTTTCTACCTATTAATTAGACCAGAACTTCCTTATTTGGTACAATCTTTACCTTAAAATATCTATAATCTGATGATTTATGTGCTAATATTTAGATGGACAATGAAGCTCAAGAAAAAAATTGCCGCAGGGGCTCTAGTAATTATGCTTTGGGCGGAGTTAGAGGTGTGGCCTAGTATGAAAAAAAAAAACTGCCATGATGCACACCTCACACATTGTCCCTCTTTGCAATTTTCAAAAGTTGGGAGGCAGGGTTGCCAACCAGAATTTTTTGTTTTTCTGGACAATTTATCCCAAAATTACGGACAGCCAACCCTTTTTACGGATGAATTGAAAAATCATAATGAATGATAAAGATGATAAGCAATACAGGATTACAGTTCAATATAATAACAATAATTCATTACCAGCCCTTACTGTGAGCTATAAAATGATAATTACCACCAAAATAATCTACTCAAGAACTACTAGCCTAAAAAAAAAAATCACGGACACAGGAAAAAGGTCACCCATTTTTACGGACTGTCCAGAAATTTCTGGACGGTTGGCAACCCTGTTGGGAGGTATGATATAGCTGCCAGTAAATACAGCTACTCTTCTTTGTAGTAGAGTGCACAGAGAGGAGGCTGGGAATTGGCGAGCAGGGGGTGAGGTAATAATTGCATCTGTTGTAGCGTGGGGCTCCCAGAATTATTCTTCACAACCTGTTTTTCACCCACAGCCGCTATGGACCCTACGTGCCTGACTGACCAGCCTATTGTGCTGTCTCCGCTGCTCACCAAGAAATGAAGGAAAACACAAACATACAACACTCCCAACTAGTCATCCACCTCCGTGTAACTCCACCCCCGCCAGGTGCCCTGGCCAATCACAGCCCCGCAATCTCACAACAAGCGTCCAGGGAAGGCGGCAACAAACGGAGCACTTATTAGCGTATTAGCCCCGCCCCTCATTGGCTAAACCTGCAAGGATTTATGGAAATGTATAACTGACAGACACTTGGGCCAATTAGCATAGCAATGGGCGGGGCGGGCGAGGTAGGTGAGGTGTAATGAGTCTCGGTGTAATCAGTGTCATGTCGGACCAGAACACGGCGCGACAAAATGGCGGTGGATTTTTATCGGTGTTTTTGAACCCTGGTGAGTTTGGGGGAGCGCCTCTGAGTAACGCTCTGTTCACTAGTTTCTAACGGTTGATGGGCCAGCGGTATTGTAAGTGACGTCACGTCTGTCGTGTATGACGTCATGAGTAAGTGATACGACTGTGACGTCATCGAGGTGATTGGTTTCGTGTGTTTTTGTAGGGGCAAAGCTGATGTGCGAGGGATTATCTATGAGCGTCGCAGCTGGCGTGCCTGGTGCTGTGCACATAGGTGGGCGCCTGCTCCTGCTCCTGTACCTGTGTGATGTGCGGGGTACGTGCCGCAGTGCACACTATGTCATGGGGCGACCAGACTGCTCCGTCATTCCACCTTTTCGCTGTGACATCAGCCTGGGCACTCTTTCTTTTAGGTACTGCCTCTTGGGGGCTCTAAGTGTCTTTGAATACAGCTAACCGGATATGCGGTACCGCTAAGTGGTGTCAGCAGAGTGTATACACGGCTGCTCGGATTAACTCCTCACCTGCTGCTCTCTTACTGGTTTCCAGAGAAGAGGCAGTCTGAGTTATGGACTTTGTGGACTGTCAGTTTAATGCGTGATCGGCAAGTGGCCATTATATATTATAATAACTGAGCTTTACATGCATTTAGGTCATAGCCTTATCGTCATATATGTCCTGACAATCTGCAACTTTACTGTGTGGTTTATTTCATCTCTGCTCCCCTTCAGTGAAGAGGACATCCTTGCTTCCATTCAGAGGCTGAACACACTGTAGCAAGTTGTCAGCACTGAGGGACTTGTCCTGTGCCTGGATGGCTAGAAGTCCATGGACATGAAGGCTCATAAAATCATATGAGTGCGGGACAATAGTCCCGTGGGCGGCCCGACGTGCACAGCATCATTGTAATCAATGATGTTGTGCGCACGATCGATGTCGCCTCGGGACATATGGCCCCCTCAGGGACCGTATGTCTCGGAGGGCATACGGCCATGTGAAAGGGGCCTTATATGGAGAGAAAACTAAAGGTGGGTTTAGAATGGCCGATTGTTGCGAGGGACGCACTCCTTCCCAACAGTCAGCTGCTCGCTTCGTGAAGGAGACCACTGCATTTACACGCAGCGATCTCCTTCACAGTATGAGAACAAGGGATCGCTATTATGATGGGTTCTGAGCAGCAGATCGCGTTTTAGACCACATGATCTGCTGCCCAGAAGCCATGATCGGTGGAGCCTGCACGAGCGACAGGATCACCCGATGAACGGAGGCACATTTAGTGGGTCAGATGATCGGGAATGATTGTTCACAGGAACGGTCATTCCCAATAATTTGTACGATTGTTGATGCGTCTAAATCCACCCTAAAGGGGTTGTCTCACTTTTGCAAATGACATTTATTATGTAGAGGAAGTTAATACAAGCCATTTACTAATGTATTGTTATTATCCATATTTCTTCCTTTGCTGTCTGGATTCATTTTTCCATCACATTATACACTGCTCGTTTCCATGGTTACGACCACCCTGCAATCCATCAGTGGTGATGGTGCAAAGCAGTAGCCTATGTGCAGTGCCATGGTCCTGGCCACCAAAGAGGCTGGTGCTTTTTCCTACAGTGTGCAAGAACGACCACCACTGTTGGATTGTAGGATGGTCGTAACCATGGAAACAAGCAGTGTATAATTTGATGGAAAAATTAATCCAGTCAGAAAAGGAGGCCATATGGATAATAATATATTAGTAAGTGCCTTGTATTATAAAGGCTTTATTCGAGGCTGGAAATGGCCCCCCATACACCCGGGCCCCTCACTGTTTCTACTTACCAGGCTTCCCGCACCTCTCCTGGTCCCTTCACTGCCTCCTCTGCTTCTCCCCGTTCGCTGATGAAAACATCCGGTGTCAGGCAGACAGGGATGAGCCTCCCTAGCATGCTGCCCCCGACACCAGATATTTTCATCCATGCATGGGGAGAAGCGGTGGTGCGGGGAGCCAGGTAAGTAGAAACCGTGTGGGGGGGCCGTTTCCAGCCTTAGATAACCCCTTTAAAGGGGTATTCCAGTTACCACAAATATGACTTATGTTTTAGACTAATTAATCTTCAATAATTACCTAATATAATGTCAGTTTCACACTAATGGAACACTCCTTTAACTTTTTCTACATAATAAATGATGTTTGCCGAAGTGGCACAACTCCTTCAGGGCTGGATAGGAGGATTCCCAAAATGTGCGGATCCATATGTGTTACAGCCCCTTCTGTTGTGGTTTTCACTGAGCCTAAGACTATAAGTAGGGACTTCCCACCCACTGCAGGACCTACCTATCTGTATCTATCTCATAGGGGCTTCACAACAATCCGAAAACCTAATGTATGCAGAACTGGGTAATATACTTTCTGACCTGCTATCCCCTCACATAAAAAATTGCACTGACATTTTTTCTAAGTAAAAAGAATCCTTAGTAACGGCAGGCTGTTATTACTGGCCACCTGCATTTTGTTTTCCTTTTTTTCGACTTTTTTTTTTTTTCATTTTTTTTATTTTGAAGTATATTAAGGCTACTTTCACACTAGCGTTTTTGCTGGATCCAGCAGGGCTCAGCAAAAACGCTTCCGTTACTGATAATACAACGATTTGCATCTGTTATGAACGGATCCGGTTGTATTATCTTTAACATTGCCAAGATGGATCCATCATTAACTCCATTGAAAGTCAATGGGGGATGGATCTGTTTTCTATTGTGTCATAGAAAACTGATCCATTCCCATTGACTTGCATTGATCCGGATCCCCAGGACGGAAAGCAAAATACAACATGTTGCGGTTTGCTCTCTGGTCTGGGGACGCAACTAAACAGAACGGAATGCATTTTGTAGCATTATGTTCTTTTCAGTTTTGTCCCCCTTGACAATGAATGGGGACAAAACTGAAGCGTTTTTTTTCCTGTATTGAGCCCCTATGACGGAACTCAATACCGGAAAACAATAACGCTAGTGTGAAAGTACCCTAAACACCAGTGTTTAACTCATGGCATTTTTCTTGTGTGTTCTACATTTATTTCCTTTAGCCCTTCATCTGAGACTAAAAATGTCATAAATCGCTATCAAAAACCTATGTGTGAAAGCACCCTGAATCAGTCATTGGGGGACACATCGTTGTGGTTGGGGTATAAACATTATTTTCTTGGGGACTGACAATTGGAAAACTACTTTATCCCTACACCTCCACGACGGCATGGTACTGGAGGATGCTCCGCCTACTAAGGGGCAGGAAACAACTAAATTGGTGCAATAAAAGTGCCTCCTCTGCCTGCGCACACCAGTTGTTTTCTGTCCCTTAGGATGGTGGAAGCTTGGTGAAGTTCTTTTCGCACAGCCTATTGGTTTGTATTCCCAGTGATCTGGAGGGCTGTTGCAGGGGTCAGACGCAGGACCTACCGGGTACGTCCTCTGACTCTTTGGCATAAGTCCGGAGTGTTCCGGCAGCCCTGGGCTGTCCCCCCCCCCCCCCTGTGGCAGGCGAGTCTGGATGGGATTGGAACACGAGGTGGCCAGGCGGGAGGCTTTCACATCAGTGGCGGCCATGCTGTTCCTGGTTGGCGGCGCGCGTGTCACTTCCGGCGGGGGTTGGCGCGCGTGTCATGGCCAGGTGCCGGCGCGCGCGTCATTTCCGGTGGTGGTTGGCACACGTGTCGCGGCCGGGTGCGGTGCGCGCGCGTGTCACTTCCGGTGATGGTTGGCGAGCGGGCCATGGATGGAGGCCGGCGCTCGTCTCTTCCTGGAATGGTTGGCGCCGCGTCACTTCCGGCGTGTCACTTCCGGCGGCGCGGGCCGCGGTGGTGAGTTTAAAAGGAGGGCAGGTGTCTTGGCAAACGCTGTGGTCTGCTGCCTTGAGGCACCTACCTCCTGAATTGTTATGACTCTGTGCCACTATGTCTGAGGACCCCTCTCGGAGACCTGATGATCCTCCCAGGCCCTCCAGCCCGGTAAGCCTCCTCCTGGAGGATCTCTTCTGCTTCCTCCATTATTTCACTTGGGGTGATTTCTGTCTTCAGCTGGGTGATGGCTCACTCTCCCTTATCCTCTTCCTCAGCATTGTGACTAATTCCTCTCCTTGCTTTTAGGGCAAGGAGAGCTCAAGGGGGAAAGAGCCATCACAAAGGAAAAAATGTGCTGCCTACAAGAAATCTTTACCATCTGCCTATAAGAAGTGGCTTTGCCAGAGGTGTACTTCTAAAGTGATTTCTGATGAAACTCCTTCCCTGGTGGAGAGCCTGCGATCAGTGATCAAAGAGGAAGTTGGCGCAGTTGTGGACGTGAAACTAGCCTCTGCTACTGCGGGTCCTTCCACCTCTAAATCTGTACGTGTTGTGGATACTGACTCTGACCCTGATGAAGGTGAAGTTTCAGCCTCTTCTGATGCTTCAGAGGGGGAAGACTCTGCTGGTCGTCCCCTCTGCTCCATTGAGGACACAGAGACCTTACTTAAAAATATCAGGTCTACTATGCAGCTTGAAGACCCTAAAGAACCCTTATCGGTCCAAGATCAGCTGTTCTTGGGCCTAGGGGATAAGAAACGGAGAGTCTTTCCGGTTCATGCGAACATAAGTAGTTTGATCATTAATGAATGGAAAGAACCTGAAAAGAGACAGATTACTTCAAAGATGTTTAAACGCAAATATCCGTTTGCGGAGGGGGACTCAGCTCTTTGGGATAAAGCTCCTAAAGTGGATGCCCCCATTGCAAAAATATCAAAGAAAACGGCCTTACCTTTCGAGGACATAGGCCTCTTGAAAGAGCCCATGGATAAGAAATGTGAAGCCTCTCTTAAAAAAGCCTGGGAATCTACGGCGGCGATATTTCGACCAAGTATCGCTTCAACGTACATGGCCAGAACCCTAACTCTATGGCTAACTCCATTAGAAGAACATCTGCAATCAGGAACCTCCAGAGAAGATATCCTGTCTACCATCCCTGTCTTGAAACAGGCGGCTAGCTTCCTTTTGGATGGTTTGGCAGATATGGTCAAGCTGGCTGCAAAATCTGCCGCACTAGTTAATGCCTCCCATAGAGCAGTATGGCTCAAAACGTGGTCAGGAGATAAGGCCTCAAAAAATAGACTCTGCTCGGTCCCTTGTGAGGGTGACAGGCTGTTTGGGTCAACGCTAGATGACATCTTAGAGAAGGCGTCAGACAAAAAAAGAGGTTTCCCCATGGAAACAAAATTTTTTCGTCAAAGACAGAATTCACGTTTTCAGGGACGTAATAGATTTGACCAGAAGAAAAAAAACAATAAAGTGTGGCAATCCTCTAACAAGAGTAAAGGATTCCTGTTTAACCAAGACAGGAATGCAAAGCAGCCTTCAAAGTGACGCCAGGGGCCCAGTGGGAGGAAGGTTGGGGGGTTTTCTCAGGCTTGGGAAAATATTCAGGCCTCTCCCTGGGTTTTTTCTGTAGTCCAAGAAGGCTATAGGCTAGAATTTGTAGACGTCCCCCCAGACACTTTCCTGGTAAATCACTTAGGGGACAATCAGTCTGCCCTAGAAGATCAGATAAATCTGTTATTGCTAAAGGCTGCAATCCTTCCGGTTCCCCGGGAGCTGAGAGGGATAGGCTTCTATTCTCCTATTTTCCTAGTGAGAAAACCCAATGGCTCCTTCAGAGTAATTATAAACCTAAAAGCTCTGAACAAACACATCCGCTACATACGTTTCAAGATGGAGACTATAAAATCAACTGTAAATCTTCTCCAGCAGGATTGCTTTATGGCATCGGTGGACTTGACCGACGCCTACTACCACATACAGATTCATCCATCTTTTCAAAAATACCTCAGATTCGCTGTCTGGATCAAGGGAGAGATAGAGCACTTTCAATTCTCTGTCCTTCCTTTCGGGCTTTGTGCAGCCCCAAGAATATTTACAAAAGTCATGTCGGATGTAGTAAAATTTCTTCATCATGCAGAGGTAATAATAGTCCCTTACCTGGACGATTTGCTGATTGTAGCCCCGTCAAAGGAAAAGATCTTGTCAGACATCAGTTTCATGATGAACACCCTTTCAGAATTGGGGTGGATCCTGAACCTCGAAAAGTCTGTTCTAACACCGAGCCAGCGATATGTCTTTCTGGGGGTGGCCCTAGATTCTACCCTAATGACGTCCTTCCTTCCAACCTCAAAACAGGAAGATTTAGTGACGAAGATCCGGGATTTCAGAAAAACCCTGTTAGTGACCATCAGAGAAATAATGACTGTCTTGGGTCTGATGACATCCACAATACCTTCCGTGAAATGGGCTTAGGCCCATTCGAGACAACTTCAGGCTTTTCTCCTACAGTGTTGGGACGGAAGACAATCTTCTCTCAGCAGAAGAAAAGCACTACCTTCCAGGGTAAAAACCTCATTGAGTTGGTGGACCTCTCGAGGGAACCTCTCAGTAGGGGTGGAATGGCGCCAGCCAAATCTGGCAGTTCTGACGACAGACGCAAGCCAGTTGGGTTGGGGTGCTCATCTGGACGACCAATAAAAGCAGGGATCTTGGGCCCCCTTTCTTTCAAAAGCCTCCTCCAACCTGAGAGAGTTGTCAGCGATCTGGCAAGCGTTAAAAGCCTTCTCCCCGGTCTTGAGTCAAAGACATGTGAGAGTTCTGTCGGACAATTCAACGTCTGTGGCGTACATA
Source organism: Rhinella marina (assembly GCA_900303285.1). NCBI lineage: Eukaryota > Metazoa > Chordata > Amphibia > Anura > Bufonidae > Rhinella > Rhinella marina. Next base: position 288,398 of record ONZH01024240.1, read on the forward strand.
AACAAACAGGGGGGAACGAGAAGTCGAACCCTCTCATTGACATCGGCAAAAATATTCCGGTGGGCAGAACAGAACCTGTCCTCCCTGTCCGCAGTTCACATAAAAGGGACTCAGAATGTAGTAGTGGACTTCTTGAGCAGACAAACGTTAAAAGAAGGAGAATGGAGTCTAAACGACAAAATCTTCAAGGAAATCTGTCTGAAATGGGGCCATCCGTCCATCGACCTTTTTGCATCCAGAACCAACAAAAAAGTAAGGACGTTCTTTTCCTTATCTTGGCTAGACCATCCAGCCCAGGTGGATGCTCTGGCGGGCTATTGGCCAAAGGGTCTGCTTTATGCGTTCCCTCCCTTCTTCCTCCTCCCGAAGGTAGTCACCAAAGCAGTCGAGGAACGGGCGAATCTGATTCTGATCGCCCCCTTTTGGTCCCGGAGAGCCTGGTTCCCGATTCTGAAAGTAGTCTCCAAGGACGAATATTGGATTCTCCCAAAGATCCGGTGCTTCTACATCAATGGCCAATATTCCATCCAGACGCGCCACGTCTCAACCTAACAGCCTGGAGACTGAGAGGGCGATTCTAGAGGGTAAAGGCCTTTCCAGTAAAGTGGTCGAAACCCTCCTTCGGAGCAGAAAACAGGTAACTTCGAAAATATATCAAAGAACCTGGAACTGTTTTCTAAACAAAATTTCGGACAGTTGGGATCCATCAGAACCTCCTAAGGTTTCCCTAATCCTTGATTTCCTACAGTCCGGGTTAGATAAAGGTCTAAGGGTTAGTACCCTTAAAGTGCAAGTGGCTGCTCTAAGTGCCTTTATGGGTACTAAGTTGGCAGATTTAGATCTGATCAAACGATTCATTAGAGGGGCATCCAGAATCAGGCCTACAACCAGACCTTCTGTCCCTCAGTGGGACTTAAATCTAGTTTTGACTGGATTAACAAAATTTCCGTTTGTCTCTCCGCAACAGGTGTCAATTAAACTTCTCTCCCTAAAAACAGCCTTTCTTCTAGCAATCACCATGGCTAGAAGGGTGGGGGAGATTCAAGCCTTCTCCATCTCTCCTCCTTACTTCTCAGTATTTGACGACAAGATTATTTTAAAACACTCTCCAGAGTTCCTACCAAAAGTCTTTTCTAGATTTCATTATCAAAAAGAGATCGCTATTCCGTCTTTCTGTCCACAGGCTACTACGGAAAAGGAGAAGGAATTCGCCACTCTGGATGTGAGAAAATGCTTACTGAACTACCTGGATGATACAAAAGAGTTCAGGAAGACGGACCAGCTACTTGTCCAGTTCCAGGGGCTAAATAGGGGGAAGGCTGCTTCTAAAGCAACCATTGCACGTTGGATTAGGGATTGCATCTCTCTATGTTATGTTGAAAGAGGTCTTTCCCCTCCCCTGAAAATCAGAGCTCATTCCACAAGAGCTATGTCGACGTCGTGGGCACAGCAGGCCCATGCCTCGTTGGAGGAAATTTGTCAGGCGGCCACGTGGTCTACCCCGACTACTTTCTTTAAACATTATAAGTTGAACTTCCTATCTAGCGCAGATCTGTCGTTTGGTAGGAAGGTGTTATCGGCAGTAGTCCCGCCCTAATATGATTTCTCTGTAAATCCTCCAGTACCATGCCGTCGTGGAGGTGTAGGGATAAAACATTAATTACTCTTACCGGTAATTTCCTTTTCCTTTAAACTCCACGACGGCATGGGGGTTTCCCCCCCCCCTTGTGATGTAACATTGTTTTTTGTTTATATATACATTGGTGGTGATGTATTTTCTTATGATTTAATAAATGGTAAACTTCATCCTTGAGTTCTAGGTTATTAACTGGTGTGCGCAGGCAGAGGAGGCACTTTTATTGCACCAATTTAGTTGTTTCCTGCCCCTTAGTAGGCGGAGCATCCTCCAGTACCATGCCGTCGTGGAGGTTAAAGGAAAAGGAAATTACCGGTAAGAGTAATTAACGTTTTTTTAGGTTATAGCAAATTATTTTTGGGTTTTGATCCAAACTTTTTCCACAAAATTACTGATCACACAACCTGACTTGTGACTTGCCTGTTCTTGAAGCAGACACTTCTTTACGACTTAGGGTTTATGGACACGACTGTTAGCCGACCAGTCCCGGAAACGCAGTCTGTGTGTTGGCCACATCACCCAGGCCAACACCGGCTCTTCTTACCTTACCTGGTCTGACTGTATCATAGTAATTTTTGATATATGGTAGTCAGTTTCTGTCTGATCAAGGGGCTATTGTTGTGTAATCACATGATAATGGGAGTACCCTTCAATAGTCCCACAAATATGAATTGTGTAACATTAATTACTGTGATATAGTCAGGTCAGGGAAGCTGTAGTCTGCCTGGGAGATATGGCCACCACAGGGGCTGTCAAATCAGCAATGTAAATCTGATGTCAGCAATATACAGTGATCTCTCAAGATACAATGGCCTCAGGATACAATATTTTCAGGATACAATAGTCTTTTCTGACCCATCGTAAGTTGAAACCAGACTCAACATACAATGTCTCAGACCCAGATCCAACCAATCGAGGTCACTTCTCTGGTAAAATATCTGTATTAGTTGCTAGTTAGCCGCTATTCCTGACTGTTATGTGCAAGGACTTGTTTTATCTATCTTAATTATCTTCTTATTTTTTTAAATCTTCATTTTCTCTTATCTTGGATGACATTTTGGGCCTTTGGAACCAATTACTCAACTTAAAATGGTTTCAACATACATTGACCGTCCTGGAACCAATTAATATTGTAACTTGAGGATCGCTGTGTGTATGTATATATATATATATATATATATATATATATATATATATATAATTTATTTATTTTTTTACTTATTTCTCTAGTTCGGTCCTGGCCCTTTGTTTACATGCAGTAAGAACAATCTCTGAGGTTTTACTTATGAATATTTGTGGGAGTCAAAAAAGACTGCCCCACCTCCTGCTCTGCAAATGTAGTGAATAAATGTGCTGCCCTGAGTTAAATATCTGACTGCTGGGATACTTATGTTGTATGTGTAGGACAAGTCCCAGCTGTCCAATGACATTGCTGATACACACAGGATCTTCCCCCATACCTGTTCTTGTGCAGTGCTCTGCAGAACTATTCCAGTCTGTCAGCTCTGTGTTTGCAATGTAAGGAGGGAAAATCCTGTGCCCAGCATTTGTCTCTTTACTGCCTGGAGAAGAGGAAGCCATGCAGCTGCTCAGCAAAGCCTCCAATCCCGAGTCTGTACTGCTAATGGTAGAATGGGTTAAACAATGCTAAAGAATGCAGTGGTAGGGGAGAACAGTACAGCCGCCGGCAGATGGCAATGCAGGGGTTGCGGCCAGCAGAGTGACATCTCATGCACAGACACAGCTCTGCTCCCCAGTCTTGTGCATAAAACATCATCAGAGCAGAGAGAGAAGCTGACATCACAGGTCATATGACACTTGGTTAGTTAGAAACATACAAAAAAATAACTTGGGTAACCCTTTTAAAATAGCACTACCACAGCAATCTTTATTCTCGGACCTATTAGAAAGGTACATGATGTAATCTGTAGGTAATGTAATCTTTTTACCAGTCACTGTATTTGAGTTATAACCTCCTTTCTCATTCTCAGCTCTGTCATGTGATCAACTCTCTGACTGACAACAGCACAGGAAGTCATTTACTTCTCTATTCATTCCTATGAGACTGACATTGAGGCTGTCATAGGAATACATAGAGAAACTGACTTCCTGTCCACACATAAGATGCTGTGTTATTTGGAGAGGTAGAGTGTTGGTCACATGACTCAGCTGAGGATCAGAAGGAAGGGGATAATTCACAAATACAGACACTGGTAAGAAAATTACCTTTATTACAGATTACATCATGTACCTTTCTAACAGGTCAGAGAATAAAAACATTTTGGGAGTGCTTCTTGAAGGGAATTTTTCATCAGAAAATGATCTATTGTTCAAATCATGTTTTTATGTACAGATCACTTTACTACAGTTACCTGCTTATTACAGAGAAGATTAGGGTCCATTCACATGACCGTATTTGTGGGTCCGCATCTGCTCTGTAATCTTGAGGAACGGTTGTGGACCCATTAATTTCAACGGAACCGCAAAAGATGTGGACAGCACGCAGTGTGCTGTCCGCATCAGTAGTTCAGTTTTTTCCATGGCCCCACAAAAAAATAGAGTGTGTTCTATATTGTCCGCAATCATGGACAAGAATAGACATTTCTATTGTCGGACTGGCATTTTGCGGGATGCGCAAAGCCAGTACCCGTGTTTTTGCGGATCTGCAATTTGTGGAACGCAAAACACTTAGCCACGTGAATGTACCCTTTCTTTTTCTCTCTCTCTCTCTCTCTCTCATAGATAACATGGCATCCACCATTCACGATAAGTGATTGTCACTGCTCATCTACTTCCTCCTGGACTGTGCACAGGTCAGACATCATGCCTAGAAAACTCTACCATAGAAGTCGATGAGGTCCTGTCCAATGTGTCTATCGCCCCATGTGGCTGCTCTAAAATCTGTCTCTAAATGCTGTTAGGAACAGCTCAGGCAAGATGGCAGCCTCCATAATCATGTTCAGGAAAAAATTTACAATCTGAAAATAAATACAGATATAGAAAGAAGGATACGTGTCACTATATGGTTTTAACAGGGAGAAAAAAAAATAGGTGACACGTTCCCTTTAGCAGTTTGATCAAGTACTTTTAGGCTAAGGCTACACGAAGACAAAAACTACAATGTGACTTGTCGCACCGATGTCTGTTATTGTACTGATAGTCTATGTAGGTGCACTGCGACATACTGTAACATGACATTCACACAAAAATCCAAAGCAGTGCGACTCCATAGACTATTATTACAATAAATGTTGTGCGATATTGGTGCAACGTGAATGTTGCTGTGTAGCCCACGCACACGACCATATGTATTTTGCAGTCTGCAAAAAATATGTATGGTGTCTGTGTGCATTCCGTATTTTGTCGAACCGAACAGCTGGCCCCTAATAGAACAGTACTATCCTTGGCTGTAATGCTGACAACAATAGGGCATGTTCTGTTTTTTGCGGAACAAAAATACGAACTTACGGAAACAGAACGTAACTTCGTTTTTTTTTTTTTTTTTTTTTTTTTTGAGGACCCATTGAAATGAATGGTTCCGCATACGGTCTGCACAAAAAAACGGAACGGACATGGAAAGATATACGTTCGTGTGCATGAGCCCTTAGTGTCAGTGACAGTACACTGCAATACACTATTGCATTGTATTGTACGGCCATCAGATCCACTGGATCTTCAAGAACCAAGTTGGTCTGGGTACAAAAAGTGTTTAAAAAAAAAAAAAAAGTGAAAAAAGTAAAATAAATAAAAATAAAATTTCAATAAAAATATAGCTTTTTCCTATAACCGCACATTTATAATCGGTTAAAAATGAAAAAAATTCAAATACACTACACATTGGGTATCGCCGCATCCACAACCACCTGAACTATAAAACGATCACATTAGTTACCCCAAAATGGTACTAATAAAAACTGCAATCTGTCCTGCAAAAAACAAGTCCTCAGACAGCTATGTTGGCGGAAAAAAAATGTTATGGATGTTAGTATGTCGTGATGCAAAATATAACTTTAATAAAAATTATTTTACACTGAAAAAATTAGTAAAACAAAAAAAAATGTTTGGTATCTCCATATCGACGCACAGCATAAAGCTATCATGTTATAATATACACCACATGGAGAACCCTATAAAAATTAGATACTGACAGAATTGCAATTTTCCATATCATCACCACGACGGCCCCACAATGAGATTGACCTCTGTAGGGGCAGGAACAGAGAAGGTTAAAGCACACCTCCCACCACCAAACACCAGTGTTTTCCTGTCCCTACAGAGGCCAGGACGGAGAAGGATCTCCTTGTGGGGAGATGAAGATATGGAACTTTACCTGACAGAGTGACGAACATTTACCTCTGTCCCCCTGCCCACCCGCGGTCCGGTACCAACGCTGGGCAGGGGATCATGGGAGGACTCGTCCCGGCTGGTCTGGGGCCTGCTCCCGGCGTGATCTCCCTCCTTTCCCCTGGTGGGTAAAGCTGGGGGATGACGCACTTCCGGCGCCGGAAGTAAGGAGGACGGCACGGAGACCCGGAAGTGGCGGTAAGTTTAAAAAAAGAGGGACCCGGCATCCAAGTTCGGCTGCCTGTGTCGGATCCCTGCGCATGATGTCTGCTCCGGAACCCCGGTCTCCGCGTGAGCCTGATGCTCAGACTCCGTCCTCCGTGAGTTCTCCCCCCCCCCCCCCCCCATTTCTCCTTTATCCCTCTCTTGTTCTGGCTGGTCGGGGTGTTTGTTCCTCCCTCTCCTGCCTTCACAGGGTGCATCTTGGGCCTTTTGGCTTCTATCTTAAAGGGAGCTCTTTTTTAATTTTCCTTCTGTTGCCTCATAGGTGTCTAAAGAGGCCCAGAAGAAGGCAAAAAAGCCCTCAAGATGCATTTCCTGTGCAAAAAATCTTCCAGATTGTTATACTAAGAGGCTGTGTAAAGTCTATGATGATATTCCCAAAATAGACGTTCAGGTTGCCAAAGTCAACAAAAAGACGTCCCTGCCTTTTGAAGACGCGTCCCAGTTAAGAGACCCCATGGAGAGGAAAGCAGACTCTTTTACGTAAAGCCTGGGAAGCAGCAATGTTTAATTTAAAGGCGAATGTCGCTGCTACTTCCGTAGCCAGGTCCATGACCTTATGGATCAACGAACTGGAACAACACCTAAAAAATAAGACGCCCAGGGAAGAGATTTTAAATTCTCTTCCTCTTCTGAAATTGGCCACTGCGTTTCTAGCCGACGCTTCTGCCGAGTCCATTAGGTTTTTGGCCAGGGAGGCAGGTCTGTCTAACTCCGCCCGCCGCGCTATTTGGATGAAATCCTGGGCGGGGGATAAAGCTTCGAAATTGAAGCTTTGCTCCATCCCCTTCTCAGGAGGCTACGTCTTCGGTCCGGTCCTCGATAAGATTCTGGAGAAGGCAGCGGACAATAAAAAAGGGTTTCCTGAGGATAGGCCCTTTCGCAGGAGATTTCCCTCTCGCCCAGGAAATTTTCAAGAAAAATCCTACCGGGGGGAAAGGGAAAAGCGGACGATGGAGCTACCCCAAGGGGGGTAGGGGGAAAGGATTCCTTCTCAATCCTCAGCCCAAATCCTCCCATAGACAATGACGCCAGGGTTGGGGGAAGACTGAGCAGCTTTTTACCTGCTTGGCAAAGTGTAACCTCAAATCCCTGGGCTCTCGCCCTGGTGGAAGCGGGATACAAAATAGAGATCAAGTCTGTTCCCCCAACCAAATTTATAATGACCATTCCAAGTTCTCCCACAAACCGAGACATGCTATGGGAAGAAATTTTAGAACTGTTAAGGAAAAACGTGATAATAAAAGTTCCTCCTTGGGAACGCCGAAGGGGTTACTACTCCACTCTCTTTCTTGTCCGGAAAAAAGAAGGGAGCTTCAGGATGATTATCAACCTAAAGTTTCTAAACAAGTTTGTCAAATACAGGAGATTCAAGATGGAGTCTCTTTCCTCAGCTATTCCCCTGATAATGAAAGATGCCTGTATGTGTACGATAGACTTAAAAGAGGCTTATTATCACGTCCCCATTCATCAGAGCTACCAAAAATACCTCAGTTTTGCCATCCGAGACAAGGGGGGCCAAATTCATCACTTCCAATTTACCGTACTTCCGTTCGGAATATCCTCTGCCCCCAGAATTTTCACAAAATTAATTATAGAAATGGTAGCCTTTCTTTGTCAATCCAACATAACCCTGATACCCTACCTAGACGACTTCCTTCTAATTGCCGACTCTCAAGTTCATCTTGAAAGAGACCTGAGCATCCTCCTTTCCACTCTAGGAAATCTAGGCTGGATGGTAAACTATCAAAAATCCTTCCTCCAACCCTCAAGACAGGTGACATTTTTAGGGGTCTTACTGGACATTCAACTACAAATTACGCTCCTTCCGCAAGACAAAATTCTCTCAATAATCACAAAGGTGAGAGCCTTCCAGGGGAAGGAATCATCTACAATAAGAGACGCAATGAGTCTGTGGGGCCTCCTATCGTCCTGTATCCAGTCAGTAAACTGGGCAAGACTGCATTACAGACTTGGATTCTAAAAGTATGGAACAGGAGACAATCCTCCCTGGATGTCTGAGTCCACATCCCAAATTCAGTAAAAATATCCCTTCAGTGGTGGTCAAACGAAGGAAATCTGAACGCAGGGGTAGTTTGGGAGAAAGTCCCGCAAATCCTAATTACTACAGATGCCAGCCTTCTCGGCTGGGGAGCAAAGGTTGGCAGTCATTATTTCCAGGGATCCTGGCCCCCATCAATACGGAGCCATTCCTCAAATTTCAGAGAGCTGCAAGCAGTTTGGGAGACCCTAAACTCTGCCAAGCAGGTTGTCCGGGGTCACCATCTCAAAGTCTTTTCAGACAACACGACCACGGTGGCTTATTTATCCCATCAAGGAGGAATGAGGTCCCAGGCCCTTCTAGCCCTCTCAAACAAGATCTTCCAGTGGGCAGAAAGCAACGTAAAGTCTATATCAGCAATCCATCTAAAGGGTTCGTTAAACCTAGAAGCAGACTTCCTAAGCCGACAGGTACTAGACCAAACAGAATGGGCCCTCAATCCAGCTGTCTTTGGCCAGATTACAGATCGTTGGGGTATACCGCTCATAGACCTCTTTGCGACGAAATCGAACAAAAAAGTTCCCAAATTCTGCTCCCTAAATCCCAGGGACAAACCCTGGGCAGTAGATGCCTTCTCCCTATCGTGGGAGTGGAGTCTCTGTTACGCGTTTCCCCCTCTGCCACTTATCCCACGGGTGGTTCAAAAGATCCAGAGAGACAGGGCAACCGTCATTCTAATTGTGCCATTCTGGCCAAAAAGGAGCTGGTTCTCCTCCCTGAAGAGGCTGTCGATTGCAGAACCTTGGATTCTCCCAATACCCCAGGATCTCCTCCTTCAAGGTCCGATTGTCCATCCTCATCCAGAGTTCCTGAAACTAACGGCCTGGATTCTGAGGTCAAGATCCTGAAAGACCAAGGTCTATCTGACAGTGTAATCTCTACGCTTAGACCTGCCAGAAGGTCACCTCTTCAATTTATTTGAAGATATGGAAAAGATTCTGCTCATGGTCTAATGACCCCTCTCCGAACTCCTCTAAGCCAGATATTCGGAAAATCCTTGATTTTCTCCAATCTGGGTTTGAAAAAGGGCTTAAGGCCTGCTACCTTAAAGGTACAGGTCTTGGAGCTTAGTTGCTTTTTTGATACTAGCCTCGCAAACCATAAATGGATAAAACGTTTCATAAAAGCTATTTCTAGGTTATGTCCCTCCCTAAAAACTAGAGTTCCTTCTTGGGATTTGGGGACTGTCCTCACGGCTTTAACCATACCCCCCTTTGAACCCCTGGATGATTGTTCCCTAAAATTCCTATCCTTCAAGGTAGCATTCCTCGTAGCCATAACCTCCACTAGGAGACTCGGGGAGATCCAAGCTATCTCCATTAGGGAACCATATTTTAGGGTCCTCGATGATGGGTTGGTCATTAGGTTGGATCCTGGTTTTCTACCAAAAGTGGTATCCTCCTTTCATAGGAACCAAGAGATAATTCTGCCCTCTTTCTGTGATTCTCTGGCCAATAGCAAAGAACGGGTCTTCCATTCTCTGGATGTAAGACGAGCCATACTTAAATATCTACAAGTAACTAAAGATCTCAGGAAATCTGATCGTCTCTTCCTCCAGTTCTCCGGGAGAAATAAGGGCCAGGGAGTTTCCAGATCCACTCTAGCTAGATGGATCAGAGTCACTATTTCTACGTGCTATGAAATCCAGAACCTAACCAGTCCGACCTTCATAAGGGCTCACTCCAAGCGTGCTATGTCTTCCTCTCAAGCGGAACGTGCGGGGGCTTCACTGGAAGAAATCTGCAAAGTGGCTACTTGGACCAGTGCTAATACTTTCATCAGACATTACCGTCTAGATTTCTCTAGTTCTGTGGATCTATCTTTCGGACGCAAGGTCCTTCAGGCAGTGGCCCGCCCCTAAGAATTTATTTCGTATATCTCATTGTGGGGCCGTCGTGGTGATGATATGGAAAGCCGGAATTAGACTTACCGGTAATTCATTTTCCATGATATCACCACGACGGCAGGGTATTCCCTCCCATCTTCCTATGTACCCCTTGATATGAATCAAATATCAAGGGCCAAAAAAAAAAACCAAAAAAACTTTATGCACTTGTTTCACCGACTGGCGCTGTTATTTGGTAAACACTGGTGTTTGGTGGTGGGAGGTGTGCTTTAACCTTCTCTGTTCCTGCCCCTACAGAGGTCAGGGGTCAATCTCATTGTGGGGCCGTCATGGTGATATCATGGAAAATGAATTTCCGGCTTTTGCCCACTTAACCGTCTAAAAAATGGTATAAAAAGTGATATGTACCCCAAAATGGTACAAAAAAGAAGCCCTCATACAGTCGACAACAAAAAAAAGTTATGGCCCCTAAAAACAATTTATGCAAATTCCAAGTTAGAAAATCCATATGTTACTCTGAATGCTGCCGTGCCCCCAAACAGCAGTTTACGATCACATATGGGGTGTTTATGTATTCAGGAAAAAATGCATAGGAAGCTGTGGGTGCATTTTCTTATGTTATCCCTTGGGAAAATAAAAAATTTGGGGCTAAAACTATGTTTTGTAATTTTTCATTTTCACTGTGAAGTGTTTCTATATTCTATGAAACGCTTGTTGGGTCGATACACTTGTCAAATCCCTCAATGAGTGCCTTGAGGCGTGTAGTTTACAGCAAAATCTGCCCTCCAAAAGCCATATGGCACTGCTTCCCTTCTGAGCCTTGCGGTGTGGCCATACACCAGTTTACGACCACATATGGGGTGTTTCTGTAATCTGCAGAATCTGGTTACTAAATATTGAGGTTTGTTTTGTTGTAAAACCTTGCTGTTTTACAGGAAAACTGGTTTGAAATGGAAAATTTGCGCACAAAAAAAGTGGCGTTTCAAAATGACTCCTCTAATTCATGTGGGACAACTAAATGGTTAACACAGTTTCTAAAATCAGTTTTGAATAACTTCAGGGGTTGAATTGTGGCATCCTCATGTTCAGACTTCCTCCAAGATCTAGTGACATCCAGAAAAATCTAACATCTACACTCTGAAATAATTTTTATTTTCCTGATTCTGGGTTTTTCCAAAACCTTGGGAAACAATGAATGATCAAATGTCAACACTATCTTATCAGAGATTCTGAGAAAAGGTTCATTAATTCAAAAGGCCTGTATTTCTCCTAAACTGAGGCTGAGGTGATTGCCACTAAAAACATTGGAGGAGATTTATTAAACTGGAGTAAAGGAAAACTGATTTAGTTGCCCATAGCAACCAGTCAACTAAGCCTGTTTTCTTTTACACAAGTTTGATAAATGCCCCCATTTTCTTCAGGGTGGGAAACTTTAATGAAATGTTGGGAAAAGGCTCAAATGAATTACAAAATCCTGATAGTACTACGTTCAAGTTCCAAGGAAGAACTATTGGCTTAAAGTGTAACTGTCATAATTTTTTTTATTTGCTAGTTTATTAGAGCTAGGCATGTATACCTGAGTTAGTCTGTCAGTTTTTATCAAAAGATTTGTAATTACCTTATAATAACAGCTTTCATTAATGTCTCCTGTTCCTTTCCACTGGTCCCTTAAAAGACTGTTGCTATGGCTTATCTAAGAAGACAGATGGGCGGTCCTTCACACTGCATGCCTGCATTTGGCTTCAGAGTGAGGAGGCGTGTCAGTCAGTAATCCAATCTGGTTGGCTGTCAGGAAGCTGCTGGCTACAGTGAGTGTGTGCAAGTGAGGGAAAGCAGTTTTGGCCTCAGAGAACTGGCAGAGGAGCCATCTTGAGATGTTGTAGATGTTAAAACAGCCATAACCAAGGGAAAAACTCAAGGAAAACCTGTGGTATGTGAAGAAACTAAAGATTGCTTTATGCATAATACTCCACCAGCAGTAACGTATGCTAAAACTGATTTTTTTTGATGAAAACATGACAGTTACACTTTAAAGGCTATATATACCTTTGGGGGCAATTTTGGATTATTGCATTGTACTTATTCTGAACTAAAATTATTTTTTTTTTCAATTGGTTTTTATAAAAAATATTACAGTTCTTCCTGACGGCTCAAGTAAGAGGCAGCGATCAAGTTGTCTGACCTTATTTGACGTCTTTGCTAGTAAGATTTTGAGATACACCTGTCAGCGCCATCTAAACTGAGGAAAGCTCCCTGAGTTTTGAGGATATTCTCGACTGATCCGGAGCCCATACTCCCTGTAAGGATATATGCGAAAAGTGGGTGTCCCAACCCCCCACACACTTGCATCTGTTGTTACCGCCAGTAGGTGGTTGTGAGACCAAGGAGCTCCTTTTAGATTTTTTTGAATCCTGCCACCAAGCTAACGCTTGTTTCACTACAGGAGAAACCAGCAATCGTTTCTCCAGTGAGCCCTTTATTAATAATATGGAATCCTTTTTTGGGAGTGGAGTGTCACTTGTTGAGAAGGATCTGGGTGTATTAGTGGATCATAGATTAAATAACAGCATGCAATGCCAGTTAGCTGCCTCTAAGGCCAACAGAATTTTGTCTTATATTAAAAGAGGTATGGACTCGTGGGACAGGGATGTAATAGTGTCACTATACAAAGCATTGGTGCAGCCTCAACTGGAATACGCAGTTCAGTTCTGGGCACCAGTCCATAAAAAGGATGCCTTGGAGTTAGAAAAAGTACAAAGGAGAGCCACTAAACTCATAAAGGGCCTGGAAGATCTTAGTTATGAGCAAAGATTAACCCTTAGACTCCCAGCGCCGTACATGTACGGCGCTGGGGCGATGCGGACACATGGCACGTGCGAGCGGGCGTCATGGCCGGCAAGTCTCTGCTGTTTCTAACAGCAGAGACTTGCGGGTACTTACCGCCATCGGCGGTGTCTTCGTAGGCCTTTAGATGCCGTGATCATGGCATCTAGTTGCGTCTAAACCCAGGAGCGTACACTTCCGGGTGGTGTACAGACACCCCGTGTGGCCAATCGGGGTGTCTGTACATGATCTGAAAGCTGTAAACCTCGCTGATGAGGTTTATAGCTTTCAAAGTGCAATTCTTATTCTGGCCACTAGATGGCAGGCCAGGATAAGAAATGAGCAAATTCGGTCATTAAGTCAAAAATAAAAGACCCTCATTGCTCATAAAGAAAAAATAAAAAACACAATCTATTTGCTCATATTTGAGCTTTAAAATAATCACAAATTTTTTTTAAAAAATAAAAAAATAAAAGTTCAAATCACCCCCCTTTCCGTATAATTAAAAAATAAATACCTAAATAACAATAAATATAGACATCATGGGTATCACCGTAACCGAAAACGCCCGTACTTTTAAAATATAAAAAAAATTCCAATACGGCGAATTGTGTGGCGGAAAAAAGCGTCCAAATGGCGATTCGCTGTTTTATCCCTCCGCCTCCACGACGGCATGATATGGAGGGTGCTCCGCCTTCTAAGGGGCAGGAAAACAATTATAAATGGTGCAAATAAAAACGCCTCCTCCTCCAATATACTCCAGTTGTTTTCCTGCCCCTTAGGATGCAGGACATGGTGCAATTACTTGCACAGCCTTTCTAGGTTTGTTTCCCAGTGTTTCACTGGAGGGCTGTCGCAGGGGACATGGCTCAGGACCTACCTGTGGTAAGCCCTCTGTCCCTTTGGCATAAGTCCGGAGGGTTCCGGCGGTCCCGGGCTGAAAAGATTCCGACAGGCGTTGCAGTGGTCGAAAGAGGAGGGCCGGAGTTGGATTCCTGTGGCGCAACCATGGCGCGCAGGCATTAGTGTCGGTCTGACTGCCGGGTGAAAACCAGCGCTGGGTCCTGTACAAGCGCGTCCCGGAAGTGCGGGCACGCCGACATCGTCTTCGGGCGGCCGCGTCACTTCCGGGTCAGCTGAGGCGGCGCACTAGTGACGTCACATCGGGCCGCCAGGTGAAAGCGGGACGGATCTGTTCCGGCGTTCCGGAGGTGCGGCACGCCGATGACGTCCCTAGGCGACCGTCTCTATTTCCGGGGGTGGCGTCTAAGAGGGCGGCATGTTTAAAAAGGAGGCAGGAACTCCGGTAGACGCCGATGTCTGCTGTTTCAGAGTTTGCCTGCCTCCTGCTGCTTATCCTGAAGGACGTCTGCCCCCTACTTCCAGCATGGAAGAACCGAGCCGAAAATCTGCTGAACCGAGCCGAAAATCTACTGAAACTCCCAGGCCCTCCAGCCCGGTAAGCCTCCTCCTGGAGTATGTTTTTACCCTGAAGTTGTTTTTACACTGGGTGTATCTTCTTCTCAGGTGATGGCTCCCCTCTTGGTTTCTGTTTTATCAGAAGTTAGCTAAATCCTCTCCTTGCTTCTTAGGGCAAGGGGAGTTCAAGATCGGGGTCCGAGCCATCTCTGAGGAAAAAGTGTGCCGCCTGCAAAAAGTCTTTACCGGCTGCCTATAAGAAGTGGTTGTGTGCAAAGTGTACCTCAAAAGTGATAACCGAGGAAACACCTTCGCTTGTGGAAAGCTTGCGCTCTGTTATTAAAGAGGAAGTGGGCGCAGTGGTCGACGCTAAACTGGCCTCAGCCGCCCCAGGTCCCTCCACTTCTAGACCGCACAACATCTTTGAAAGTGACTCTGAACTAGATGAAGGAGAAATTTCATCTGTGTCGGGCCCCTCGGATGCAGAGGATTCCGCCGGTCGCCCTTTATGTTCCATTGAGGACACTGAATCCTTGTTGAAAAACATAAGATCTACCATAAATCTAGAGGAGTCAAGGGAACCATTGTCGGTCCAGGACCAATTGTTCCTAGGGCTAGGCGACAGAAAACGTAGAGTTTTTCCTGTCCACCCTAACATTAGTAACATGATTATGAATGAATGGAAAGAACCGGATAAGAGGCAAATTATTTCAAAAATATTTAAACGTAAATACCCGTTTTCTGACGCTGACTCTGCTTTATGGGATAAAGCCCCAAATGTTGATGCTCCCATAGCCAAAATATCAAAAAAGTCATCCTTGCCATTTGAGGATATAGGGCTCCTCAAAGACCCTATGGATAAAAAATGTGAAGCCTCTTTGAGAAAAGCTTGGGAGTCAAGTTGCGCGGCTTTCCGGCCTGGGATCGCAGCTACATATACTGCAAGAACCCTGTCTTTATGGTTATCTCAACTTGAAGATCACCTGCAGTCGGGCACCTCCAGGGAGGATATTAGTGCTACGCTCCCTGTGCTTAAGCAAGCGACCAGCTTTCTTTCGGATGCCTCGGTGGATATGGTCAAGTTGTCCGCAAAATCCGCAGCTCTAGTAAATACCGCCCACAGATACACAGCCTCCAAAAATAAACTGTGCTCTGTGCCCTGTGAAGGTAATAGACTTTTTGGCTCTGGTCTGGATGATATCCTCGAAAAGGCGTCCGATAGGAAAAAAGGATTCCCTACGGAATCTAGGTTTTTTCACCAAAGACGCAATTTTCGCAGCCAGGGACGTGGTAGATTTGAGCAAAGGAAAAAGACCAACAAGAATTGGCAGTCCTCCAAGGAAAGAACCAAGGGTTTCCTGTTCAACTCTGATAGAAACACAAAGCAACCCTCCAAGTGACGCCAGGACCCCAGTGGGAGGAAGGCTAAAAGAGTTTTTTCCTACCTGGGAAAATATTCTGGCCTCTCCCTGGGTTTCTTCTGTAGTGCTAGAAGGCTACAGACTAGACTTCATAGACAATCCTCCAGAGTTGTTCATGCTGAACAAAAGGTTGTCAGAAACAAACCAATTGGCTCTGGAACAACAAGTACACCAACTATTGCTCAAGAATGCAATCGTGCCTGTTCCTTCAGATCAGAGAGGAGAAGGTTTCTATTCGCCAGTATTCCTAGTAAAAAAGCCGAATGGAACCTTCAGGCTGATAATAAACTTAAAAGGCTTAAACAAACACATACGATATGTAAAGTTCAAGATGGAAACAATAAAATCCACAGTCAACCTCCTACAGAAAGATTGTTTTATGGTGTCGGTAGATCTTGCCGACGCCTATTATCACATCCAAATCCATCAAAATTTTCAGAAATATCTAAGGTTCGCAGTTCATTTAGACGGAGAAATCAAGCATTTTCAATTCCGAGTCCTACCCTTCGGGCTATGCGCAGCCCCCAGGGTATTCATGAAAATTATGGCAGATGTTGTCAGTTACCTTCATCGTGCAAAAATACTGTTGATTCCGTACCTAGACGACTTGTTGATCGTGGCACCAGCATGGGAGAAACTTTTTCAGGATCTTTCGTTTACGATAGACACTCTCTCGAACCTAGGATGGATGTTAAATCTAAAAAAAATCCATCTTAGTTCCCAGTCAACAGTGTATTCCTCGGAGTCCTTCTAGACTCAGTCCGTATGTCCTTTTTTCTTCCAGTCCAAAAACAGCAGGACCTAGTTACAAGAATACAAAGCTTCAGTCGGGCTTCAGCAGTCACCATCAGAGAGATTATGACCATTCTGGGGGTGATGACGTCTACTATTCCCGCTGTAAAGTGGGCTCAGGCCCACTCAAGACAACTGCAGATCTTCCTGCTATCCGGTTGGGACAAAAAACAGACGTCCCTCAACAAACGGGTATTCCTTCCATCCTCAGTAAAAATCTCCTTGATTTGGTGGACCTCCGTGAGAAATCTGTAGGTGGGGGTAGAGTGGCGTCACCCGGACCTGATGGTTCTGACCACGGATGCAAGTCAGTCAGGTTGGGGCGCCCATCTGGAGAACCTATCCAGACAGGGCCTGTGGTCCCCATTCTTTTCCCGAGTATCCTCAAACCTAAGGGAGCTTTCTGCGGTATGGAAAGCACTGCAGGCCTTCGCAACAAGATTAAATCAAAAGCATGTGAGAGTCCTGTCGGACAATTCGACAACCGTCGCATATATAAACAAGCAGGGGGGCACAAGAAGTCACTCCCTCCAGTGGATGTCGAGCAGAATTTTCAATTGGGCCGAATTGAATCTCCTATCTCTATCAGCGGTACACATAAAAGGTACCCAGAACGAATGGGCAGATTTCCTGAGCAGGAAGTTGTTAAAAGAAGGAGAATGGTCCTTGAACGACCAAGTGTTCAAAAGGATATGTCTAAAATGGGGAACACCGACCATCGATCTGTTTGCCTCCAGCAAAAACAAAAAAGTGCAGACATTCTTCTCCTTGTCCCGACTAGACAACCCAGCACGGGTGGATGCTCTGGCAGTGCAATGGCCAAAGACTCTCCTTTATGCGTTCCCCCCCCATTCTTTCTCATCTCAAAGGTAGTATCCAAGGCGATCGAGGAACAAGCAGACCTGATTTTGATCGCTCCTTTTTGGCCGCGAAGAACCTGGTTTCCTGTACTGATGACGGCGTCCAGGGGAGACTTCTGGACACTTCCGAGAATAAAGGACCTGCTTCATCAGGGCCCCATAATTCACCCGGATGTTCCACACCTCAAGCTAACAGCTTGGAGGTTGAAAGGTCAATCCTCAGGAATAAAGGCCTGTCCAGTAGGGTGGTAGAAACTCTCCTACACAGTAGGAAACAGGTAACCTCAAAAATCTACCTACTAACCTGGAACTGTTTTCTTAATGTAGTTTCAGACAAGTGGGATCCCTCTAAAGAACCAGACATTCCCATTGTTTTGGATTTCTTGCAAGCCGGCCTGGAGAAAGGCCTTAGGGTAAGCACCCTGAAGGTGCAAGTGGCAGCGCTAAGTGCATTTATGGGCACCAGATTAGCGGAGGTAGATTTAGTTAAAAGGTTCCTTATAGGGGCATCTAGGCTTAGACCTATAGCCAGGCCCTTAGTTCCTCAGTGGGACTTGAATCTGGTCTTATCCGTTCTAACTAAATCTCCTTTTGCTTCTTCTGATCTAATTTCTTTAAAACATCTTTCTCTAAAGACGGCCTTTCTTTTAGCTATCACCACGGCCAGAAGAGTTGGAGAAATACAGGCCTTTTCAATTTCTCCTCCGTATTTTTCAGTTTTTGATGATAAAATCATATTAAAACACTCTCCTGAATTTCTCCCCAAGGTCTGCTCTAAATTTCACTGCCAAAAAGAAATCACTCTTCCATCGTTTTGCCCGCAGGCATCAACAGACGAAGAGAGGGAGTTCGCTGCCCTAGACGTCAGGAAAATGTATTCTAAACTATCTTCAGGAGACAGAAAGTTTCAGAAAAACTGAGCAATTACTGGTCCAGTTCCAGGGATCGAATAAAGGGAAAGCTGCCAGCAAGCCAACCATAGCCCGCTGGATCAGAGACTGTATTTCGTTGTGTTATGTTCAAAAAGGTCTTTCTCCCCCACTTAAAATAAAAGCTCATTCCACCAGAGTCGTGGCTACGTCGTGGGCAGAACAGTCAAATGCCTCTCTAGAGGAAATTTGCCAGGCAGCCACCTGGTCGACTCCTACCTTCTTCAGGCACTATAAGTTAGATTTCCTAACCAATAAAGATATGTCCTTCGGTAGGAAGGTACTATCAGCAGTAGCCCCCCCCTAAGGGAATTCTTCTCTGTTATTCCTCCATATCATGCCGTCGTGGAGGCGGAGGGATAAAACGTTAATTACTCTTACCGGTAATTTCCTTTTCCCTTTAGCCTCCACGACGGCATGGGGGTTTTCCCTCCCTGAATGTTATTTTTCATTTATATATCAGTAGATATGTATTTTCTTTCTTTAATAAATCGTTAAGCTTCATCCTTGAGTCCTAGGTTATTAACTGGAGTATATTGGAGGAGGAGGCGTTTTTATTTGCACCATTTCTAATTGTTTTCCTGCCCCTTAGAAGGCGGTGCACCCTCCATATCATGCCGTCGTGGAGGCTAAAGGGAAAAGGAAATTACCGGTAAGAGTAATTAACGTTTTTTCACACTTTTTTTTTTTTTCTAATTAAAAAATTAAATAAAAAGTGATCAAAAAGTCATACACACCCCAGAATGGTATCAATAAAAACTTCAGATGGCCCCGCAAAAAATGAGCCCCCATACAGCTCCGTACACATAAATACCAAAAAGTTATAGGGGTCAAGATATGACAAAAAAAAGCCAACTTTTATAATAATTTTATAAAATATATATTTTTTATTAACGCAGGAAAAACTATACATATTAGATATCGCCGGATTCGTACTGACCAGTAGAATGAAAGTAACTGGTCAGTTTTAATGAACATCGAACGTTGTAAATAAGAAACCCGTAGAACTGTAGCGGAATAGCGTTTTTTTTTTTTTTTTTTTTTGCAATTTCACCCGATTTGGAATTTTTTTCCCGCTTCCCACTACACCATATGCAATATTAAATGGTGGCGTTGGAAAGTACAACTTGTCCCGCAAAAAACAAGCCCTCATACAGCTATGTGAACAGAAAAATAAAACAGTTATGGCTGTTTGAAGGCAGGGAGCGCAAAGCGAAAAAGCAAAGCCGAAAAAACCTCCGGGACTGAAAGGGTTAAATTAACTGAATTTTTTTTTAGCCTTGAAAAAAGACGTCTAATGGGGGGACGTGATTAACCTGTACAAATATTGTGACAACTCGGGTCACTTAGCTCTCCAGGATCGCCGTCTTCTCACCTTAGACGGTTGGCACACCTCAAGAAGCTACTCCAACACTGCAGATTCGGGTGCAAACTGGCCACAACTAGCTTTTATTGTCTCTTTTACAGCAGTCCAAACAAAGCATAAACATAAACCCTAAGCCGTCTGGCCACTGACTACACAATATTGTCCCTCTCTATTGGGATCTGGATCTACCACCCAGCTCCCCAAGACACATCACAGTGCTTACCCAACAAAGGGTTAATAGGGTCCCTGCTCCCACAGGCCTTCTCGCAGCCTGCTCCTTCCCAAGACTGGAAGCTCTGATTGAGGAGCCTAGCCCACCTTTACATGAGCTCCTCAGCTGGCTGCTAATTACATTCATCACCAGCCTAGCTTATTTTCCCAACCTTTCTTGTTCTCACCCAGTTTCCTCTGGGTGAGATACCCCATTTTAATGGCCCTCTGGCAGCTCCACTGCCACAATATATAAACGGACCATACAAAAAATAGCAAAGGAAGCTATTCTTTGTTAAACCCCCTCAAAAAACAAGAGGCCACTCCCTACGAATGGAGAAAAAAAGATTGTCATAAGAAGCGACAAGCATTTTTTACAGTAAGATATGTGAATCTCTGAAATAGCTTGCCACAGGAGCTGGTCACAGCAAGTACAGTAGATGGCTTCAAAAAGGGTTTAGATCACTCTTTAATTCAAAATAAAATTGAGACTTATGACAGACGAAATCTTGTTCTACACACCATTTCCCTTTGGCCTAACCCCTTTTTAAAAGGAAGATGGACATTGATCCAGGGATCGATATAGCGGGATTACAGGTTGGACTTGATGGATTTTTGTCTTTTTTCCAACCTTAACAACTATGTAACTATATAAACACATCAATGTCTAAGCTCAGTGTGGCTTAAATAAGTGTTTATGACCTCTTAGTAGTTTAGAGATGAGTAATGTTGAGCAAACTTGCGATTTGCAAGTTCGGCTTTCGGGTTGTTTAAAGAAGAACTCCCGACAAAAATTTTATTCCGTGTCCCGCTAGAAATGTACATGATGTAATCTGCAGTGAATTTCATTTTCTTACCGGTGTCTGGATTTTTGACTTCTATCATCCTGAAGTTTTTTATCTGTGTCATGTGACCAGCAATTAGACTCACCAACTCACACATAGACTTATGTGTGGACAGGAAGTCTAATTTTCTATGTATTCCTATGAGAAAGTGAAAGTGATGAAAGTGAGGCTCCCATAGGAATGAATAGAGCAGTTACTGGCTTTCTGTCCTGGGTCAGTTGGAGGTCAGGGAGTTGGTCACATGACCCAGCTACAATAAGAAGAGAGGTTTTTACTCACAGAAACAGTCACTGATAAGAAAATGACATTCACTACAGATTATATCATGCACCTTTCTAACAGGTCAGAGAATAAAAATTTTTGCGGGAGTTCTTCTTTAAGAATTCTGTAATGGATTCCGTTACCATGGACCATAACGCAATTCTATGACAGTATGCACCACATAAGCCTATAAGAGGCATTCTGCATTGCATTCCGTCATAATAGAAGTGTATGCTGACCATAGAGATAAGAGTAATTAGATGACCTGGACAAAGTGAAAGTACCAGTCACACAGCTAGAAAAATATTTAACTTTGTGACATAATGGCTCAATATTTTTAATAAAGGCCAATTTAAAATATGATTTTTAGACAAAAATGTGTAAAATAAAAATTGCCTCCAAAGGTGTACATAGCCTTTAACCCTTACAGCCCCAGCGCTGTACATGTATGGCGCTGGGGCGATGCGGACACATGGCGCCCGCTCGCACGTGCGGCGGGCGTCATGGCCGGCAAGTCTCTGCTGTTTCTAACAGCAGAGACTTGCGGGTACTTACCGCCATCGTCGGCGTCTTCATGGGCCTTTAGATGCCGTGATCACAGCATCTAGTTGCGTCTAAACCGGAAGCGTGCACTTCCGGTTGGTGTACAGACACCCCGTGTGGCCAATCGGGGTGTCTGTACACGATCTGAAAGCTGTAAACCTCGCTGATGAGGTTTACAGCTTTCAAAGTGCAATTCTTATTCTGGCCACTAGATGGCAGGTCAGGATAAGAAATGAGCAAATTCGGTCATTAATTCAAAATTAAAAAACCCTCATTGCTCATAAAGAAAAAATAAAAAACACAATCTATTTGCTCATATTTGAGATTTAAAGTAATTACAAATTTTTTTTAAAAAGTTAAATATATAAAAAATAAAAGTTTAAATCACCCCCCTTTCCGTATAATTAAAAAATAAATACCTAAATAACAATAAATAGACATCATGGGTATCACCGTGACCGAAAACGCCCGTACTTTTAAAGTATATTAAAAAATTACAATACAGCGAATTGTGTGGCTGAAAAAAGCATCCAAATGGCGATTCGCTGTTTTTTTGTCGCTTTTTTTTTTTCTAAAAATAAATTAAATAAAGTGATCAAAAAGTCATACACACCCCAGAATGGTATCGATAAAAACTTCAGATCGCCCCGCAAAAAATGAGCCCCCATACAGCTCCGTACACTTAAATAACAAAAAGTTATAGGGCTCAAGATATGACAAAAAAAAAGGCCAACTTTATAATTATTTTATCACTATCAAAACGCAGAATAAACTATACATATTAGGTATCGCTGGATTCGTACTGACCAGTAGAATGAAAGTAACTGGTTAGTTTTAATGAACATCGAACGCTGTAAATAAAAAAACCTGTAGAACTGTAGCGGAATAGCGTTTTTTTTTTTTTTTGCAATTCACCCGATTTGGAATTTTTTTTCCCACTACACCATATGCAATATTAAATGGTGGCGTTGGAAAGTACAACTTGTCCCGCAAAAAACAAGCCCTCATACAGGTATGTGAACAGAAAAATAAAACCGTTATGGCTGTTCAAAGGCAGGGAGCGCAAAACGAAAACGCAAAGCCGAAAAAACCTCCGGGACTGAAGGGATTAAACATAACCTAGGTCTTAACCTTTCTAACCGCCCCCCTCCTTTTATTATATTTTTTTTTTTATAATCGAAAAACCGTGCTTAAAGGCAACCTGTAATCAACTTTATGCTGCCCTCGCTCAGAGCAGCATAAAGTAGAGACAGATGTGCTGATCTCTGCTGTATGTCACTCATGAGCTAAAACTAAGTGGTCGCCAAGCACCAGCATCATAATCATTGCAGCACGGGTCTTAAAGGGGTTACTGTAAAAATTTAAATTAAGACATCCTATAGTACATGACAATCTCTTTCTAACAAAGCTAGAACCAGCCCTGTACCACACATGGGTCCAGAGATCTCTCCATTCATTGCTCTGCTAGATTTATATCAAGCTTGCAGCTCAAGGGAGTGTCTTTTCTGCTACACTTGGGGGGGCCGTGTCTCAGCTCTCCCTATCGCAGCTCAGGAGGCAGTAGAAGGATGAAACTGAGCATGTGCAGGTCAAAGAAATAAGAAAAAGAACAAACTGCTAGTGGCATTATCATATACATTTTATTGAATAACTCCGTCGCTTTACAACATTTTTAATTACATACAATTACAAAAGTATTCAGATCCAGGTACGGGTTTGAAAACTGTGGAATATATTTTGTGGGGCAACCTCTTCAAAAAGAGTCAAATCTACCTGAGTTATTCATGAGCTCCTGCTCTCCCCACCCATCTGATGATGATTGGCAGTCTTCTCCCTAGAAGAAAACTGCCAATCAGCAGGTGGATGGAGCGGGAGCTTATGAATAAGGGCTCATGCACAAGAACATCTACCGGCCCTACCTGTGCTGCGGTCCGCAATGTACGGGCACTGACCGTGGGGCCGCCGCATTAGGATCGCAGACCCATTCACTTGAATGGGGTCCGCGATCCGCATCCCACAGTCAGCACCGCAAAAAAGTAGTGCATGCACTACTCCGTACCGCATCTCCTGGATTGCGGACCCATTCAAGTGAACGAGTCCGCGGTCTGTGATGTGGGGTGCACACGGCCGGTGCCCGTGTATTGCGGACCCGCAGTATGTGGGCCGTAATACGGCAGCGGCCGTGTGCATGAGCCCTAACTCTTGACTCTTTTCAGGTAGATTTGACTAGGTTTTCAAGGCCTGTGCTGCAGTGATTATGATGCTGGTTCTTGGCAACCACTTACTGTTAGCCCATGAGTGACACGCCACTAAAATTAGCATGTCTGTCACTACTTTGTTGTCCTCGGTGAGTTCAGCATAAAATTGATGACAGGGTCCCTTTAAGGCATACATATGAACTTTGAAGGTATTAGGCTATAACCCTTTCTGAAACCTGTCTTGTAAAAAAAAAAAAAAATCGAATAGAAAACTTCCCTGGAAATTATAAAATGGACTGTAACATGATCAATATTTAGACCAGATTTTATAATAAATTTTCAAGGTAACTTTTTATGCTACCCGCCATGTTAATCACTCCACCAGAAAGCTCCCTAGCCTTAAGGAGTAACCTTTCAATATCCAGGCTGCTAAATGTAGAACGCTCTTGTTCCAAGGGAGGTGCCAGGGACCTTTTGTAGAGACAAGTTTCTTCAATGGAAGAAACCAGAACCTATTGGGTCTGTTAAGATAACTTTTGCCTTTTCCTCTCAAATTTTTTTTTCAGAACTCTGGGAATAAGTCGAGGACTCTCCCCCATCTCCTGGGGGCTTAGGGAATAAAATTAGGCCAGTTTCACATTTTTGGCTGACACACTTCTGTGTTATTTGATAAAATATCAAGGGGTCTAGACACCATTCCCTGGAGTCTGCTCCGAAAGTTTGCCTTCACATTTAGCTTTCTCTTTAGATAAACTGCAGAGAGGGAGTGAAGATGATTCTCTGCCCATCTGCCCATCCAAATACCTGACCTGTTACCTCCTGTAAATCACACTTTTTGTTTCTTCCAGGCTGCTCAAGTAAGAAACAGCGGTCAAGTCTGACCTTATTTGACGTCTTTGCTAGTAAGATTTTGAGATACAGCTGTCAGTGCCATCCAAACTGCGGAAAGCTCCCTGAGTTTTGAGGACGTTCTTGACTTATCCGGAGCCCGTACTCCCTGTAAGGATATATGGGATAAGTGGGTGTCCCAACCCCCCCACAGACTTGAATCTGTTGTTACCGCCAGTAGGTGGTTGTGAGACCACTTTTGATTTTTTTTTAATCCTGCTACCAAGCTAACGCTTGTTTCACTACAGGAGAAACCAGTAATCATTTCTCCAGTGAGCCCTGATTTTTATCTCCTGAGGATAGAATTGCTCTCTGAAGCATCCAGGAATGGAATTGGGACCATCTGACAGCTGCAATACAATCAACCTCTAAGAGTCATAGCATGACAAATTGAACAAGCTGACTGTTTACTGAAACATGCCACTTGATTCTAAATTTTTAACCTCTTCTCCAGAGGAAGAAAACTATTCTGCCTAATTAAATATAAAATAATACCTAAATACATTGTCATTTGATAAAGAGTGGTATTTGATTTTTTTTTTTTCACATTTATTATCCATCCCATTTGATATAACAGCTGACATGTCTGGAGTATAACCTTCTCTTGAGATTCTACAGAATTATCAACAATCATAAGATTGTCTATATAAGGACTGATTAAAATGTTAGATTTTTTCTTTTTTTTTTTTAAACTGTTTTATTGAAAAGAGAATAAACATACAGTTCACCATTTAGACTTAAAGGGAACCTGTCATCTCCGAAACACCCCCTGAACTAGAGTAAGAGATGTATAGTGTAAGTGATGCTGAATCTGAATATGTAAGTTTTATCTTCATACTCACTTCTATTCTGATGTTGTGCTCCCACAAACCTGCAGTAAAATGCAATGAGAGGACTCCAGTGCTCACTCACATAATGGAGAGGACTCAAAGAAGAGTCCAGTGAGTGAATTTTACTGCAGGTTTGTGGAAGCACAGCGTCGGAATGGAAGCGAGTATGAAGATAAAACTTACATATTCGGATTCAGCATCACTTACACTATACAACGCTTACTCTAGTTCAGGGGCTGTTTCAGAGCTGACAGGTTCCCTTTAAGCAAAATTATCCTGCTTATACAGCAAACAGTATTATGCACAATGTAAGCATAAGTAACATAACATAGTAACATAGTTTATAAGGCCGAAAAAAGTATAGTACGTTAATTAACAAGTTATAGTTAATACACCGTTGCATGTTTCAATTTTGAGTATATGAATATTTGACTCCTCGGCCAAAGAGAAGAGGTAAGTTTCAAACACTAGTAATGACTAAATCACTCTTATGTGTTTTTTAATTTGCATTGATTCGTGCGGATAATAGGGATTGTCTGAGTATTGGGACTGTATATAAAGTCAACGGTGATTCACACCAGATGTCCCACACCTTGTTGAATGTTAGATCTTTTTAGATGAGCAAACACTTCTGACATTATCTTCGAGAAGGCCTTAGAGAAGGCCTTAGGTGATACTTAAAGAAAGGGCCTGGAAATGAAAATGTTTTAGCCTGCCTTTTATGTAAAGGAATTTTTGATCTTGAGGTCAAATGAGAACATAGTAATAAACATCCTGAAGGTCTAGGGATGCCATATAGTCTCCTGATTGCAGAAGATGTACTGTCAATTTTATGGTCTCCATTTTGAATTTTTCATATTTTATTAATTTGCTGGGGCATTTCAGATTTTCTTTTTTATGAGAAGAACATTCCTGCTGGGTTTCTTGACAAGAAAAACAGTAGAATAAAATGCTCCCCTGTTAGATTTAAAGGTACAGGAGCAATCACATCCATTGATAATAGATCTAAAAGACCTTTTTCTAGAGCCTTCTGTAACTGAATCGATTTTACTTATTGAGTTATTTTGAAAGTCTTAGGGGAATCGAAAGGAATGGGATACTGTATCTATTTTTTAATTGCACTCAACACCCATTGGTTTGTGGTTATCTTTTCCCATTCCTCTGCAAAATGACTTAAAGAAAATGTCACTTAAAGTTATGTCTGTCAATTAAAACCAAATAGCAACACCTTTTTTTATTTTTTTTTAATTTTCTGAACATGATTAAGGCTACTTTCACACTAGCGTTTTTAAATTCCGGTATTGAGTTCCGTCATAGGGGCTCAATACCGGAATAAAACGCTTCAGTTTTGTTCCTATTCATTGTCAATGGGGACAAAACTGAACTGAAGACAACGGAACGCTCCTAAAAGCATTCCGTTCCGTCTTCAGAACTGAGAACAAACCGCAGCATGCTGCGGTTTTCTCTCCGGTCCAGGCATCCGCACCAAGACGGATCCGGAATGACCCCCCAATGCAAGTCAATGGGGACGGATCCGTCTGGTGTGACCACAATGGTAAACGGACCGGCCCCCTATTGACTTTCAATGGAGTTCAGGACGGATCCGTCACCTACACATACAGACAGACAGACATACATACATACATACATACATACAGACATACAGACATATACACACAAATACACATACCCATACACAAACACACACATACATACTTACATACTCCAGGCAGCGCCCAGCACCGGGGGCACCCTTCACCTGCCGGATCCGGACTGCCGCTAGTGTGAAAGTAGCCTAAGGGAGCTGCCTTCTCACCTGAACTGTTCTTAACAGCATATACACAACATAAAAAAATGCTTTATGATAGCCCTGTGGGCCATAGACACAATGGACCCTATTGACTTGTATGGGAGAGTTTTCTTGGCATGCTCTGTGACCTGTGCAGAGGTTATTGTACAAGGGAAGAATAGATAACCTACTGTGAATGGTGGATCTTGTATTATCTGTACACAGAGAGGATATAATTACAGGCAGGATAAGAATGAGGTAACTGCTGTAAAGTAATCTGTATAAACCAAGAAGTGGCGCCAATTATTAGACACAGTGGCAAGTGCAAAAACTGCAGGATTTTTTATGTTGGTTTAAATATAAAAAGTGATATGGCAAATTAAAAATAACATCACAAATTATTTAAAGATATGTTAAAGGGTTTCTGTCACCAGATTTGGGCATACTAAACGTGCAAATGCCACCTGATGCCCAATCTGGTTTTCTTACAGTAATCAGATGAGCCGTTTTCTTAAAAAAAGCACTTTTATAATATGTAAATTAGGCGTACTAGGTGCAAGAGGCGTTTACCTTGCACCTAGTAATCGCCGTGTTCCTACCTCTAGTGCCGCCTCCTTCTTCCTGATTGACAGGGCCAGGCAGCTTGCTCGATGAGCTGCCGGCCCTGACCTCGATCGAAATCCCGCGCCTGCGCCGTGTAGGCTAAATTCTGCGCAGGCGCAGATAGTTCGCCCGGCTCCTGCCTCTCTCACTGCGCCTGCGCCGTGCGGAGTAAAAGCGGCGCAGGCGCAGTGAGTTCCGCCGGCTCCCGGGTCTCACTGCGCCTGCGCCACTTTTACTCCGCACGGCGCAGGCGCAGGGAGAGAGGCAGGAGCCGGGCGGCCGGGTGAACTATCTGCGCCTGCGCAGAATTTAGCCTACACGGCGCAGGCGCGGGATTTCGATCGAGGTCAGGGCCGGCAGCTCATCGAGCAAGCTGCCTGGCCCTGTCAATCAGGAAGAAGGAGGCGGCACTAGAGGTAGGAACACGGCGATTACTAGGTGCAAGGTAAACGCCTCTTGCACCTAGTACGCCTAATTTACATATTATAAAAGTGCTTTTTTTAAGAAAACGGCTCATCTGATTACTGTAAGAAAACCAGATTGGGCATCAGGTGTCATTTGCACATTGCAAATGCCATCCTGTTTAGTATGCCCAAATCTGGTGACAGAAACCCTTTAAACATAAAAAAGTGATTTAAACAGCAGATCATTTTCTAATGACACATTCCCTTTAAAGGGGTTGTCTCACTTCAGCAGTATTTATCATATAAAGATAAAGTGAATACAAGGCACTCACTAATGTATTGTGATTGTCCATGTTGCCTCCTTTGCTGGCTGGATTTCTGAGGCTGGTGACTCGGATGAACTTATCCTCCGCAGCAGAGGTGAATCTTGGTCTTCCTTTCCTGGGGCGGTCCTCATGTGAGCCAGTTTCTTTGTAGCGCTTGATGGTTTTTGCGACTGCACTTGGGGACACTTTCAAAGTTTTCCCAATTTTTTGGACTGACTGACCTTCAAGTAATGATGGCCACTCCTTTTTCTTTACTTAGCTGTTTTTTTCTTGCCATAATACAAATTCTAACAGTCTATTCAGTAGGACTATCAGCTGTGTATCCACCTGACTTCTGCCCAACACAACTCGTGGTCCCAACCCCATTTATAAGGCAAGAAATCCCACTTATTAAACCTGACAGGGCACACCTGTGAAGTGAAAACCATTTCAGGTGACTACCTCTTGAAGCTTATCAAGACAATGCCAAGAGTGTGCAAAGCAGTAATCAAAGCAAAAGGTGGCTACTGTGAAGAACCTAGAATATAAGACATATTTTCAGTTGTTTCACACTTTTTTAAGTATATAATTCCACATGTGTTTAAAGGGAACCTGTCACCAACTTTATGTGGACCTCACTGAGAGCAGCATAAAATAGTGACAGAAATGCTGATTTCAGCGGTGTGTCACTCATGAGCTAAAAGTAAGTGGTTGCTGAGAACCACCATCATAATCATTGCAGCACAGGCCTTGAAAAGAGTCAAATCTACCTGAGAAGAGTCGTGGTTATTCATTATCTCCTGTTCTCCCGCCCATCTGCTGATGATTGGCAGTTCTGTACTAGAGAGAAAGGGAGAAAACTAGGTAGAAGACTGTCAATCATCAGCAGGTGGGCAAGGAGAGCAGAAATTCATGAATAACCATGACTCTTCTCAGGTGGCCGGGACTCTTTTCCAGGCCTAGCCTGCAATGATTGTGATGTTAGTTCTCGGCAACCACTTACTTTTAACTTATAAATGACAGACCGCTGAAATCAACTCACCTGTCTCTACTTTATTCTGCCGTTAGTATGGGTAGCATAAAGTTGATGAAAGGTTCCCTTTAATTCATAGTTTTGATGCCTTCAGTGTGAATCTACAATTTTCATAGTCATGAAAATACAGAAAACTCTTTGAATGAGAAGGTGTGTCCAAACTTTTGGTCTGTACTGTATATATATTACAGGTATAAATATATACACAAAGGAAACACGTTTTTTCCTCCGCTCTAACCCACCAAACATTTCATCCTGCACTGACCTATGTATTTTGGCATCAGACAAATTCATAGTTCTGTTTTTATGATTTCCTTATGGTCATCAGAAGAAAAAAGGATTTTTTTTTTTTGTATTCTGTGTCCGATCCGGATGAATGATCAGAGTCTCTCTCCACCTCTTAAAGGGAGTCTTTCATCTGTTTTTCACCAATATAACTAAGATCACTGCCCCACAGAAGATAGCATACACACCCCAGACATACCTGTGTGCACTTTGTGTCTGTATTACATGTCCAGGAAAAACATTTTTTTCCCCGGCGCCTCCACAACAGCACTCACAGCAGGGGGATGTCCCCGCCTCCTTGGACAGGAAACAACGTAGAAGCAGAAGCTTAAAAGGCCTCCTTCCCTCACCTGCTCCAGTCGTTGTTTCCTGTCCTCGGACGACGTGGAAGCCGCTCCTGAGGGAGCTGAAGACACCGCATGGCCTGCTAATATTCCCCTTCCTGGGAGGGCCGCTGCAGAGGACGGGACTACTGGGGGGTCAGTGATCTCCTACCTGATCCTTAGGCCTAAGTCTTGCGGTTGCAAGCAGCCCCGGGCACACGCTCTCCGTTACTGTTGCAGCGGGGAGCCGAGGATCACGCGCGCATGCGCATCAGGAGGGACTTCCTGGGGCCGGAAGTCCTATGCTTGCCAGTACACGGGCGTCACTTCCGCCAGCGCGTGACGTCAGACACCGGAGCTGCATATCTAGGAGGCATGGCGGCGGTGTAGTGAGCTACACGCCGGATTCCCCTTCAGCCAGCATGTCAGCTCCGGTGGATTCTGGTGACCCTGCAAGCCTGGTGATCCTCATGTGGCCCAGAGCCCGGTAAGCCTCCTTCCATTCTATTACCTAACAGTGGCTGGAATCTTGTCCCACTATGCATGCGGGTGGTCTTTGTTCCTTGCTGACATCAGGTGTGGGACCTATTTTTTTTTTTCTCCCCTGCCTTCCCTCTATCTACCACTTAGGATCCTGATATTGATCCTTTACATTATAGGGAAGCGAATCCTCAGTTACAAAAGGAAGAGATGTGGGGAAGAAAAAATGTTCAGTATGCAGATCATCTCTGCCGCAAAAATACAAAAAACCTTTGTGCCAAAAATGCACAGATAAGGTTATAACAGACAAGACTCCATCCCTATTGGATTCCATAAGATCTTTAAATAAGGATGAAGTAAACTCTGCTATAAATACGAGGCTGCCCTTGGGGTCCCCTCAACCTTCCTCCTCTCACAAATCGCCATCTGATTATAGGCGTGAGCCAGATTCTGATGAAGGCGATATTCTCTCTATAGAAGATTCCTCCTCCTCAGAAGACCGTTTAGGAAAACCGCTATGTTTACCAGAAGATTCAGAAAGGCTGCTTAAAACGATACGAGCAACCATGAAAATAGGATACCAAGGAAGCACAGACAGTTCAGGACCAAATGTTCCAGGGTCTAGGTGAAAGAAAAAAGAGAGTCTTCCCTGTTCATAACAGTATAAAAATGTTAATTTCAAAAGAGTGGAGAGATCCTGAAAAAAGAAACGCGATTCCTAATGCATTTAAGCGGAAATATCCGTTCTCAGAAGAGGACTCAAAATTCTGGGATAAGACACCCCGGATGGTTGCCCGGATCTCAAAAAAGGCATCCCTGCCTTTTGAAGACATGGTCCTTTTAAAAGATCCGGTAGACAAAAAATGTGAGGGCCTGCTTAAGAAATCGTGGGAGACAAATACAGCTATGTTAAGGCCCAGCATCGCTGCTACTTGCACTTCTAGGTCATTGTCGGTCTGGCTAACCCAGTTAGAGGAACATCTGACTTCGGGTACCTCTAGAGAGGAGATATTGGCGTCCATACCTACCCTAAAACAGGCGGTTAATTTTTTTGTCAGATGCATCTGCTGATTTAGTAAGATTATCCGCCAGATCCTCAGCCCTATCCAATGCCACTCGTAGGGCAATATGGCTTAGATCCTGGACGGGCGACGCAGCCTCAAAAAATCGCTTATGCTCTATACCATGTGAGGGAGATAGATTGTTCGGGTCCTCCCTCGATGATATCTTGGATAAAGCATCCGACAAAAAGAGAGGGTTCCCGTCAGAATCAAAATTCTATAATCAAAGACGTTCCTTTCGTAGCTTCAGGAAAACACGAACTGAGCAACGAAAAAAAGAAGAAACTAATAGATGGCAACCCTCTAGAGGAAGGGGAAGAGGTTTTCTCTTTAACCCCGAATCCTCCTCAAAAACCCCCCAATGATGCCAGAAGAGAAGTAGGGGGCAGATTAAAAAGATTCATCAGCGCCTGGGAAACCATCTCAGACTCAAAATGGGTATTAGGCACATTAAAAAACGGATACAGGCTAGAGTTCACTACCCTTCCATCAAACCAGTTTATGTTCAACAAGCCGTTCTATCCTGCCCAAAGACAATGGGTACTAGAAGAAGAGATCCGTCTGCTACTCCACAAACAGGTGATTATTCCTGTTCCAGGGGGCCAGGAAAGACAGGGATTTTACTCCCCAGTCTTCCTCATTCAAAAACCAAACTGATCCTTCAGACTAATTATAAATTTAAAAAAGTTGAACAAAAATATCGTATACAAAAAGTTCAAGATGGAAACCATAAAATCATCAATAAATCTCCTATCAAAAGATTGTTATATGGTGACTCTCGACCTGTCGGATGCGTACTATCACGTCCCAATCCATCCAAAATATCAAAAGTTCTTAAGAATTGCAGTATATAGGGGAAAAAACTGTGTGCCATTACCAATTTCAAGCTCTGCCCTTCGGCCTGTCGTCTGCCCCCAGAATATTTTCAAGAATCATGTCGGAAATGACGGGGTATCTCCATCTCCAGGGGATACAAATAATACCCTATCTAGACGACTTCCTGATCTCCGCCCCATCCAGTCAGGAATTATTAACAAACCTTCAGGTAGCAAAAGATCTTCTTTCAAAATTGGGTTGGATCATAAATTTAGAAAAGTCGGAGTTGATTCCGGGTCAAAGGAAAGTGTTCTTAGGAGTTCTGCTCGATTCCACACAACTAATGTCTTTTCTCCCGGTAGAGAAGCAGGAATCTATCTCCCAGAGAGTAAAAGTATTC
Organism: Rhinella marina; assembly: GCA_900303285.1. Lineage (NCBI taxonomy): Eukaryota > Metazoa > Chordata > Amphibia > Anura > Bufonidae > Rhinella > Rhinella marina. The sequence goes on from ONZH01024240.1 coordinate 321,392, forward strand.
ACCTCCGGCCGTCTAACATCAATAAGAGACATCATGACTATCCTGGGACATCTGACCTCGACCATCCCTGCCGTAAGATGGGCTCAGCATCACTCAAGGATCCTACAAAATTTTCTACTCGACTCTTGGAACGGAGACCAGGGGGCCTTAGACAAAAAAAGTAAAGCTAACTCAGAAGGTAAGAACCTCTCTTATGTGGTGGCGGATGAAAAAGAACTTAGGTGTTTTTTGGCGTCCAGCAGAGCCTGTTATTATTACAACCGACGCCAGTGGTCTCGGGTGGGGAGGTTTCACTCCAAGTCAGTTAGTCCAGGGTTCCTGGGAAGAAGATATGATCTTGGCTTCTTCAAACCACAAAGAGTTAACCGCAATCTTCAGAGTTCTTCTTCACCTATAAGACTCGATAGAATCTTGACATGTTGATTTTTTTAACAGACAACTCCACGGCAGTTGCCTATCTGAATCGCCAGGGGGGGGACAAAAAGCAAAGCCCTACAATCGTTAACGGGAAACATTTTTCGCTGGGCAGAAAATACACTCTTAACCCTTACAGCAGTACACCTAAGGGGAAAGGACAACAGAGTAGCAGACTTCCTAAGTCGAACCCCCTTAAGAGAAGGGGAATGGTCCCTAGATCCAACTATTTTCAAACAGATAACCAAAAGGTGGGGCATCCCAAAAATAGATTTATTTGCTACTCGAACAAACAGGCAAGTAAAAACATTTTACTCCCTAAATCGCCAAGATCACCCGTCAGTAGTAGATGCCCTTTCAGTGCCCTGGCCTCAGGGTCTGCTATATGCGTTTCCGCCATTCAATCTACTCCCGAGAGTTCTCATGAAAGCAAAGGAGGAAGGATCAAATCTCATATTGATAGCCCCTTATTGGCCCAAAAGGTCATGGTTCTCCCTTCTTGTGCTTCTAGCAAGAGGAGAATTTTGGCCCCTTCCGTCAACTCCGGGTCTACTCCGTCAGGGCCCAGTCTGCCATCCGAACATGGGCCAGCTCCACTTAACAGTTTGGTGACTGAACAATCACTCTTAAAACAGAAGGGGTTATCAGACTGTTATCGACACCATACTACTTAGTAAGAAGACTACCACTTCAAAGATTTATAAAAGAACCTGGAAATCCTTTCTTTCCTTTGCAAGTGGCAGAAAAGAGTTTGGACAAGCAGTAAACATCCCCCTGATTCTGGAATTCCTGCAGTCAGGCCTAGATAAGGGGCTCAAACCAAACACCATAAAAGTTCAAATCTCTGCACTAAGTAGTTTCCTGGATTACAAGCTTGCAGATGTATTCTTAATCAAACGTTTTCTTAAAGGAGCAGTCAGACGTTGTCCGTTTATCCATTCTACCATTCCACCATGGGACCTGAACCTAGTCCTGGAGTGTCTGATGAGCCCTCCGTTTGAGCCTATTAAGGACATATCTCTCAAGCTTCTAACATATAAGGCAGTCTTTCTGTTGGCTATCACTTCTGCAAGAAGAATTGGAGAAATACAGGCGTTTTCCTGCAGAGCGCCTTATCTATCCATCACGGAGGACTGTATAATTCTAAAACATACTCCAATGCTCTTGCCTAAAGTGGTTTCAAAATTCCACACGCAACAGGAGGTATGTCTTCCCTCCTTTTGCCCGAATCCATCATCAGAGATGGAAGCCAAATTCCACAATCTGGATGTCAGGCGATGCATACGTGCCTATTTGGAAGCTTCCAAGCCATATAGGAACTCGGACCATCTTTTTCTACAGTTTCAAGGAACTAACAAAGGTGCAGCAGCAAGCAAGAGTACAATAGCACGCTGGTTGAAGAACACCATTACGATGTGTTACCTGGAGAAGGGCCATGTACCTCCTGAAGGAATAAGAGCCCACTCTACAAGGGTGGTATCAACCTCTTGGGCTGAACAAGCCTCTGCCTCAGTGGAACAAATTTGCAAAGCCGCTACATGGATCAGACCAACTACTTTTTTCAAGCACTATAAACTTGATGTTATTAACAACCATGATTTAGCCTTTGGCAGAAAGGTTTTATCGGCGGTTGTCCCACCCTAAGTTTTGTTCTATGTTATTCCTCCTGTGAGTGCCGTTGTGGAGGCGCCAGGGAAAAGAGTTAATTACTCTTACCGGTAATTGGTTTTTCCAATAGCCTCCACAACGGCACTGGAGTTTTTTCCCACCCATTGTGTTCTCTTATGTAAAGTGATATGAATGAATATCTAAATATATTATTTTTTTGCATTCTTTACGAGTCCTATGTTATTGTCTGAAGCAGGTGAGGGAAGGAGGCCTTTTAAGCTTCTACGTTGTTTCCTGTCCAAGGAGGCGGGGATATCCCCCTTCTATGAGTGCCGTTGTGGAGGCTATTGGAAAAACCAATTACTGGTAAGAGTAACTCTTTTTCTGCAGGAAAACAGCTCCCAAGTGCCGAGCTCTGCTGCTGCAAGTGCCCAAAGCAAACCAGACTGAAGAGGGGAGGGCTGCTTTAGATGCTCATATTGGGATTGGTAGCAGATAGAAAAATGGTTCTGACAGCTGGTATTCCAAGCTTTCAAATGATACCAAAATCATAGCACTATATCCAGTATATCAGAAGATATAGCTGTTAGAAATTGAGTTGGGAGAGAAAGCTGTTTCTAGTTTCACTTTCAGCTGGGCACTTGGGAGCTGTTTTCCTGCAGAATAAAAGTGCTTTTCCTGGACATGTAATACAGACACACAGTGCACACAGGTACGTATGTCTGGAATGTGTGTGCAATCTTCTGTGGGGCCGTACTATTAGTTATATAGGTGAAAAACATGTGAGAGAATCCCATTAATCCATAACATCCAAATCGGAGTCCGAACAGGATGCGGAAGAAGTAATTTTTCTTTCTGTATGCTTATAGGTTGATTCTAAAAGACCCAATGAAACTTCTGCCAAGGCCAACCACATTTTCTCCCTGATTAGATCCCTGATTTCCATATCATCACCACGACGGCACCACAATGAGATTGACCTCTGTAGGGGCAGGAACAGAGAAGATTAAAAGCACACCTCCCACCACCAACACCAGTGTTTCCTGTCCCTACAGAGGCCAGGACGGAGAAGGTTCTCCTTGTGGTGGGGAGATGATGATATGGAATATCCTGACAGAGGTTGGAGTTTCCGCGATGTATTACCTCTGTTCCCCTGCCCACCCGCGGTCCGGTACCAACGCTGGGCAGGGGAAGGTGGGAGGACTTGTCCCGGCTGGTCTGGGGCCTGCTCCCGGCGTCGGCTCCCTCCTTTCCCCTCCGTGGGTTAAGCTGGGTTGCGCGCCTGGCGCCTTGTGCGCTCAGAAATGACGTACTTCCGGTGCGTCCGGAAGTCCTCAGGAGGCGGTACGGGGACCGGAAGTTCGGTAAGTTTAAAAGCCGGGCACTGCATGCAGTAAGCTGATCTGAGGTCTGCGCTGTGACTGCCTTCCAGCATGTCTGCCCCAGAACCCCGGTCTCCGCGTGAGCTCGATGCTCCACTGCCGCCTTCTGTAAGTCCCCTAGTGGAAAATCTTTTATGCCTCCATTTTTTTTTCCTGGTGATTGCACAGGGTTATTTCTATCTGGACAGGGGGTTTGATACTCGCCTTCCTTTTCCATCACAGGGTGGCATCTTTTCTCCCATTTTATTTAAGGCACTACCTGACTTTCCTTCTGTTGCCTCATAGGTGTCTAAAGAAGCTCAGAAGAAAACAAAAAAAACCATTAAGATGCATATCCTGTGGGAAAAAGCTTCCAGATTCCTATGTCAAAAAGCTTTGTAAGGAGTGTATAGACAATGTAATATGGTAAGAGCAACCTTCTTTATTACAAGAATTCCGCTCGATGGTCCAAGACGAAATACGCTCCTCTTTAGCTCAGATCAATCAACCTGCCCCCCTGCTAAAAAGCAGAGATTGATTGCTCACCATTCCTCGTCAGACTTGGAAGATTTTGAAGAGGAGTCCTCCTCCTCAAAATTCGGGGAAGATGACGAAGAATCTGATCTCATTGAGGGCTGCAAAAAATTCTTCTTTATGAATACTGACATGCCTGAACTGCTGAAAGCTGTTCGAGCCACCACGGGGGTGGAAGAAATACAAAAAGCTCACTCCATCCAGGAGGAACTTTTTGGGAGTCTCCGGGCCAAAAGGGCAAGAGTGTTCCCATTTAACGAAAACATTAAAGAAATGATTTTAGAGGAATGGTCTGACCCCGAAAAACGTCTAGGTATTTCTAGGGACTTCAAAAATTGTCTTTTGTTTGACCCATGTGACTCCAAAATCTACGACGAGATCCCTAAAATAGATGTTCAAGTCGCCAAAGTTAACAAAAAAACATCCTTTCCATTCGAGGATGCGTCCCAACTCAGGGATCCTATGGAGAGGAAGGCAGATTCCCTCTTACGAAAATCTTGGGAGGCAGCAATGTACAATATTAAAACAAACGTAGCTGCAACCTCGGTGGCCAGGTCCATGACCCTGTGGATAAATGAACTTCAACAACATATAAAGAATAACACACCTAGAGAGGAGATTTTAAACTCCCTTCCTCTACTAAAATCCGCTACTGCTTTTCTGGCGGACGCGTCTGCCAAATCCATTTGGTTCTCCGCCAGGGACGCAGGTTTGTCTAATGCTGCCCGGCATGCTATCTGAAATCCTGGGGAGGGGATAAAGCATCCAAGATGAAGCTATGCTCTATTCCCTTCTCAGGAGAATATGTGTTAGGTCCTGTCCTAGACAAAATCCTGGAAAAAGCAGACAAAAAGAAGGGTTTTCCGGACGATAGACCCTATTGTAGAAAATATCCCTTTTGGTCAGGTAACTTTCAAGACAAACCCTATAGGGGAAAGGGTAAAAGCGGCCGTTGGAGTTACCCCAAAGGTGGCAGGGGAAGAGGATTTCTCCTCAACCCCCAGCAAAAACCCTCTGATAAGCAATGACGTCAGTGTCGGGGGGAGGTTGAGAAAGTTTCTGCCTGCCTGGGGACAAATAACAGCAAATCCCTGGGCTCTGGCTCTGGTGGAGTCTGGATACAAAATAGAACTCAATTCTATCCCCCCAAACAAATATCTCGTTACAGTCCCAGATTCCCTCTCAAACCGGGGGGTAATCTGGAAAGAAATTTTACATCTCTTGAACATGAAGGTGATAATAAGAGTCCCTCCTCGGGAACAACAAAAAGGGTTCTACTCCACACTTTTCGTAGTAAGGAAAAAAGAAGGAAATTTCCAAATGATAATAAATCCATCCAAAATGGAGAAGGTCTAATTAACCACTTCCAATTCACTGCCCTCCCGTTTGGAATATCCTCTGCCCCCAGAATCTTCACCAAGTTGATGGTAGCATTCCTACGGTAGTCAAACTTAATTCTGATCCCATACCTGGACGATTTTCTACTAGTTGCCGATTCCTGGGAGCATCTACTAAGAGACCTAGACGTCCTCCTATCCACTCTGGGGAACCTGGGTTGGTTAGTAAATTACCTAAAATCCTCTCTCCAACCATCGGGGAGGGTAAAATTTCTGGGGGTGCTTCTCGATTCCCACTTGCAAATAACCCTACTTCCCCAAGAGAAGATTCTTTCTCTGGTAAAAAAAAAAGTACTTGCCTTCCAAAAAAAGAAGGTTTCCTCTATAAGAGAGGCAATGAGCCTACTAGGTCTGTTGTCCTCTTGCATTCCATCAATGAGCTGGGCAAGATTGCACTATCGAGCGCTACAAGCCTGGATCCTGAAAGTTTGGAACAAAAAACAATCATCCCTGGATCGATCGGTTGTTATTCTAGTCTCGGTAAAAACATCCCTTCTCTGGTGGTCAGACAACTCGAATCTAACGCGAGGGGTAGTCTGGCAAAGGTCTCCTCAAGTTCAGGTCACGACAGACGCCAGCCTGCAGGACTGGGGCGCAAAAATTGGCAGCTACTACTTCCAAGGAACTTGGTCCCAATCGATAAAAATACAAACTTCGAACTACAGGGAACTACGAGCAGTTTGGGAAGCCCTGATTTCTGTGGAAGATCTCCTCCGAGGGCATCACCTCAAAATGTTCTCGGACAATACGACAAAGGTAGCCTACTTATCCCACCAGGGAGGTACAAGGTCTCTGGGGCTACAAGCTCTGTCTTTCAGATCACAGAGCGTTGGGGTATGCCGGATATAGACCTCTTTGCGACAAGATCAAATGTAAAAGTCCCCAGATTTTGTTCTCTGAATCCCAGGGACAATCCCTGGAAAGTAGACGCTTTCTCCCTCCCCTGGGACTGGGATCTGTGTTATGCATTTCCTCCACTCTCACTCATCCCAAGGGTAATCCAAAAGATCCAGCGGGAAACTTCAACCATTATTCTAATCACGCCCTTTTGGCCCAAAAGGAGTTGGTTCTCCTCCCTAAAGCATCTCTCGATATCGGATCCTTGGATCCTCCCGGTATCGAGAAACCTTCTACTTCAGGGACCCATTGTTCACCCTCATCCAGAATTCTTAAAGATGACGGCCTGGATACTGAAGTAAAGATCCTAAAGAGTCAGGGTCTATCGGATGAGGTTATTTCCACACTCAAAGCTTCCAGGAAGAAGGTCACTTCGTCCATTTATCTAAAAATCTGGAAAAAGTTCTGCTCCTGGTCCAATAACCCATCTCCAAATTCTTCAGCTCCCGATTTGCGTAGAATTTTGGACTTCCTTTAATCAGGTTTTGAAAAAGGTTTAAAACCATCAACCCTAAAAGTTCAAGTGTCGGCCCTTAGCTGCTTTTACGATACAGAAGTTGCTAACCATAGGTGGATAAGACGCTTCATGAAGGCAGCATCCAGACTGCGTCCTTCTCTTAAGTCTAAAATTCCTTACTGGGACCTAGGCACGGTTCTGACAGGTTTAACCTTAACACCATTTGAGCCTCTGGAAGACTGCTCTTTGAAACTTCTTTCCTTCAAAGTGGCCTTCCTGGTAGCCATCACTTCGGCAAGAAGGTTGGGCGAAATCCAAGCCATTTCTATTAGACAACCCTACTTCAGAGTTTTAGATGATAGATTGGTTATTAGGTTAGACCCGGGGTTTCTGCCCAAGGTTGTCTCCAGCTTTCATAGAAACCCAAGAAATCATCTTACCCTCCTTCTGTAATTCCCCCCCCTCAAATGACAAGGAGAAATCCTTCCATTCACTAGATGTCAGGAGAAATATCTTCAGGTTACTAAAAATCACAGAAATTTGGATCGTCTCTTCCTACAATTTGGGGGAAAAAATAGGGGTCAAGGGGTATCCAGGTCTACCCTAGCCAGATGGATCAGGGACACCATCTCCCTGTGCTATGAAATCCAAAGCCTATCTAGTCCCTCCTTCATCAGGGCTCATTCCACTTGTGCCATGTCCTCCTCTCAAGCTGAACGTGCAGGGGCTTCTCTGGAAGAGATCTGTAAAGCAGCCACCTGGTCGAGTGCCAATACCTTCATCAAGCATTACCGCCTAGGTTTTTCTAATACTGCGGATCTGTCCTTTGGACAAAAGGTCCTTCAGGCAGTTGCCCGCCCATGAATTTTTATTTCGTATATCTCATTGTGGTGATGATATGGAAAGCCGGAATTAGACTTACCGGTAATTCATTTTCCATGAAATCACCACGACGGCAGGGATTTTCCCTCCCATCCTTGCTTTCTATTTCCCTTTTTTTGGTATGAACTAATACCGGGGAAATAATATAAAAAAAAAACAATCAAACTTTTTTGATATATTCTTTGTGTGTTTCACTGATATGGCTCTATTTGGTAAACACTGGTGTTGGTGGTGGGAGGTGTGCTTTTAATCTTCTCTATTCCTGCCCCTACAGGGGTCAATCTCATTGTGATGCCGTCGTGGTGATATTATGGAAAATGAATTACCGGTAAGTCTAATTCCGGCTTTCCTCCTTAAGGAAAGGTACTAAGGAGGTCATTTATGATGCTGAAATAAGCCTATATTAGACGTATTACAGGCGCAGATTTCGGTTGGTTGTGCCACAATCTGTGACTTCTACCTGCTCACACCAGGTCTAAAAAAGGCACAGAGCTGCCTTAAATAGGCCTCTAGATAGGATTCAGGTGCAGGACTAATGACTGTTTCACAGAAGGTATAGGAGCCGCAGTACCGTCTGCCAGCCCCTAGATGGAGCGAGAGTACAGTTACTGCAGATTCTGTGCTGGCTGCTGAAATCACCGCATTAGACGTTTGTGGAGGAAAACAGACAGCAGCCGCCGAGGGGGGCGACCCCACCGATGGGGTGAGTGTAGTGGCGCTCTGAGCCCAAATGTGACAGTACTGCCCCTCCCCACCCTTTTAGGGTGGACTCTGGAAACCCCACTTTGAGTGCCTGTGAAAACTTTCTGCAGAACCTCTTCATAAGCTGAGGGGCGTGAAGGTCCTCCTTCCTCACCCTGGAGCGCTCTTCGGGACCGTTGACAAGGAAGCCCCTTCGATATCTTAAAATCCAAGATCTCATCGACTTCATATTCTTCCTGCTGTTCCACCGTGACAGGTTTGGGAGGTGCTTTGTGGGTCGAGAATCCTATTGAGGACCATAGGTTTCAGGATTGAAGCATGGAAGACAGTGGAAATGTGCAGAGAAGGAGGTAGAGCCAGCCGATAGGCTACCAGATTGATGACTTGGGTGATGGTGTAAGGACCAATGAATCAAGGGGCAAAATTCTTCCTGAGTACCCGAAGATGGATGAAGCGAGTAGAAAGCCAGACTTTGTCTCTTGGGGACCATCGAGGAACTGTACGTCTCTTCTTGTCTGCTTTTATTAGGTTAGTCCGTACTTCGGACCAGATGGCAGAAAACTTCTGGACCACAGAATTAGCTGCAGGGACATCAGATGATGGCAGAGTCGGAAGACGGGGTAAATAGGGATGTTTACCGAAGTTGATGAAGAACGAAGATTTCTATGTGGACTCGTGAAATAAATTGTTGTGGGTGAACTCAGCCCAAGGTAGCAGTTCCACCCAATTGTCCTGAGTAGGGGAAATATACAGTCTAAGAAACTTCTCCAGATCCTGGTTTACCCTCTCGGTTTGCCCATTAGACTGCGGGTGGTGGGCGGTGGAAAAGTTCAGCTTGACATTGATAAGTTTACACAGAGCTTGCCAAGATTGTGACGTAAGCTGGGTTCCTCTATCCGACACGATTTCAAGAGGACAACCATGCAGACAGATATTGTCTCGGATGAAGATAGAAGTGAGAACTGTTGCCGACGGTAGACCTTTCAATGGTGTAAAATGAGCCATCTTTGAAAATCGATCGACCACGACCCAGATGGTATCATACCCCTTAGAAGGTGGCAGGTCTGTGATGAAGTCCATGGAGATATGAGTCCATGAACTCTCTGGAGTGGGAAGAGGGTGTAGAAGACTAATGGGACTTCCAGGAACCCCTTTGTGCTGGGTGCACACGTGACAAGCCGCCACAAACTCTCGTACATCTTGAGGAAGTGAAGGCCACCAATAGTTTCTTGACAGTAGATCGCGGGTCTTCTTGAACCCAGCATGTCCTGAGAATAGGGAGCCATGAGCCCATGCCAATAGTTTAGGGCGAGACTCCAACGGAACAAAAGTCTTCCTCGGAGGAGAGGTTTCAGGAGTGGTGGCGGAAAGTAGTATCCGCTTGGGGTCAATTATGTGTTTAGGATCCATACCTGGTTCCTTGTCCACTGCGTCGAATGATCTGGAGAGAGCGTCTGCTTTGATGTTTTGGTGCCAGGACGGTAAGTGATTAATAAATTGAATCGGGAGAAGAACAGAGCTCACCAAGCTTGACGTGTGTTCAGTCGTCGGGTAGAATGAAGGTAAAGAAGATTCTTGTGGTCATTGTATACTGTAATAGGATGCAGGGCTCCTTCCATAAGATGTCTCCACTCCTCCAGTGCCAATTTAATGGCTAGAAGCTCCCTGTCCCCGATTCCATAATTCTTTTCAGAAGCGGAAAATGTTTTGGAGAAGAATCCACATGGGTGAATCTTCCCATTGGGTAATCGTTGAGAGAGAACTGCCCCAACTGCGAATGAGGAAGCATCCACCTCCAGGAAGAAAAGCAAGGAAGTATTCGGTTGGCTGAGGATTGGGGCAGACAAGAACCTGCCCTTGAGTAGCTGGAAGGCTTGGTTGCCCTCCGGGACCACTGGCGAGGATCAGCTGATTTGTGAGTAAGTGCTGTGATGGGAGCAACAATGGAGGAGAAATCTTTGATGAACCGCCGATAGTAGTTGGCAAAGCCCACAAATCTCTGAATAGCCTTCAGTCCCGTGGGCTGTGGCCAGTTCAACACAGCTTGAACTTTATTTGGATCCATCTTCAGGCCGGTACCAGACAGGATGTACCCTAAGAAAGGAACAGATGACTGCTCGAAGAGGCACTTCTCTAGTTTGCAGTAGAGCTGGTGGGCCCTCTGGCGTTCTAAGACTTGACGAAACTGGCCACGATGATCTGAGAGGGAGCGAGAGAAGATCAGAATATCATCCAGGTATATGACCACGAAGGAGTATAGCATGTTCCTGAAGATCTCATTGATAAAGTTCTGGAACACTGCAGGAGCATTGCAGAGGCCAAAGGGCATGACCAGGTACTCGTAGTGGCCATCCTGAATATTGAATGCAGTTTTCCATTCATCCCCGTGCTTAATATGGATCACATTATATGCACCTCGCAAATCCAACTTAGTAAATACGGTAGCACCCCGAATTCTGTCGAATAGCTCGGAAATCAGTGGCAACGGGTACTTGGTCTTGATGTCATTTAGACCCCGATAATCTATGCCAGAACGGAGACCATCGTCCTTCTTCTCCACGAAGAAGAATCCAGCACCTGCTGGGGAGGAAGAACGTCTGATGAACCCCCGAGTGAGATTGTCCTTGATATCTTCGGACATAGTTTGCGTTTCAGGTAGAGACAGAGGGTAAGTATGGCCCCGAGGGGGAGTTTTGTTGGGCAATAAATCAATAGCACAGTCCCAGGGACGATAAGGTGGGAGTTTCTCCGCTTGTGACTTGCTGAAGACATCAGAATAAGCGGAATACTGTCAGGGAACAATTCCTTCAGTACTGGAACAGCAGAGAGGGATGGTTCTGGGCGGAGAAACTTTCTGTAAGCAGGACGCCTGACAGTCATGACCCCACAACATTAATTCCCCAGATTTCCAATTGAGGTGGGGGGAGTGCTTCTGTAGCCATGGTAACCCCACAATGAGTGGACTGATGGCTTTGGGAACCACTAGAAGTTCTATTTCCTCTTGGTGCAGAGCTCCCACTCGCATGACAAGGCTTTTGGTGCGGGACAGAACAGACCCATTTGGCACCCGATTACCATTGATGCCCACCAAGGACATGGGACAGGAAAGAGGAACCTGTGGAATCCCCCATTTGGATGCAAGGGATAAGGAAATAAAGTTCCCTGCTGCTCCGGAATTCGGGAAGGCAGGTGTAGACCGTATCCCTTTGGGAGCAAGAAGGGACACAGTGATGGAAAACAGAGGAATTTCTTTCTTGTTTGCAGGAGAGAGACACATGGGACCTAGGACAACCTCTCCTGACTTGACTAGGTTCTGGCGTTTCCCAGCTTATTGGGACAAGTCCCCACTTGATGACCGGGTCCAGTGCAATAGAGACATAAATGATTCTTCATACGGTTTTCTCTTTCCTCCCGAGACAGCCTGGTACACCCAAGTTGCATTGGTTCCATTGGTTAGGGACTGCCAGAACCTGAAACTTGGGAGCGAGCCTGGTATTAAACCGTGTGGACCCTCGTCTCTCCGCTGCACGTTCTCTAAACCTAATATCCACCTTGTTACATAGGGATATTAGGTCATCCAATGTGGGGGACAATTCTCGAGAGCATAGTACATCTTTAATGGGATCCGACAGCCCATCCCAGAATACAGCCATGAGAGCCTCCTCGTTCCACTTAAGCTCAGATGCCAAGGTTTAGAACTGGACTACGTACTGAGCCACGGTTAGGGACTCCTGGCGAAGGCATAGTAGGGATATGGTTGCAGATGAGACCTGACCAGGTTCGTCCAAAATTTTCCGGAAGGTTTCCAGAAATGCCGGACAGTTATAAAGAATTGGAACATTCTGTTCCCAGAGGGGCGACTCCCAGGCTAATTCTTGCCCAGTAAGCAGGGAGATGATGAAAGCTACTTTAGCTTTTTCAGAAGAAAAATTTCCAGGAAGAAGCTCAAAATGGATTGAGCACTGATCCATTTAGGATCTCCATCGTATTTGGAGGGGAGCGGAACCCGGAGGAGATGCGGCGTAGCCAACACGGACGACAGAGGTGCCGGAGTAGCGACCACTGGCGATGGCTGCAACGAATCCAACTGTGTGGAGAAAGATTGCAGACACTGGAGAAGCTGCTGTTGGTTCGCCTCCTGCTTGTTGACCCGCTCCACTACTTGCTGTAGCAGGTCAGCGGTAGAAGGAGCACTGGTAGCTTCCATGGTTAGTAGGCCAGAGTATGCTGTCACTAGCCTTGCTGGCTGGATGTAGTTTCGTTTTGCCAGCTTCCGAAGTACTAACAAGTAGGGTTGTCGCGGGTATCGCGAAGATGAAACGCAAAGATGTTACTGTGCAATTTCTATAAGACAACCTGCAAATGATCTGTTTTTTTAAATCAAGTTTTTATGTTTAACATATTTTTAACATCAAAACTTCTTTAAAAAAAAATATTATAAAGAATTTTTGATATTTTCTTTTAATTTTCCATGTCAGTATCTATATTTAAACAAAAAATAAAATCCTGCCATTTTCGCACTGGCCACTAGGCCTAATAATAGGTCTTGGTCTGTATAGATCACTCCACTACAGTTACCTGCTAAGGCTAGTTGCACACTAGCGGCAGCGATCGGCAGGCTGTTCTAGCAAGGAACAGCCTGCTGGATCTCTACGCACACGTCAGTGATTTCAATCAGTGATTGTTAGCCAAAACCAGGATTGGAGACTGCACAGATATAGGATATAAGGAAAGATCTGCACCTGTTCTGTGTTTAGAGCCGCACTTGGTTTTGGCTCAAAATCACCGATGGAAAACACTGACGTGTGAATGAGGCATAAGGCTCCGTCCGGCCTATTCACTATATTGGGGACCGTTTCGTATGCTGAGAATTGACTGCAAGAACAGATGCTGTCGCCATGTCTCGGACTCCTACTGATCGGACACTTATGGTATATCCTGTGGATGGCTAAATTGTACATTTGATACATAGTCACAGCAGTATACTTACTCTATGAAGTATTCGGGAGACACTTGAGTATCCTTCTGTTGATACTGTGCATTTAACTTCATTCTCTCATCCAGATACAATTAGTGCACCATTTCTAAAGGCTTGTTTGGGTAATGAGTTGCTCTCTTTGGTTGAACACACAGGTCGTCAATATCGCTGCGCTTCACAACATTGCAGCTATCTTCCAACTCCCGACATCCCCACAGATCGGCTGTTTGAAGGGGTAGCGGCGCTCATGTGACCATGGCATCTGATTAGCTGAAAACACGGGGAGCTATTGTTTTGTTCTGAAAGACCTACCCTGCTGATGAGGCCTTTCACAGGTGCAAGTATTACATTGGAATATACCGAATTTTCTATTTAACAATGTCTTAAATTCCATTGCTAGATAGAAATGGCAATCTGATGTAGGGTTGTCACAATACAAGTTTCAAAGTATAGTAGAAGAGAGACGGCACTCACCGGATTCTGTCCAATACTCTTTATTCTTAAGAAAACAATGTAAATGGCAGAGGCACAGGACGCCATAGCAGGCACCAACAAGCGGCAACGGCCGTTTCGCGTGGATACGCTTCCTCAGGCCTCTCAACGTCATGACGCAATCGCGTGACTTTTAAACTCTGCAGCGCGACTCGGCTGACATGCGCAGATGCAGCCTGTCGCTATATCAATACATAATATAAAACCAACATATGACATCCATATTGTTCACCTTAGGTATGCTTACAGAAAAGTACTTAAGTCATTTTTTTCATTAAGGCCTAACGGGCCCATAGCATTTGTTTTAATGATCCAGCTGGCTTCCTTTTGTAACAATATCGAATGCCTATCGCCCCCTCTAGACAGAGGTGGTACTGTTTCTATACCTGCAAATGATAATGTCCTGGGGTCGCCTCTATGGGATTCTCTAATGTGTTTAATGACACGGGGACAACCTTTACCTGTGCCTATAGAATTAAAATGCTCCCTAATCCTCTCATAGAGGGGTCTGATCGTTTTCCCAATATAGAAGCGACCGCAGGGACACATTAGCAGGTATACCACAAATTTACTCCTGCATGTGATGAGTTGGTTAACTTTGTGCTGTACACCTCCAAACTTCAACAGGCTACGTTGAACATTAAATCTGCAAATGGAACAATTTCCACATTTGTGGTTCCCTTGTGGAATAAAATCCCTTAACCACGTGTCTGACCTTTTCTCCTGATATCTACTCCGGACCAACTTGTCCCTCAAGGTATGACTTCGCCTAAAGGCGACAATAGGTTTTTGGCGCACTATGTCACCAAGGGACTCATCCCTACTTAACATATCCCAATTATTACATATGACTTTACGTATAGTATCAGCCATAGGACTGTACTTAAAAGAAAAAACAAACCTATTCTGTCTCTTTTTTGACTTTTCTATCTTATGTTTCTGTGAAAGTAGGTCATCCTGTGATAACCGTGCTGCCTCCATCATCGCTCGGTGTAGTGCCTCTATAGGGTAGCCTCTTTTTATCAATCGTTCTTTTAGTTCCATGGCTTGGATCATATAGTCATCCTGGCTACTATTAATCCTTCTGAGACGTACGAATTGACCAAGAGGCACTGCCCTTTTTACATGTTGAGGGTGAAAGCTGTTGTAGTGGAGGAGAGAGTTGGTCGCCGTGGGCTTTCTGTAGCCCCTGGTGACCACACAGTCTCCCCGCACCACAACAGCTACATCCAAAAACTCCAATTCTTGCCCCCCAAAATTATGTGTGAACTTCATGTTCATTTCGTTATGTTCATTTAAATAGTGCACAAAATCACTGAACTGGGATTCTGTACCTGACCATACGATGAATACATCATCTATATAACGTAAGTATAATTGGATGTATTGTAGAAATGGATTTCTCAAAGCATAAATATACCTGTCCTCAAAACAGGCTAAAAAGATGTTTGCGAAAGTACAAGCTACCGGTGTCCCCATCGCCGTACCATGTCTTTGTCTAAACCACTGATCCCCAAATCTGAAGGTATTGTTGGTTAAAATAAAATAAAGAGCTTCCTCTATAAAGTTCACAAAATTGTGACCTTTATCAGTCCTCATCAATACTTCTCTAATGGAAGCTACCCCCGTATTATGTGGGATACGAGTATACAAACTCTCTACATCTAACGAGACCAAATGATATCCCCTCTGCCAATGAAAAGATTTCAGAGACAGAAGGAAGTCATTTGTGTCCCTTAGATAGGACGGGACATCTTTCAGTAGAGGTCTTAATAGCCAATCTAAATATTCAGATAGGGGTTCAGTAGCAGAGCCAATTCCGGCCACAATGGGGCGCCCAGGGGGAAACTCAATATTCTTGTGTACCTTAGGTAAAAAGTACCACAATGGTTTTGAAGGGGACACTGGCAGCAGTCTCTCGGCAGTCTTCTTAGAGAGAACATCCAACTCTACATACTTCCGTAATAAACTCTGCAAATTAGAACAGATCTTATTAGTTGGATCACAGCTCAATTTTTCATATACTGTAGTATCCTCTAACTGCCTCATAGCTTCAGAGACATAGTACTCTCTTGTCATAAGTACCACATTACCACCCTTGTCCGCCGGTTTAACTATGACATCTCTCCTGGACCTCAACCAATGTAAGGCCTTCGACTCACCACTGGTGAGATTGGGAGGTAAGGTCTGATAAATGAGAGCCTTTATCTCCTTCAACACCTGGTATTGAAAGAGCTCAAGGCTACTGCCGGCGGGCAAGGGTGGACAAAAGGTAGACTTAATCCCTCTAGTGAATTCCTGCACAGCATATTCATCTTTTACCAGGCCACCATTTTGGGGGGCATCTTCCTGCATCAATAATTCGAGACATGTCAATTCCGTCTCACTGAAATTGGCTGAGGTACTAAAGCCCAAAGGGCCTATGATAGTTGAAATCTCACCCTCTTTACGCACTCTTTCTGTCTTGAGCTCTGCACCAAACATCCTACGCAAATTAAGTTTACGAATAGATTTAAACAAGTCTACCTCAAAGGTAACTGGGTTGAATTGTTCCACTAGGCTGAACCCCAGTCCTTTATTGAGGACTGAGGTGCAGTCCGGTGTCAATTCAAGATCAGTAAGATTGATAATGACATTATCGGTTTTCTCAGGTCCCTCATTTGGCTTTAACGTCTCCAAGAGACTTGCTTCCTCTTGCGACCATATCTCTGATTTTGATTTTTTCTTCTGTCTTCCCCTTCTGGTACGCCGTCCAAAGGGTTCACAGTACTTGGCCTACTACTGGTTTCATCAGAGACACTAGAGTCTGATTCAGTGGTCCAATGGTCAGTCTGTTTACGACGTGCAGAATAGTTGCGTCTTTGTTTCCTTTTATTCCAATCGAAGACCTTGTTCGTATCGTGATCTTGTTTGTCCCTTAGGAATTTATCCCATTTCCTTTCTTTAGTCTCAGCTTGGGTCACCACGAGTTTCTTCTCCAAACGTTTATTAAATACTTGCATTTGGCTTTCATTTAAGCGGGATTGTAGTTCCATCTTAGCTTTTTTTAATTCCTCTGACAAAGCGGCATATTCAATCTCGTTCCTTTTTAACCCCACTCTAAGGATTTGTATTGAGAAGTTGAGGACAGGTATATTTATGCTTTGAGAAATCCATTTCTACAATACATCCAATTATACTTACGTTATATAGATGATGTATTCATCGTATGGTCAGGTACAGAATCCCAGTTCAGTGATTTTGTGCACTATTTAAATGAACATAACGAAATGAACATGAAGTTCACACATAATTTTGGGGGGCAAGAATTGGAGTTTTTGGATGTAGCTGTTGTGGTGCGGGGAGACTGTGTGGTCACCAGGGGCTACAGAAAGCCCACGGCGACCAACTCTCTCCTCCACTACAACAGCTTTCACCCTCAACATGTAAAAAGGGCAGTGCCTCTTGGTCAATTCGTACGTCTCAGAAGGATTAATAGTAGCCAGGATGACTATATGATCCAAGCCATGGAACTAAAAGAACGATTGATAAAAAGAGGCTACCCTATAGAGGCACTACACCGAGCGATGATGGAGGCAGCACGGTTATCACAGGATGACCTACTTTCACAGAAACATAAGATAGAAAAGTCAAAAAAGAGACAGAATAGGTTTGTTTTTTTTCTTTTAAGTACAGTCCTATGGCTGATACTATACGTAAAGTCATATGTAATAATTGGGATATGTTAAGTAGGGATTAGTCCCTTGGTGATATAGTGCGCCAAAAACCTATTGTCGCCTTTAGGCGAAGTCATACCTTGAGGGACAAGTTGGTCCGGAGTAGATATCAGGAGAAAAGGTCAGACACGTGGTTAAGGGATTTTATTCCACAAGGGAACCACAAATGTGGAAATTGTTCCATTTGCAGATTTAATGTTCAACGTAGCCTGTTGAAGTTTGGAGGTGTACAGCACAAAGTTAACCAACTCATCACATGCAGGAGTAAATTTGTGGTATACCTGCTAATGTGTCCCTGCGGTCGCTTCTATATTGGGAAAACGATCAGACCCCTCTATGAGAGGATTAGGGAGCATTTTAATTCTATAGGCACAGGTAAAGGTTGTCCCCGTGTCATTAAACACATTAGAGAATCCCATAGAGGCGACCCCAGGACATTATCATTTGGAGGTATAGAAACAGTACCACCTCTGTCTAGAGGGGGCGATAGGCATTCGATATTGTTACAAAAGGAAGCCAGCTGGATCATTAAAACAAATGCTATGGGCCCGTTAGGCCTTAATGAAAAAAATGACTTAAGTACTTTTCTGTAAGCATACCTAAGGTGAACAATATGGATGTCATATGTTGGTTTTATATTATGTATTGATATAGCGACAGGCTGCATCTGCGCATGTCAGCCGAGTCGCGCTGCAGAGTTTAAAAGTCACGCGATTGCGTCATGACGTTGAGAGGCCTGAGGAAGCGTAATCACGCGAAACGGCCGTTGCCGCTTGTTGGTGCCTGCTATGGCGTCCTGTGCCCCTGCCATTTACATTGTTTTCTTAAGAATAAAGTGAGTATTGGACAGAATCCGGTGAGTGCCGTCTCTCTTCTACTATACTTTGTTATTTGTGGCATTGAATGGACTGAGCACCACCGAGTCCTGAAGCATACCGACGGCTGCCTGTTGTGTCTTTGTTTCCATATGGGAGAAGCAGTGCCATCCTATCTACCTATCTTGGTTACAATACAAGTTTAATTACTTAGTTACCTGATACCATGCGAAAGAAAAATAAAACTCCAAAAAAAGCTTCTCCACTGTGCCGGCTGATGAGACCATGGTGCGCGAAGGAAAAATAGTAATTGTAATTGTACTGGCCCAGAGAATAAAGTAATCAGGTCAGTTTTAATGCCTAGGGAACACCCTTAAAATGAAACCCATAAAATTTATGGTGGAATTACATTTTATTTCCCCCAACCCATTTGGATGGAAAATTTCAAGGGGTTAAGTCAAGCTGCCTTAACCAGGGGATACCTTGCAATCACAGACTGAAAAGGACTGGTGTAGGTTACAACGGTTGCCATTATTGGTTATCGCTGTCCTGTTGGACATTGGTTGACCAGAACATATCGCTTTGAGGAGCTTTACGAGGCAGCTGTATGTCTCTAAGATTAGTTTATACATGATTTGAGTCGTCTAACTCCAGTTTACTGACTATGAAGTAAAGTTAGGAAATGAGACTGTAAAACCTGACTGCTGTGCAGGCCCGATGATCACAATTTTGCGCTGGCAATAAAAATAGGATTTAGGCTTGTCAGAGTATATTCTTTGAAGAATTGCAGTTTTTGTAAAACTTGAATAAGTACACTTTTTTGTACCAGGTTTTCACTCTGAAGAGTTTTAAAAATGTATCGGTAAAGTTTAATGTTTTTATTTAAGCTCATCTGCAGTTCAGTGAAAACATTGCACATTTAGTTTGATGTCTGAGTTCTTGGTCGCTAAAATTTTACTCATTCTTTGAGTTGTACAGCTGGCTCCTAAGCTTTTACAGCATCTAGTCCATGCCTGGTTTCATTTTGACTGTCTTTGAAAATTGAGCTCCTTTTTCAGTTCTGTCTCCCTGTCATTCATTAACATGTCCCTTTCTTGGATCATTACAATGATGTCTGTTTCCTCTTTTTCCTAGGTTTTATTTTATGACGTGGATTTACTGTGTTCCAACTGTTCCTTTTTATGTGAGCGCCATTTGATGGCTTTCTGCTGTGAAGATGGATGTGTATGAGCTGTTGCTGAATACAACCTAGGTCGCATTGGATTATTTGCTATTTGTTTGTAGTGGTGCACAGATGACCTCTATGTGCAGTGCCTGGCTTTTGAATCTACTTTTTTAACCATGGTAAAACTTGCGAACCCTCTGTACACAGAGTGGATTTTGGAGGCAATACAAAAGGTAAAAAGGCAAAAGCAACGTCCATCAGAGGAACGTATTTGTCATGCTGTGTGTGTTTCTCATGGGCTTGATAAAACGCTTGTCTTTGAGCAGCTGGAACTCAGCGTACAGGATGGGTCTGTTCTTAAAGTCCTTAATAAAGGTGTGGCCTCTTACAAGGACCCAGAAAACCCTGGACGCTTTACAACCACCACAGCTAGTCCTTTGTCAAAACCAGTCAAAGGGCAACGGTCGGTCAGTGCAGACTTGCGAAGTGTGGATTGGAATAAGCTCCTTCGTAGGGCAGTCGAAGGGCTGCAAGAGTCTAATGGTTCATCACTCAAGAATATTGAGAAGTATTTGCGTAACCAGAATGACTTGACTGGAATTGTTGCAAACCCTATTTTCCAGAGACGTTTGCGTCTTGCAGCTAAAAGGGCTGTTAATAGTGGAAGACTGCTAAAAGATGGTCCACAGTATAGGATTAACTATGGAGGATTGGAAAGAAAAGGTTCATCTCGATACTGCAGTACTACCACCTCCTTGCTCCCACCAGTCTGCCTTCTCCCTCATGAAAAGGACCAGGTAAGTGGATTGGTAAAATTCATGTTTGCAGTCTTCAGGTTTTCCCATCAACATGTTGATGCCATTGTCACTTGATTTACTCATGAATTCCTCTTATATTGGTTGGACTGACAAATATGGAATACCAGCTTTATTAGGGTATTTTAATATTATCTCCGTGATAGTCGATAGATTGCTGTGTTAGGTAAAGGGACACTTCCATCAGAAAGGGCTATTTTTAAACCTCAATGGAGGGAATTTATCTCCCTCTATGCCAGTTTTCTGATGTAAAAAAGTTGTAAACTCCGTTGCACATAAATCTAGGCACAAAAGACACTTCTACTCCTGGCTACATCCTGACTACTTTCTGAAAAGAGGGTAGATCGTAGAGGGTTTGTCAGCCCCCAGACAGTTAGCATCATTCAAGCCAGTTGTCTGGCTTAAATGATGACTGAAATCTATGCCACATGGATTCACCTGGGAACCAGGATTCATTGTCACCTGCACTCACCTATTGCTTTGAGTAGTCATACAAGCAATTTTTTTTTTAGAATTTGTTTTCTTTTTCAGTTAACGGAAATAGGTCACCTATATAGATAGGTACTTCATTGTCTGGTTACTCCTGCTGTGAGGAGATGATATTATCTGAAAGGTAATCTTCATGATAATAGGTATAGAAATCGAATTGGAGTAAGGCTACTTTCACACTAGCGGCAGGCCTGATCCGGCAGGTGAAGGGTGCTGCCGGATCAGGACTGCTGCAGCGACATGTGTGGAGCCGGAACCGCGCTCCGGCCCCACACGTCACACAGTACACACACACAGACACACACACATATACACATACATACATACGGACGGAGAAGCAGGACGGCTCACACAGGTGACGATTCCCCACAGCGCCCTCTGCTGGGCGCCTGGTGGAATCGTCACCTGTGCGTGCCGTCCTGTCCCTCCGACGCTCTGAAGACCTGCCGGGGTGCATGTAAGTATGTATTTGTATGTGTATATGTCTATGTTTATGTGTATGTCTATGTCTGTATGTCTGTATGTGTGTATGTGTAGCCGGATCTGTCATGAACTCCATTGAAAGTCAATGGAGGGCGGATCCGGTTACCATTGTGGTCACACCAGACGGATCCACCCCCATTGACTTGCATTGGGGGTCATTCCGGATCCGTCTTGGTGCGGATGCCTGGACCGGAGAGCAAACCGCATGCTGCGGTTTGTTCTCCGGTCTGAAGACGGAATGGAATGCTTTCAGGAGCATTCCGTTGTCTTCAGTTCAGTTTTGTCCCCATTGACAATGAATGGGGACAAAACTGAAGCGTTTTATTCCGGTATTGAGCCCCTATGACGGAACTAAATACCGGAATTTTAAAACGCTAGTGTGAAAGTAGCCTAACAGTGTGACAGCTCTTTTTTTTTTTTTTTTTTATATGCCTATATAAAGAAGCCCACAGAAGAGCACTGCATTTATTAAAGGGAATCTGTCACCAGTTTTGAGCTGCTTGGTTCCAACAGCTCCAGCACATGCCAATGAGTCCCCATATTCATGAGCTCGTGGCTGTCCCCTCCCACTTGCTTCTGACATTATTTTTCCCATATAAATCAACAGCAGGTGGTTAGGGAGAGCCATGAATGCATGTGCTCAGGCTGTTTAATACAAGATTTTAGCAAAACAACTGGGTCAATTAACCCCTTAATAACCAGGCCATTTTTCACCTTTGTGACCAGGCTGATCTTTGGAAATCTGACATGCCACTTTATGTGGTAATAACTTTTGGGTGTGTTTACTTATCCAAGCCATTCTGAGATTGTTTTCTTGTGACACATTCTACTTCATGTTAGTGGGAAATTTAAGTCACTATAAACTACCTTTTATTTATAAAAAAAAAAATGCATCCTAAATTTACAGAAAATTTGGAAAAATTTGTAATTTTCTACATTTTTGAATTTCTCTGCTTTTAAGGCAGTTAGTGATACCTCACAAAATAGATATTACTTTACATTTCCCATATGTCTACTTTGTTTGCTTCATTTTGTAAATGTCATTTTATTTTTTTTAAGACAGAAGGCTTAGATTATTAGAAGCAATTCTTAACATTTTTAAGAAAATTTCCAAAACCAACTTTTTTACAGACCAGCTCAGTTATGAAGTCACTTTGTGGGGCTTACATAGTAGAAACCACCCATACATTACACATTTCAAGTTATTCACAACTGATTTTACAAACCCTTTAGGTGTTCCAAAAGAATTAAAGGAAAATGGAGATACAATTTCTAAATTATACTGGCACTGATTTTCCATTTTAAACCTTTTTTTGCTGTAACACAGCAAGGGTTAACAGTCAAACTAAATTCTATCTATTACCCTTATTCTGCAGTTTACAGAAATATTCCATATGTGGTTATAAACTGCTGTATGGGCACACAACAGGGCTCAGAAGGAAAGGAACGCCATGTGGTTTTTGGAGGGCAGATTTTGCTGGACTGGATTTTAGGCACCATATCACATTTGAAGCCTCCCTGATACACCCTACAGTCGAAACTCCCAAAAAGTTAAACCATGGGATAAGGTGACAGTTTTATTGGTACTATTTTGGGATAGATATGATTTTTTTAAACGTTCGATTTTACGCTTTTTGTGTCAAGGTAACTAAACAATGGCTGTTCTGGCACAGTTTTTATTTTCTGTTTTCTTTTTTACGATGTTCACTTGACAGGTTAGATCATGTGCTATTTTTTATAGAGCCTCTGGCAGGAACCTGTCAGGCTTAGGGCTTGTTGACATCACCGTTATGTAATCTGTTATGGCTTTCCATTATAACATGGTTATAACGGAGAATAACGGAATCCATAAGACAGAAATCAAAACTGAAGCCTTCAGAGGCATTCAGTTTTGATCCGTCATAATAGTATATGGGCAAGCATAACGGATCCTTCAGGTTTCCGTTGTGCTGGACAAAAAATTGAGGCACATTTATTAAGACCAGCATTTTAGACTCCGGTCTTCATAACCCCTATACCTGGCAGTGGATCCGGTGGAGTTATGAAGAGGCGCAAGCCGTTTCTGAACTACATTGGATCTTCTGCCACTTTTAAATGTAAAATAGCTTCTGAGCCGTCTTGAATATGGACCATTTTCTACGCCTAAAACAGGCATAGAAAATGATGATTGAGACTGGCCCTTTCCTGCCCACGCCACGCCCACTTTTTTAGACCCGGCGTGAATGAGGAGACGTTGCAGATTATTTAAAAAAGTTACACATAGACTGTTAATTTGATTAAAGGGTTTCTGTCAGCAGAATTAACCCCCTTTACACTGGCTGAGATTAGCAATGTGCTAATGTTAGCAGAATCTAACTCCGCTATTGTTAGGTTTATTCATGCCCCCGTTCCTGCAGAATTCTTACTTGTTATATGCAAATTGGTCTCTAGGAGCTCCTGCTCCTAGAGGCTCTGTTCTCCTATCTCATTCCACACTCCACCGTTCTTGATTGACAGGGCCAGGCCAGCGTTTGTCTCCCCCTGCCAGCCCTGTGTGCTGGGTAAACAGCACGGCGCATGCGCGAGATTTACCCGTCACACAGGGCTGGCAGGAGAGGACAAAATTTGTATTGTCCCTTTTAAAGAAGACCTGCCACTGGTTTGAAACATGCAGAGTATATATATTAGGTATAATCATTGGTAACCCAGGTATGACATTTATTTACCTTTTTTATTTATGTTGTTATTCCAGATGATTTTGTTATTCTGATTATGTCCAGCATCAGAGCAGTGTACCGCTTGCTACAGGGGTGCTACCTTACCTTCTGGAAGCTGTACTTGAGGTTCTCTGCGTCTTCCTTGGTGGTTTTCACTGCTGACAGGCTCACGTGGTCCTCTGGCTGCTGCTGTATTTTAAGTGAATCAGGTGACCTGCTGAACGCTTTATACAGTGTGGTCTCTCAAGATGTCAGTGGGAACATCTGATTTACGTAGAACGGAGGAATACAGTGCCACGGACTACAGGAGCCTGCAGCCTATCCGGTGAGAGGCCACCACTGAAGAAGCAGAGACCCTCAAGCACAACTTCAAGAAAGCAAAACAGCATCCCTGTGCAGAAGAACAGAAAGGTGCCCTAACGCTGTCTGCAAGGACTGGACGGCATCATGGCAAGCAACAAAAATTTTGCTTGGTCCTTACGTTTAAAAGTGGATTAGTCCTGAAGGAGTTTCTCCAGGAGGTTTTCCAAGATTTTAATATTGATGACCTATATCTGGATAGATGATCGGTGGGGGATTGACACCCGGGACCCCTATAGGATAGCTGTTCGAGAAGGCATTTGTGCTCCTGTGAGAGTTGGAGTCTTTTCCATGTTTATCAAGCACAGCGCCACATTGTATAGCAGCTGTACCTGATAGCACGCACAGCCCCATTTGTTTCAATGGGGCTTGGCTGTGACTAGGCCACGTGACCGATGAATGTGCCGTCAGTGAAAGTCAAAATCCACAGTGTAAAGTGCAGGTGTTACATCCACTGCATGTAAATTTATGCTGTGAATATCCAGTGTGGTTTCAGCATGAAAATCTGCGGCAGAAATTCTCCTCCAAGTGGCCATGCCCTTACACATTTATTTTAGGTATGTTTAGTGTTCACTAGTGAACTGGTGCTGTAAATCAACGTTTTAAGTGTAGGTATTAGGCCGGTTTCAGAAGCCCAGATTAGGTTATGTTCAAATTTCTTATTGCCATAGTTCTGTTCCGTTATAGGAGCAGAACAACAAAAGTAACGAAAACAGTGTTTCCATCAAATCCATAAAGCCTACATTGCCTGATGGATGCATTGGCAGTAACTGGATTCGCCAGGTATCCGTCTAGAAAACCCGACATTTTAGCAGACAAAATAGTACAGCATGCTAAAGTTAACCCTTTAACTTCTTCCCATGCTTGTGAAATCGCCCATACTAAAAAAAATTAGCCCATATGTTGAATACATACATACTTACAGAATATGGCAATGAAAAGAAAAAAATAATTTTTTCAAGCGTTTTTTTTTTTTCATTATTAGGATGCAAGAAAAACTATACATATGTGGTATCGCCAGATTTGTACTGACCTGGAGAATAAAGAGCAGAAGTCAGTTTTACCGCATAGTGAACGCCGTAAAACTGTGGCAGAATTGCATTTTTTTTCCAATTTGACCCCATTTGGAATTTTTTTTCCCCCTCTTCCCACTACATTGTATGCCATAGTGAATGGTGGCATTATAAAGTACAACTTGTCCCACAAACCACAATCCCTCATATAGCTATGTGAATGGAAAAATAAAAAGGTTATGCTCTGGGAAGCCTGGGAGCGAAAAATGAAAACACAAAAACGGCAAATCACTATGTCAGGAAAGGGTTAGTGCTAGAGATGAGCGAACGTGCTTGTAACGAGCACTGTATCGCTCGGCTCCCCTGCGCTCGCATGGGCGCAGGCATCCGGATGCGAGCGCAGGGGTGCCGAGCGCTACAGTGCTCGTTACGAGCACGTTCACTCAACTCTAGTTAGTGCCAATTTTTTTTTTTCAGTTTTGTTTGTCTTTCTGTGTTTAAAGGAAATCTGTCACATGATTTGACTGTATTAACCTAAAAGTATGTCTGTGTTCAATAAAGTACCTTCTCTTCAGCTGTAGTCTTGATTATTTCTTTGGACTTTTGCTTTTCTTTTTATTTCCGTTTTTCTGATATGCTAATTACTTCTGAAGGAGCCCAGAGGGGCGTTACTATCGATAAAGTAAGCCCAGTAATGCCCCCCTCCTGTGCCCAGCCCACCTTCTTATTCATCTAAAGCACTTCTCTTCAGGGCAGGAGTAACACCCACATTAGCATGCCTGGCCGCCACCCCCCCCTCGGCAACGGCACAGCAGCGATCACGTGATGCGTTCCACACCTCAGTACTAAGCCGCGGTGCGTTCCACAATACAGCGCTTACGTGATCTACTGAGGAGTGGTTTCAATAGATGCTGTGCCGTTGCCGAGGGGGGCGGCGGCCAGGCATGCTAATGTGGGCGTTACTCCTGTCCTGAAGAGGAGTGCTTCATGAGGGATCGGTCATGTCAAACTAATTTAATGAGTTACTATGAGGAGGTAAGTTCTAGACTTGACCACGGCAAATCAATGGATGTCTATCTCGACTTCTCCAAAGCATTTGACACTGTACCACATAAGTTAGTATATAGAATGAGTATGCTTGGCCTGGGAAAAAAAATGTCTGTATGTGGGTAAGTAACTGGCTCAGTGATAGAAAACAGTTATTAACGGTACACACTCAGATTGGGTCACTGTCACTAGTGGGGTACCACAGGGGTCAGTATTGGGTCCTATTCTCTTATATATTAATGATCTAGAATACTAATATACTAATGATGTAGAAGGCTTGCACAGTAAAATATCATTTTTTGCAGATGACACTAAACTGTGTAAAGTAATTAACACAGAAGAGGACGGTACACTGCTACAGATGGATCTGGATTGCAGATGAGCGAACGTGCTCGTAACGAGCACTGTACCGCTCGGCTCCCCTGCGCTCACATGGGCGCAGGCAGCCGCTTCCGTCGGGTGAGGAGGACGGAAGCGGCTGCCTGCGCCCATGCGAGCGCTGGGGAGCCGAGCGGTACAGTGCTCGTTACGAGCACGTTTGCTCATCTCTAATCTGGATAGACTGGAGGCTTGGCAAATGAGGTTTAACACTGACAAATGTAAGGTTATGCATATGGCAAGGAATATCCATCTATCAAAGTTCATTATTTTTTTTCTGTGATTTATAGTACATTTTCTGACAAGCTATCGAGCACTTAACTCTGCCCTCCCACATTTGGACTGTTGGAGCGCTCCTCTCTATCCAGTTCTTCATAATACACCTCCTTGCTTGAAACAATAGTTTCCTTATTACGGTAGTTCTTGCGTTTTATCATTTCCTTTATCCCCCATATTTCCCAAAATACACATCTCAAACCTCATAGGAACATCTATATAGTGATAGTTTGTTATTTGTATAAGTACCTCTTGCCAGAAATTTGTATATGGTATCCATAGTAAATGCACATCATCCACCCCTACTTCACATTTTTTACATTTAAATACCTTATTTCTGTAGTACTTAATCAATTTCGCAGCAGAATTGTCCATTCGCTGAACCAAAAAAAAAATTGTGTCAATCTATGAGCAGGATTTAAGGATATTTTCTTTATTTAACTTAAAGGGGTTGTCCGGGTTCAGAGCTGAACCCGGACATACCTTTAAATTCACCCAGGCAGCCCGCCTGAACAGGGCATCGGAGCATCCTATGCTCCGATGCCCTCCTTTGCCCTGCGCTAATTAGCGCAGGGCAAAGGCATTTAGCCCGGTTCCGGTGACGTACCGGGCTCTGCCAGGCGGAGGCTTTCGCCTGGCAGTGAGCCCGGTGACGTCACCGGAGCTGATTGGCGGACTTTAGTGCTGCCCTAGCCAGTAAAACGGCTAGGGCAGCGCTAAAGCCGGCCCATTACCATGACGTCACAGAACTCACTGCTGGGCGGAAGCCTCCGCCCGGCAGTGTGTTATGTAAATAAAAGAACCCTTGCCCTGCGCGATCCATGAGATGCTCTGATGCCCTGTTCAGGCAGGCTGCCTGGGTGAATATAAGGGTATGTCCGGGTTCAGCTCTGAACCCGGACAACCCCTTTAAGGTTTTTTTTTTTTTTTTTTTTTTTCCCCAGCTTTCTGGATCTGTAAAATCCACTATCCCTTCCCATTTCCCCTCCAATTGTAATGAAATCTTTGATTTCCTTTGTTTTAGTAAAGTATTATTTATTGAGATCCTTTTCTTCCCATCTGCTAACTTTTTAAGCTTCTTTAAAGAGTTTAAGTTCGAAAATACCTATCCTACCTAGCTGGCAAGATGTAACATTCCAAACAGTTCTTTAACTGCCCTGCCAGGAAGTATAGGTTCAGATCAGGAACCGACAACCTGCCTTGCCCTTCTGGCAAGTTGGAGTTTCATTCGAGGTCTCCACCCCCTCCATATCCGCTCAGTAATTAAACTCTCTAAAATTTTAATCTCCTTTGGTATCTCTATCAGTGAGTTCCATAATACATTAATCATAGGAAGTAAACACATTTTTATTAAGGATATTCTTCCTGCCATAGAAAAGGATAGTTTTTTCCAAGTCCATATCTTATCTCTAACTGTGTTTATTAATGGTATCACGTTTAGTTTTATGTAATCTTGGGGACACCGCAATACCCTTACCCCCCAAATACTTTATATTTTCACCCTCCTTTTTGATTTCCAGGGGCCTGGGAGTAAAATTTCCTATTTGGTCCAAGGGAATACAAGCCGACTTATTCCACTTTATATTTAACCCAGCCAACTTCCCATAATTCTCAAATACTTCAAAGATACGATTCAAGGATTCATGAGTACCCACATATAACATCAAATCATCTGCATACAATGAAATCTTTTCTTCTACATGGTTCCCGTATTTAAACCCTATTATCTCTTATTCTTGTCTTATTAATGATGCTAAAGGTTCCAATGCAATGGCAGATAAAAGTGGGGATAGGGGACAACCCTGCCTAACTCCTCTCTGAATTTTAATCTGACACCTCACCATTCACTAGTATTCTAACTTTAAGGCCCCATTCAGACGACCGTGTTTCACGGCCGTATATGGGCCGTGAAAGACCAGCCTGTACTGCCCCAGAGGACGGGAGCGCACAACGTAATTGGTTGCTATGACGCCGTGCGCTTCCTGAGGCCGCCGCCGTACAGTGAAACTTAATCCATGAGATCAAATTATTCCCAAACCCCATTTTTTTCCAATGTAGTGACCAGGAATGGCCATTCCATTGTATCAAAGGCTTTCAATGCATCTATTGAAGCAACCAGTCGCTGGCCACTATTTATTTATTACTCCTGTATGTTAATACATTATGTCCTGGTCTCTGTGGCACAGGCTGTGGGTAGGACAACACTATTGTACCCTAACGGCAGGATTATCTTACCTTACAGTCCTGGGATCCTTTCTAGGTTCCCAGGGCTGCCTGCAGAGGGCTTAACCAGCCTCAGATCAGAGGGGGAAATCCTCCTGATCAAGCCTCGATCACAGACAGTGGCTTGGCGCTATTTCTAATCCAGGCTGTAGAACAAAAGGCTGCTGTAAGAACTGGCACTGTTAGTTACAGTTTGTTGATAGCGCAGGAGTGGGTGGGTGGTCATTTAAGGAGTTTATAAACCATGATGTTTAGGCAAGCCAAAATAATGTTCAGGCAAGCCACTGTACTGCTCGGATCCCCTGCGCTTGAATGGCCGCAGGCATCCGAATCTGTCCTCATCTGACTAAGTCAATGGGGGAGGATCCGTTTGGTATGACACACGAGTGTGTCATACTAAACGGATCCGTCCTCACTGACTTGCAGCCGGGTGAGGAGGACGGATCCGGATGGCTGCTGCCATTCAAGCGCAGGGGATCCGAGCAGTACAGTGCTCGTTATGAGCACTTTCGCTCAACTCTAGTCCTTAAATATCAGAAATAAGGGTCTGGCTATGACATTACTTAATTCTCTTAGGATACGGGGGTGTATGCCATCCGGTCCTGGCGATTTGTCTATTTTAATCTTTTTAAGACGCCGCTGTACTTCTTCCTGGGTCAGACAGGGCACTTTTAATGGGGAATTACTTTTATATTCTGCATTTAATCTGACAGTTTATTTTCCTCAGTGAATACAGTGGAGAAAAAAAATATTTAATAGCTTTGCTTACTCATCGCTCTCTACAACTCCCCCCTCACTACTCTGTAAGGGGCGACACTCTCAGATTTATACTTTTTAGTATTTATATAATTGCAGAACATTTTAGTGTTAGTTTTACTCTCTTTGGCGATTAATCTCTCAGTCTCTAGTTTGTCTGCTTTTGTGTTTTACATATTCTATTTTTTTTCCTTATAGGTTTTCAGTGCTTCCTCGCTCCCCTCCTGTTTTAGCGATTTTTAAATGCCATTTATTGCTTTCTTTACAGTTTTATTTATCCATTGTTTTTTCTTGTTATTTAACCTTTTATTCCCATAAGGTATGTACCTCTCACAATTAAATATTAGCTTTTAAAAATATCCCATTTTGTGGCTGTATTTTTATTTTTGAGGACTTTGTCCCAGTTAGTTAGGCCTCTGGCCTCTCTTAGTTGGCTAAATTTAGCTTTTTTTGAAGTTTGGTATTTTTGTTCCTCCCTGAAGAAACACTCTTTTGAATGACAGTTGGGAGGTTATTATATTATGGTCACTATTTCCCAGGTGTCCCCCAACCTGCACATCTGTTGTTCTGTCAGGTCTATTGGTTAATACTAAGTCCAGTATGGCCGTCCCTCTAGTCGGGTCCTGAACCAGTTGGGAAAGGTAATTAATTGTCTTTGGTTATTGCCAAGAACCTGTTTCCTTTATGAGATATACAGGTTTCAGTTTCCCAGTCTATATCTGGGTATTTGAAATCCCCCATAATTACAACCTCATTATGATTTGCCGCCTCATCTATTTCATTAAGAAGTAGATTTTCTGTTGACTCTGGTATATTAGGTGGTTTAAAATAAACTCCTATTGGTATTTTATTATTGTTTTTGGCTCCACGTATTTCTACCTACAGTGACTCCACATGTTCATGTCCCTCACTTATATCTTCCTGGAGTGTGGGCTTTAGACAGGACTATACATAAAAGCAGATCCCTCCCCCTCTCCGGTTTTGGCCATCCTTTCTAAACAGATTGTAACCCTGTACATTAACTGCCCAGTCATAGCTATCATCCAGCCATGTCTCAGTTATTCCCACTATGTCATAGTCCTCCTCACACATCACTAATTCCAGTTCACCAGTTTTATTAGTCAGGCTTCTGGCATTAGTGTACATACAATTAAGAGGTCTATGTATATTTTTTACCCCACTTTTCAAATTACTATTAACTGTAAAGTGAATATCCGGAGTTTTTGGGTTACTTTGATGTTTTTCCCAGTCTTCTCCCTACATTCCTCACTAATCCCAACCCCCACTAACCCCCCACTTTTCCTTCCTATGACCCACTCTCTATCCACACTATCTACCCCCTTATTAGTATGGGCACTCACCCTCCCCCCAGATCCTAGTCTAAAAGCTCCTCCAGCCGTCTAACTATTTTTTCCCCCAGGGCAGTTGCACCCTCCCAATTAAGGTGCAGCCCGTCCCTACTGTAGAGTCTGTAGCCGACAGAGAAGTCGGCCCAGTTCTCCATGGACCCAAACCCTTCCTTCCTGCACCAGCTTCTGAGCCACTTATTTAACTCCCTAAGCTCCCGTTGTCTCTCTAGTGGCGCTGGCAGTATTTCTGAAAACACTACCTTGGAGGTCCTGGACTTGAGCTTCTCTCCTAGTTCCCTAAAATAATTTTTAAGGACTTTCCATCTCCCTCTGACTTTGTCATTGGTGCCAATGTGTACCATGACCGCCGGGTCTTCCCCAGCCCCACCCAGCAATCTGTCAGTCTGATCCGCGATATGCTGAACCCGAGCATCCGGAACACAACACACTGTTCGGCATTCACAATCTCGGCGACAGATGACCCTGTCTGTACTCCTAATAATCGAGTCCCCTACCTCCAGCATCTGTCTGTCCTTTGCTGCTCTCCTTTTTCCATTCTTCCTGCAGCAATCATCCTCCTGGTTTCTAGGAGAAACGGCCTGCTGCAGTGTCGCTGGTCCATGGCTTTTATCCCTAATATCAGCCGAAAAGGCATATTTACTAGGGCGTTCCAGCTCAGGACTAGCCTCCCTAGCGCTTTTCCCTCTACCCCTTCTTACTACATTAA
The DNA here is from genome assembly GCA_900303285.1 of Rhinella marina. Classification (NCBI taxonomy): domain Eukaryota; kingdom Metazoa; phylum Chordata; class Amphibia; order Anura; family Bufonidae; genus Rhinella; species Rhinella marina. The sequence goes on from ONZH01024240.1 coordinate 353,422, forward strand.
CTCAACTGCTGACCTGATAGTCCTGCTCTTGCCCATCTCCATCCTCCTCCTCTTCACTGACCCCAGCCAGTGCCTTCACAGTGAGGTCTAAGTCTCTCTCCAGTTTTTAATGCCCCTAAGTATGTCAAGCTGCTTTTTTTTAGATCCAAGATCTGGGCTTCCAAATATGCAACGTGATTGCATCTAGTGCAAATGTATTCACCCTCGAATGGCTCTTCAAGGCACGCATACATTGCACAAGACACACAGTTAGTAGCATTGTCCATGGAGCACCTGATTAGATGGGGATATACAGTACAGAAAGAAGGTAAATATGCGATAAGATGTGGTTTGCTGTAGCTGGAGGACTAGCTCACATCAAGTTAACACACAAGGAAAATCTTTCCAACCTTACTTTTTTTGCTCCTTGTCTTAAACTCTGCTTCTTTAACTCCACTTATACACAGCCCACTTACACAGCAAGCCCAATGTCAGAGCCTCTTTAAATGCATCTAAATAAATTTAGCATCTCCGTTATATATTATTACAGTGTATCCTTTTCGTACTGTGTGAGTAGTCTATGCTGCTCTGACATACTACCGGATTGACCTACTTGTTGTATCATGTCAATATCTGTTTATTCTCTGTGAAACTGTACTTAGTTCTATTAATAAACACTAGAATCTCAAGGGCCCTGCGCTGTGCAGTAGCTTAGGCTAGTTTCACACTAGCGGCATGCTCTTCCGGCAGGCTGTTCTGACACTTCACTAAATGTCGTAGTTTTATTCCAGCCGCCTCTCTGCATGTTTGCTGTGCTGCGGCCAGAACTACGGGCCGTCCCCATTATTGTGAATTGGGCCGGAGCAAAGTTCCGCCCGCACGCGTGCACTAGCGGCAGAACTGGTCTGGATCCAATTGGTTCTAGTGTGAAAGTAGCCTTGGGTCCAACTCCAGGATTTTTCTGAATTTATTCTGTGTATTGGGTTTTTCCACATTAAGGCTTCATGCACACAACTGTAATTATCAGATCGGCAAATACAGATATGGTCAGTGTGCCATCCACACTTACATTGGGGACCCATTGTTTTCAATGCTCCAATGCTGTTTTTTTAAAACCGACCTACGGATGCAGAAAGCACATGGATCTATCTGTATGTCCGTTACGCAAAAAGATAGAATGTGTCCTATACTTGTCCTCAAAATGCGGACCATGGTCCCATTGAAGTCGATGGGTCTGCAAAAAATGTGGATGAAACACTGACAACATCCATATTTTGTGAACCGCAAAATGAATATTGTCATGGGGCCTAAGGAAGCCCTTTTCCACAATATACTACCATAGTATCAATAATATGCTTGGGTATAAATAAATTTTTTTTTAAATGATCTTATTTTCAGGAATAAAAAACATTTGTACCTATGAAATTGGCTAACTTGTTGTGTTTGCTCTTGGTAGCTGAAGGCATCTGTTAGGATTGAGCGAATCTACCTTTGGATCATAGATCCAAAGTCGATTTGTTCAAAATCTTCTATGTTAATGCAGTTTCTGTACAGCATTAAAATATATTAGCTCTGTAGAGACAAAGTTCTTCTCGCACAAAGTCGCGCAAAACTTTGGTGGATTTCTACTGTATTCATATCTACGTATTTAAAATAGGAATCTGAAGTGGGCTTTGGTATTGGCTGGTACCTTGGTTCTAGAGCCCACTTTGGATTTTCTATTTTAAATTGTTTTTAAAGGGAACCTGTCATCAACGTTATGCTACCCTCACTCAGAGCAGCATAAAGTAGTGAAAGATGTGCTGATGTCAGCGGTGTGTCACTCATGAGCTAAAAGTGGTTGCTGAGAACCAGCATCATAATCACTGCAGCACAGGCCTTGAAAAGAGTCATGGTTATTCCTAATCTCCTGCTCTCCCGCCCATCTGCTGATGACTGGCAGTCAATTGACATGCCAAGAATCTCTAAATCTGCGTGCCAGGTATATTCCTCCATGGAAAAAATAGCAACATGTACATGATATTTGTCAAATGCATTAGGGAAGTCTTCAGACCCTTTCACTTTTTTCACATTTTCAGAACACTCGTTCATCTGAAAGGGGCCTTAACCCCATCCCAACGTGGGATGTGACTTCAGCCCCAGGTACTGCGCACTGATCAGGGGCTCAGCAGTCACTGACAGCCAAACCCCTCTGTATATGTCAGCATCTGTGAAAACACTAATGCTGGTGCTTTAACCTAATGTATGACGCGGTTAGTGGAGGCAGGGGGCTCACTCCCCTTCGGGTCCCCGCGCTGCGAGACGGGGACCCGATGGCTGTGAAGGCAGCCCAATGCCTTCCACAGGCATAGGAGCTGACTCCTACGGAAGCCTGTGAGACCCAGCCCCCTGGGTCTCAAAGTCAAGCAGGCTGTCAGTGTATTTTATACTAGTAATTACACTAGTAATACACATGGGCTCTCAGGAAATGGCAACACAAAAACAAGATATTTTTATTTTCAAAACAATGCTTTTACTGTGTAAATAGGCATATTAGGTATTACCACATCTGTAACAACCGGCTCTATAAAAATATCACTTGATCTACCCTGTCAGGTGAACACTGTAAAAATAAATAAAAACTGCCAAAACAGTTTTTTTTTTTGGTCACCTCGCCTTACAAAATGCGCAATATCGAGTGATCAAAAATTCATGTCAAAATAGTACAAATGAAAATGTCACCTCATCCCGCAAAATAATTAACACCCAAATAAGACAGTTGCCCAAAAAATAAAAACCAATTGTGCCTGTAAACCAATCCATCAAAGTCTGCGCTGCAAAAGCTATATGGCACTCCTTCCCTTCTGAGTCCTGCCATGTGCCCCTACAGCAGTTTACCACCACATATGGGGTGTTGCTGTATTCAGAAGAAAATGGGTAACAAATTATGGGGTGCTTTTTCTCCTGTTACTTCTTGTGAAAATGAAAAGATTGGGGCTAAAGCAACATTTTATTGGAAGAAATTACATTTTAATTTTTACAGCCAAGTGTTTTTAAATTCTGTGAAACCGCCTATGGGGTAAAAGTGCTCAGTACACCCCTTAAATTCTTTCAGGGGTGTAGTTTCCAAAATGGGGTAACCTTTTGAGGGTTTCCACTGTAGGGGTACCTCAGGGTCTCTTCAAATACAAAATGGTGCCCAAATACCATTGTAGCAAAATCTGCCCTCCAAAAACTGTATGGCGTTCTTTTTCTTCTGACCACTGCCTTGTGCCCCTACAGCAGTTTGCCACCACGTATAGGGTATTTCTGTAAACTGCTAAATCAGAGTAATATATATTGAGGTTTATTTTGCTCTTAACCCTTGCTGTGTTGCAAGAAAAACATGATTAGCAGAATTTTTTTTTTTCAAAATTTCACCTCCATTTTCCTTTAATTCTTGTGGAACACCTCAAGGGTTAACAAAGTTTGTAACATCAGTTTTGAATAATTTGAGGGGTAAAGTTTCTAAAATCGGGTCATTTCTATTACGTAAGCTCTGAATTGGTGCTTAAAAAATGGTTTTGGAAATTTTCTTGAAAGTTTGAAAAAATTACTTCTAAAATTCTAACGTCCTAAAAAAAATTGTGACATTTACAAAATGATGCCAACATAAAGTAGACATATGGGAAATGTTGATTGATAACTTTTTTATGAGGTATACTATCTGTCTTAAAATTCTAATTTAGAAAATTTTGGATTTTTTTTTCAATAAAAGTAAAATATATTAACTCAAATTTACCACTGTCGTGAAGTACAATGTATCACAATAAAACATGTCAAAAGTGACATGTCAGATTTGCAAAAAATTGGCCTTGGCAGGAAGGTGGAAACACGCATGAGGTAGAAGGGGTTAAAAAAAATAAAACAATGCCCCTTCTGAGCCCTGCTGTGTGCCCATGCAGTAGATTACAACCTCATATGGGATGTTTCTGTAAACTAAAGAATCTGGGTAATATTGAGGTATGCTTTGCTGTTAACCCTAGCTGTATTACACAAAAAGTGGATTAAAATGGAAAATCTGCCAAAAAAATGAATTTTTGAAAATGTACCTGTATTTTTAATTCTTGTGGAACATACTTTTAATGTTTGTAAAATCAGTTTTGAATAATTTGAGGGGTGTAGTTTCTAAAATGGGGTCATTTATGGGTGGTTTCTATTATGTAAACACCAATAAAGTGACTTCATAACGGAATTGATCTTTACAAAATTGGTTTTGGAAATTTTCTTAGTGCTTCTAAATGCTAAACTTTCTAATGTCCTAAAAGAGAGAAATTCATATGTAAAAAAATTATATTTTTCAAATTTTCTGTATAGGTGAACCATATCAACTCAAATTTACCACTAACATTTAAATATAATGTGCCATAAGAAAATGGTCTCAGAATCGTTTGGATCAATAAAAGCGTTCCAAAGTTATTACTACATAAAGTGAGACTTGTCATATTTGCAAAATTTGTCCTAGTCAGGAATGTGAAAAATGCAGGGAGGGATTGTTGAGAATTAAAGGGAACCTGTCACCTAAAAAATACCTTCCAAGCCGCCAGCATTACCTTAAAGTAGCCAGTAGTAGGTTTCTAAAGCTCCTTTTCTTCCTCCGGTCAGCTGTGCCAAAATCTTGAAAAATAAACTTTAATCCTCTGAATTTGCTATGTCACAGCAGAGTTTGAAGTCAAGGGGGCAGCGGCCTCCTTGCTTCAAGTCAGGATAACCGCGCCCCCTTTCCCTGCCCCTAAGCCTCTGATTGACAGGCAGTTCACTAAAGCCGTCTGAAGTCTCGCGCATGCGCCGACGTCTCTATTCCCTCGATGTGCGCTGAGCATTGAGCCGATGCGCAGGCGCGGGAATAGAGATCGCGATGTACTAGTCTTCAGGCAGCTTTGCTGTCAATCAGAGGCTTAGGGGCAGGGAAAGGGGGCGCGGTTATCCTGACTTGAAGCGAGGAGGCCGCTGCCCCCTTGACTTCAAACTCTGCTGTGACATAGCGAATTCAGAGGATTAAAGTTTATTTTTCAAGATTTTGGCACAGCTGACCGGAGGAAGAAAAGGAGCTTTAGAAATCTACTACTGGCTACTTTAAGGTAATGCTGGCGGCTTGGAAGGTATTTTTTAGGCGACAGGTTCCCTTTAAAGTAATAGTTTTAGGAGCTGGGATTGTTTTCATAAATCTTGGAATTATTTCATTCCCTGAGCTCCTAATTCACCATTAATCCTATTAAAGGGAACCTGTCCCTTCCAAAAACCATCCCAAGCTGCCAGCAGTACCTGAAAGTAGCCAGCAGTATGTTTCTGATGATCATTTTCTTCCTGAAGGCAGTGACTGACAGCCGGCAGTTCAACAAAGCCAGCCAAACTCTCGTGTATAAGTGCTGGCTACTCTCAGGTACTGCTGGCAGTTTGGGATGTTTTTTGGAGGTGACAGGTTCCTTTTAATTTACATATTCTATAGCGGGTAAGATTTAGCCAGAATAAGTGCTAGTGGCTTATTTCATAATTTATTTTTTATTTTTTTTTATTTTTTTACCAGTAGGTGTTCAAAATGCCTGTAAACATTCCTAAATCTCCAGCATGAAAGATGAAAAGCACTATCTAATGAATAAAAACATCATTAGCAAAAAATTCTTCTGTGTTCTGGGTTTCATCTTTCCTATAGACTTTCAGCTAACATCTGGAGCTGAGATTTTTACTAGAAAAAATGCAAAAGTGCAGATAAATGCCAGGACAGAGCTTTGTATGAAAACACCCTAATTGTGAATAGTATTGTTGGCTCTGGAATCTAGTTTTTGTTAATCAGAATGGATTTGCTGTCAATGTCCTGAATTTACAATGGTAGAATGAACGCCTGCACTTTCATCTTGTAAATCACAGACTCTCCTCCAGTGATGGACAAAGGCAGATTTTCAGGCCTTGTGTTTGCAGAGGGCTGAATCTCAACACAGACTTGAAGAGGGAGCAGCTGCGAAGTCACCACAAGGATGAGCGAATGAATGACAGAAGACTCGCTGTAATTGACAGTCTTCATCCAGGGCTCTCCCTGCCATTGGCAAGGCAACCCAGACAGCTTTCCATAGGACAACTGGCAGCCTGCCGACATGTGGTCATTGACTGCTCATCAGGGACACATCCCTTAGCAACAGCCATGAGGATGAATAAGAAAATGGGCAGGGTGCCAGGTTTAATGTGTGGACCCCCACCTAGCTCTATCATGAGATTATCCTTCATCTATTGAATACATTTCACAGCAAATTCTTACTTGAATATATTAAGTTTTTGATTACTTCAGATAAGATAACATATAATTTCTAATTCAGAATAAAAAAATATCTACAATATGAATAATAGGTCTAGGTTGTATGTATGCACATATGTTATCCATTGTATATACACATCCAGGCATCTGGTAAAAGAAATTCATTTTATGCAGGTGCAGACTGCTTTAAAGGGAACCTGTCATCTCCGAAACACCCCCTGAACTAGAGTAAGTGTTGTATAGTGTAAGTGATGCTGAATCCGAATATGTAAGTTTTATCTTCATACTCGCTTCCATTCTGATGTTGTGCTCCCACAAACCTGCAGTAAAATGCACTCACTGGACTCCAGTGCTCACTCACATAATGGAGAGGACTCAAAGAAGAGTCCAGTCAATGCATTTTACTGTTGGTTTGTGGGAGCACAGTGTTGGAATGGAAGGGAGTATGATAAAAACTTGCATATTTGGATTCAGCATCACTTACACTGTACAACGCTTATTCGTTTCGGAGATGACAGGTTCCCTTTAAAGTGATAGTGGTGTGGATGCTGGTATCAGTGTGTGGCGATGTAATTAGCGCCATTTATTGTAAATTTGTTATAGGCTAGATAACATTAAGAAGATTCTGGCTCGCTGCTTAACAATGGAAAGGTGGGCAGGTGGTGATGTCACCAGATGTGTCCATCAGCTGCCAGAGGAACAATGTTTAAAATTCGCTCTTATTGCCACGATACCTCCAGATGCCTGTGGAAAAAAGGAAGTCATAGCTCTTCAGCCCTAATGTCATACATAAAGAGGCTGTTGATTTGTGTTTTCCAAGAAACCAGTTAGGGCTTGTTCACACTTCAGTTATTTGATCAGTTATTTCCATCAGTTATTGTGAGCCAAAACTAGGAATGGAGACTCCACAGACATGGAGTATAATGAAAAAGATCTGCACCTATTCTGTGTTTTTGACCCGCACCTGGTTTTGGCTCACAATAACTGATGGAAATAACTGATCAAAAAACTGAAGTGTGAACAAGCCCTTAAAGGAAGTGTGTCACCAAAATGATTTTTGCCAGTTAAAACCAGATGGCAAAACAAACCACTTTCTTATTTTTCCTGAACATGATTATGGGGGCTGCCATCTTGCCTGAGCTGTTCTTAACCGCATTTAGAAAACATTTAAGGAATTGCTTTATAGCATCCACTATGGGCCATAGATGGGTCAGGAGGGGACCTCAGTGACTAATGTGGGAGTTTTTTAGGCATGGTCTGTGACCTATACAGAGATCATTTTATAAGCAAGGAGTAGCTAAACTTTGTCAGTCATTTATTGTGAATGGAGGGTCCTGTGTTATCTTTACACAGAGTTGATATACATGATATCTATACATGGCATACATCGGGGGCTAATGTCTGTGATCAGCGGTAATGCCAATCTCAGACATTTAACCTCTCACATGCTGGGGTCAAATGTGACCACAGCATCTGAAAGACAAAAAACCCAGAAGTGCGCTTTCAGGGCAAGAATGCTTCCCCTTGGCTGGGAACAGGCAAGGTGTTCCATTGAAGTAGCAAGCCAGAGCCTTTACTAGGCTTCTAGGCCTATTACTGGTAAATTCCAATGCAGGCCTGCAGGTGGCAGCTCTGCAATGGAATATACCAATCTTCCCCAGTCGTATCCATGACAGCACATCCTGAGAGACTGACTTTCCTCTGATAGGACAGGAAAAACCCAGAGAAATTCCTTCCCTCCACCACCAGTGTTTTTCCTGTCCTGCTAGAGGAAGGAAGTTTCAGAGAGGTGCTGGGAGACCCTCTGGGTTTTCTGGCAGAACTTATTTTTTATTTTTATTATTTTATGGAGTTGCTTACTTTATCATGCTGGGGGTCGAATCCAGGGTCTGGCTCTCCCTTCCTCCATCAAGGCCTGTGCCCGGGATCCAACTGTAGGGTCCCCGGTTAAGTTCCCTGTTTTGGCGGGCCAGGTGGGTTTAATGCACAGAGGCATGGGTGGCTGGAGCAACGCTATGACTCGATTCCCTCCAGCTGCCGGGTGGTAATGTCAGACGCGGGGGGGATGTGGCCGACCATACTGACGTCAAGTCTGGAGTCCCAGGCCCTAGCGCAGGCAACATGGAAATAAAGTGCAGGGCTGGGGGAAACATGGTGTCCGGCACCATACAATCTCTGCTGAGAGAGCAGCAGCAGCTAAAGCACCGCCAACGTGGACGGGACTACAGGAATGAACACGCCGGGCTCGGGACAGGATCCTGCCACTGTACAAGGAACAGCGAGTAGCCTGACTTCAGGCCCCCTCTTGTGCTGAATAACCTGCTGTGGCTCCTCCTCTAATAAATTAAAATCCAGGAAATGTGGGTTATGCGTAAAATGTTTACCTTCATCTGGGTCTAAGCCCCTTTGTAAAGAATGTACAGCTAAAGTTATTAAAGGGGAATCTTCTAGTTTCTTGGAAGATATAAGACTTCTTGTAAAAGAAGATCTAAGAAGAAAAGAAGCTCTATCTTCAGCCTCCCCCGCCAGTTTACAGGGAAACTCTAAACTTGGATAGTGATTGTGTACCCGGACTTGTCTGATCCTGAGGTTATTTGAAAACCTCTTGATTCAGATGAAGATAATGAGTATAAAAGGTTCTTATTTAATCCGGATGATATTCAGGAACTTATTAAAGCAATCTGAGCAACTAACAAAATGGAAATTCCTAGGAAACCGAAATCCATACAGGAAGAAATTTTTGGGGGCTGGGGGAGATACCCAGATCTGTATTTCCAGTGCTTGATAATGTTCAGAAATTAATTAGAGCAGAATGGCAGAAACCAGAAAAGGGTTCCTTTATCCCCAGGGTAATTAAAAGACGCTACCCATTTGAGGAGGAGGATTGCACTAATTGGGAAACTATCCCTAAGGTGGACACACCCGTGGCAAAAGTGGCTAAGCACACAGTACTTCCGTTTGAAGATGCAGCCCAGCCAAAAGACCCCATGGATAGAAAAGCAGAGAGTCTTCTAAAAAGGACCTGGGAAGCCACAACAGCATAACTGAAACCGGGAGTAGCTGTGGCCTCTGTAGCCTGCACTCTAAATGTTTGGCTAGAACAGTTGAAGCTTCACTTAGTGAATAAGATCCTGAGGGACCAGATATTAGGTAGCCTACCACTACTAAAGATGGCAACAAGTTTTTTAGCTGATGCCTCAGCAGAGTCTGTTCGCCTTTCTGCCCGCACGCACAGCAGTACTATCCAATACCATACAGAGAGTACTTTGGTTGAAAGCCTGGTCGGGGGACATGGCATCTAAAAATAAGTTAATTTCCCTACCCTTCCACAGCCAATATGTATTCGGTCCAGATCTTGACAAGATCTTGTAGAATGCCACTGACAGAAAAAAGGGGTTTCCGGAGGACAGGTCGCGCTTTAAGACCCAGTTTTTTCTGTGACAAACAGTACCATCGTGATGAAAAACAAGGAAAAAGAAAGGCAGGAAGGTGGAGCTATGCAAAGGGAGGGGGGGGAGGTAAAGTTTTCTCTTTAATCCCAATAAGGGGAAAACCTCCTCCGCCCAGAAACAATGATGCGATCCAGGGGGGGGGGTACTCAGCTACTTTGTAGACATCTGAGAGCAGACCATGTCAAATCCTTGGATAATTGACATAATAAGAGAAAGGTATCAAAAAGAACTTCAGTCTCCTCCCCCTCAAAAGTTTGTGGAAACTGTTCTCCCTCCCAGTCAACAACCCTACCTCAAGCATAGCAGAACAGTCAGGAGCGATAAAACCTGTCCCTCAGGTAGAACAGGGCACAGGTCATTATTCCAGACTCTTTATTATAAAAAAAAAAGCCAAACGGAAAATTCAGGACTATAATAAATCTAAAACCTCTAAACAAATTTGTCTTCAAAATGGAGACAGTCAAGTCAGCCGTAAAGTTAATTCGGAGAGGGGCGCTAATGGCCACGTTAGACCTAAAGGATGCCTATTACCACATCACAATCCATCCCAGATCCAGGTGCCTTCTTCGGTTTGCAGTCCCACTAAGGGGGTCACACTCGTCATTTCCAGTTTACCTGTCTTCCTTTCTAAATCTCGTCAGCCCCCAGGATATTCACCAAGATCATAGCCGAAGTGGTGATAAGCCTCAGACAGCAGGGCATTCTAATAATACCATACTTAGATGACCTGTTGATAATGGCAGACAACAAAGAATTTCTCCAGGCTCATCTACAGACTGTCATATCTCATTTTCACACCTTAGGATGGATAATAAATTGGTGGAAGTCCAGCCTGGTACCAGAAAGTCAAAAAATATTTCTGGGGATTTTGCTAGATTCCCATCTTCAGAGATCGTTTCTCCCTGCTCAAAGGATTCAGATTTTAAAAGACAAAATACACTAATTCCAGAAAAGACAAGGGAAGGCATGAAGATTTTAGGAACCCTGTCCTCATGTATAACATCAATAGCTTGGGCTTAGTTCCATATGAGACCCCTTCAGCAACTTATTCTCAAAAGTTGGAACAGGTCTTAGGTGACCCTGAAACAAAAGATCCTGACCAAGGAAGTCAGAAATTCTCTGAATTGGTGGCGGCAGAACAAGAACCCAGAAAACGGAGTATTCTGGGAACATAAGACTGCCATTTCCCTAGAAACAGAGGCATTCTCTTGGGGCTGGGGAGCTCACACAGACCAAGAAGTATTCCTGGGAACCTGGACCAATACCATAAGACCTTTTTCATCCAATTACAAGGAACTAAGAGCAATGTGGGAAGCCTTGAAAAAGTAACTTTAAAAAGTGACATGTCCTAATCCGTTTGGACAATTCGACGGCAGTGGCATTCATTCAGAATTGAGAAGCAACAAGACACAGCCATCTGCAAAACCTGTTCCACCTAATCTTCAATTGGGCAGAAAAGAATGTAACATCCCTTTCAGCAGTACACCTGAAGGGAACACTAAATATAAAGGCAGATTTTCTCAGCAGACGGGCTCTCGATCCGGGCAAATGGTCTCTCTCTCAGGAAGACTTCCAATTGATCACGGATCAGTGGGGAACACAGACTCTGGACTTTTTTACCTCAAAAGAAAATCACAAAGTACCTTTATTTTTTTTCTGTAGTTCTGTAGAGGGATGTGGGTCTCCGATATTACTATGACAGCCTGAGGCCTACTGAAGCTTTTCAGGGCCTGCTAAGCTGTGCATGAGGCACAGCTCAGCAGCGAGTGTGTCAAAATCCTGTTCACCCTAATAGATTTCTGTTGGGGTGAATAGGACCAGGGATCAAAAGAGGGCTAAAGTTATTAGATAAAAAGTTTTAAAAAATACAAAAATATTAAGTTTGAATCATTCCCCTTTCCCAAATTTAAATATAAAAATGTATAGATAATAATAAAAAAAACATATTAGGTATTGCCGCATCTGAAAATGTTCGAACTATTAAAATATTTAAAACATTTCCTGTGCGGTGAATGCCATAATGGAAAAAAAAAAAAGAAAAACACATGATTCGCCATTTATTTTAATCAACCTGGAGTGGCTAATTGGAGCAAGGACCCACCCAACTCTCCCTGCTCCGAGCAGCCAGGCCCTTCTAACCAGGTTTTTGATAAAAACCCTTACAGACAGAAAACCTAGTTTTCCCTGCTGCTTCAATTCCCTGGCGAATCCCTGGCGTCTCCTCCTCCCTGTACTGATGCTATGCAATTTGCATAGCGCGCGCCGGATCTTCACAGGGGCGCAGCGGGCCAACGGAGCTGCGCCCCGAAAAAATTGTAAGTGCCCCCAACTCCCCGGCCCATGCCCTGTAAAAACTGCTAGTTAGTTAGCAGTGTGAGGATGCATGAAAGGTCCTCTTTAAAATATTGGTGGAGTACAGTAAGAAAGGTATCCTCCCAGATCCGTACAGCATGCTTCTTTTGTTCCTGGCTCTGTCTCCAACAATGCTTTAGCGCTGCTGTAAATTTGTACCAGTAACCTCTATCCTTCGCAAGGTGAATATAAATTACAAATGGGCTTCCCTGTCAAATGTATAATCTAAAGGAACAGAACCTCCTATACTGCCAGCTCTCTGGAAGAAGGCCTTCTTTTTTTTTATTTTTTTTTTATTGAACTGGGATTCATACGGAGACTGTAGCCTCTCCTCCAACTGGGAACTCCCCATCTCATGTCGCTCAGGACTGGACAGTAGTGTGTAAAAGCGGCCGTCATTCCTTAAAGGGGTTGTCCGAGTTATGAAAAGAAAATATAGCACTGTAAATCTGATGGGCAGGAATATATAACTAAGTTAAGCAAGTTTTAGGCAAAAAAAATATTTCCTCATTTCCCTGGTTCTCTTCTGGCCCTTTGTTTACCTGCATAAACAACAATCTCTGACCCTCCCACTGCTCTGCAAAGGGAGTGAATACAAGTGCTGCCCTGAGTGACATGTCTGACTGCTAGGATACTCAGCAGCATGTTGTATGTGTAGGACTACAAGTCCCAGCTGTACAGTGACACTGCTGATACACACAGGATCTTCCCCCTATCTGTTCTTGTGCAATACTCTACAGATCTTCTCTAGTCTGTCAGCTCCTGTGCCCAGCATTTGTCTCCTCACTGCCTGCAGCTACTCAGTAAAGCCTTCAGCCCTGAGTCTGTGCTGGCTGAAGGGATGAATGAATCCAGGGAGAAGACACAGAGCAGACGGCAGTGCAGAGGGGCATGGCCAGCATAGTGATGTCGCGTGTACAGACTCTTATCTGCTCTCTCAGGCTTGTGCATGAAACATCAGCAGAGCAGGGAGAGAGCTGACATCACAGGTCATGTTACCCTCAGTGAAATCTGAGAAAGGGTCCGCTGAAGTTAAAGTAAGTGCATTGAAAAACCATTACATTTGCCTAGTTAGAAATACAAAGGATTAAAAAATTACTTGGACAACCCTTTTAACTGCCAGTTATGTGGAATTTTGCAGTACTTCTGTAGTTCCATATAGAGCCCCCTTACTAGCTTCAGTCCTGTTTTTCTACCCTGTATGACCAATAATGCGGTCTGCACATGGTCCTTTTTTTTTTTTCCCCCATAAGCTTTGCTTAAGTCAGGTAAGCCTGATCATTGTTATTTTGTTACTCTTTTTATTCCAACTTTTCAACTTTGAGTGTTTGTATGGTATGTTTTTACAAGGTTCCCCAATCTCTGTTTTACCAGTGGTCCATCTTGGGTCTGTTACTCAATATGCCATTTAGCTATGCTTCACTTAATGTGGAAGGGTTAAACTCCCTCTTTAAAGGCTATGTACATGAACACTTTTTTAAGCCATGTTCTTATCAGTAAGATAAGAACTGAAACATAATAAGTGCTTATAAGGTCAGAGAGCAGAGATAAGGAGCGCGTCCGCTCCCCAAATTACAGAAAAGACAGAAAATCCAGAGGCTTCTTCTAGAGAATCTCTGCTACGTACAGGAAAAAGGGTTCCATATTTTTAATAAAGACCAATTGAAAAAATAATTTGAGCTCAAATGGAGTACAATGCAATCTAAGGCTACTTTCACACTGGCGGCAGGCCTGATCCGGCAGGTGAAGGGTGCTGCCGGATCAGGCCTGCCGCAGTGACATGTGTGGAGCTGGAACCGCGCTCCGGCCCCACACATGTCACACAGTACATACATATACATACACATAAACATACACACACATATAGACATACAAACACACATACATACTTACATGCTCCCCGGCAGGTCTTCGGAGCGTCAGGACGGCTCACACAGGTCACGATTCCCCACAGCGCCCTCTGCTGGGCGCCTGGTGGAATCGTCATCTGACGATTCCACCAGGCGCCCAGCAGAGGGCGCTGTGGGGAATCGTGACCTGTGTGAGCCGTCCTGACGCTCCGAAGACCTGCCGGGGAGCATGTAGGGAGCATGTAAGTATGTATGTGTGTTTGTATGTCTTTATGTGTGTGTATGTTTATGTCTGTATGTGTCTATGTGTACCCGGATCCGTAATGGACTCCATTGAAAGTCAATGGAGGGCGGATCCGGTTACCATTATGGTCACACCAGACGGATCCACCCCCATTGACTTGCATTGGGGGTCATTCCGGATCCGTCTTGGTGCGGATGCCTGGACCGGAGAGCAAACCGCAGCATGCTGCGGTTTGTTCTCCGGTCTGAAGACGGAACGGAATGCTTTCAGGAGCATTCAGTTGTCTTCAGTTCAGTTTTGTCCCCATTGACAATGAATGGGGACAAAACTGAAGCGTTTTATTCCGGTATTGAGCCCCTATGACGGAACTCAATACCGGAATTTTAAAACGCTAGTGTGAAAGTAGCCTAATATATAAAGCTGAGTGTGTGTATGTCCGCTAAAGGAATCCGCACCACTGCAGCTAGAATCACAAAATTTGGCACACATGTACATCAGGTGTCCGGGAAGGTTTTAGAACAGTTTTCAACTCTCCAGGACGTACCGTTCCTGAGATATTACCAAAAAATTCCCTGCAGCTCATTTCTCAGACTGCACAGTGCTGCTGCTGTGTCCATCCAGGCCCTGCGCATGACAGAGGACAGGGAGTCTGAAAGCCAGACCGTCCAGCCTAAAACAAGACCTCTGGCCACCCTAGGGGCAGGCTGATGTTAGGGTGGCCAGATGTCCGGCTTTAGGCTGGACAGTCCAGTTTTCTGGCTACCCGTTCTCCGTCCGACGCAGTGCCTGGACAGACACAGGGATGTCCACCCTTTCAGTAGCTCACACTCAGACAGCTTCTCCTCCGAGGACTGTGACTGTGACGAGGGGACATCCTCTGCGTCTGGAGGAAAGAAGGTTTGTACATAAACATAGAAGAGGATTCTTTACGGTAAGAGCAGTGAGACTATGGAACTCTCTGCCTGAGGAGGTGGTGATGGTAAGTTCACTAAGAGAGTTCAAGAAGGGCCTGGATGTATTTCTGGAGGGTAATAATATTACAGGTTATAGTTACTAGAGATGGGTCGTTGATCCAGGGAGTTATTCTGATTGCCTGACTGGAGTCGGGAAGGAATTTTTCCCCCTAAAGTGAGGAAAATTGGCTTCTACCTCACAGGGTTTTTTTTTGCCTTCCCCTGGATCAACTTGTAGGAAAACAGGCTGAACTGGATGGACAGATGTCTTTTTTCGGCCTTACAAACTATGTTACTATGTCTTCACGGAGCCAGGGGGGCGTGGCCTCATGTTTAGTGGTGTGTCTTCATGGGAACTGGGGGTGCTGTTTCACGTTTGGGGGAATGGCCGGTGAGGTCTGGCTTTCTGGGGTGAAGACAGTGGCCACTCTAGCTGCTGTGGAGGTCACAGTTAAAGGGGCGGGCTTCTGTAGAGGTCACTGTTAAAGGGGCGGGCAGCTGTAGAGGTCACTGTTAAAGGGGCGGGCAGCTGTAGAGGTCACTGTTAAAGGGGCGGGCAGCTGTAGAGGTCACTGTTAAAGGGGCGGGCCGCTGTAGAGGTCACTGTTAAAGGGGCGGGCCGCTGTAGAGGTCTCTGTTAAAGGGGCGGGCAGCTGTAGAGGTCACTGTTAAAGGGGCGGGCAGCTGTAGAGGTCACTGTTAAAGGGGCGGGCAGCTGTAGAGGTCACTGTTAAAGGGGCGGGCCGCTGTAGAGGTCACTGTTAAAGGGGCGGGCCGCTGTAGAGGTCACTGTTAAAGGGGCGGGCCGCTGTAGAGGTCACTGTTAAAGGGGCAGGCACTGTAGAGGGCACTCTCGATAACTTTTAACGACACACACACACACAAACAGTAAAAGAAATAAATTAAATATACCCGGGCGAAGCCGGGTCCTTCAGCTAGTAATAAAATAAAATGTCCTCCAAAGGTGTCCATACCCTTTAAGCATAGTTAGTTCTGGAAGAAGTCCATTAGTTTGCTGTGTAATATAATCTACGCTTACGAGATTCACTTTGTTCACAATAATCACTCCAAAGGTACCCACCCCAAATGTTCACGTATTTTCAATGCCTCTGATCCATTGAAAGAAAAAGGAGTACTCATTGCAATTATACTGTAGTGTTCTCTTCTTGTTATACCTTAAAAGTTTCTTTTGCAGAATATTGAGAATCCTTGATAGACTTAAAAAGTGTACTTTGATCATAGGTGGAGATTAAAACTCTGCATTAGATCCTTGAGTGTACTCCTCCTCAGCCTTTAAAGCCCCGTCGGCTATAATTCCTTTACTACATGAGTTATACAACCCTGTTGGTGCCTATGTGATTCCAAAATGAATTTTACCTTTCTCACATCTCACAGCTGTCTTACTCTAGAATAGATCTTTTTCTGTTGGAATGTAATTGGTTGCTCAATGTCTCATGAGTTGAGATCAGGACTTTAACATGGTCAGATCATGCTCCAATCTAGATTACCATGGCAGAAGGTCTTCTGGCCCATCTTCCTTCATCTCCATGGAAGATTGAGTATATACTGTCCCACCTGAAAACCATAGCAGTCTGGAGTCAGAACTATGTAATTACTTAGACTTCAACCTTAACTCTGTTACCAGCGTGCTTTCTGTTTGGGCAGCACACAAGGCTTTTATGAGGGGTATTTGTATAAAAGCATGCTGCCAAGCTAAAAAGAAATGTAGGCGGGACCTTAATTTACTATTCTCTCAAAATTGCACATCTAGTATGTTATCTGACTTGTCTATAGACTGTACAGCACTTAGAACTCATTTGACTCAAAAATTCGACTTTCTAAGCACATGATAATTCTTTTTATTAGTGAAACAACTAAAAGGCTCCAGGGCCAAAGGAAAGAATTCTTTTTTCTTCGATGGGCATGGGAATAAAATACACCACCCTCTGAAGATCAGTTCGCCCTGTATTATTTTTCCCTTTTCTTTCCAAACTGAAAGAAATACTCTGCAGCCTACTGATGCATAGATTTCTGCATTTTTTGGAAATGTTTATTTACCATGACTATCTAAACGACAACTAGAGTCATTATTCCTCCCTGTTTCTGCAGATGAAGTTTCTCAGGGTGCATCATTTTTGAAGGGCTTCAAGCCCCTTGATCTGGGTGGGTTCTATAGAAAATACAGTTCTATCCTTGCTCTTCATGTGTTAAAGAAAGCGATTGAGACTGGTCATTTCCTCTGGAAATGGGAGACGTGCTTATTGTGACACTACCCAAGCCTGGCAAAGAGACAAAGCTTCCTTCAAATGTCTGTCCTATTGCGATTTTGAACACTGAGGTTGAATATATTATGTGATCTTGCCTTCTTTTTTTTTCCTCATCTCTCTCTCATTTTCCTCAGCTTTCTCTGGACCAAGTAGGCTTTATTCTGCTTAAACAGGTTACCAACGGCACTAGGAGATTGATTGCTGATGTTAGTTGGACAACTTCTCTGTTGCACTCACTTGATGCAGAGTAGGTGTTCGACTGGATTCACTTGGGTTTCATGCAGGTGGTTTTGGATAAGTTTGGGTTTAGAGGCTTGATCCAGGCAGCTGTCTTGGCTCTTTATTATTTCCCCTCAGCAAAAGTGTTTACATCTGGTGGTATCTAGCAGTCAGTCAAGATCACTAATGGGACCCGACGGGATGCCCCGTCTCCTCTCGTTTTTGCTCTTGTGATGGAACCCCTGGGAGACACTATAAGATCAGCTCCAGATACAGTATCTCACAAAAAAATATCTTTTCATGGTACAAATGTGAAGCTATGACCAATGTAAAGTAGTGTACAGCTTGTATAACCGTGTAAAGCTACTTTGACACTTGCAGCCTTTTCCGGCAGGCTGTTCCGGCGGATGAACAGCCTGCCGGATCCGTGCTACTGCTAGTCCACCGTGCCGCCGAAAATTCTGGATCCGGCAGGCTGTTCCCACGCACTGCCTTAACTCTCCTGGACATGGAGTTCACTAGAGCTTCACAGGTTGCCACTTGCATCCCTCCACCTTGAGGGATGCCCCACAGATGCTCAATAAGGTTTAGGTCTGAAGACCTGCTTGGCCAGTCCAGCATCTTTATCCTCAGTTTCTTTAGTAAAGCAGTGGTCATCTTGGAGGTGTGTTTGGGGTCGTTATCATGTTGCCCAATTCCCCGTAGCCAAATTTCTAAAGGAAGGGGATCATGCTCTACTTCAGTATGTCACAGTACATGTTGGTATTCATGGTTCCTTCAATGAACTGTAGCTCCCCACAGCCGCCAGCACTCATGCAGCCCAAGACCATGACACTCCTACCATCATGCTTGACTGTAGGCAGGACGCACATTTCTTTGTACTCCTCTCCTGGTTGTCGCCACACACGTTTGGCACCATATGAACCAAATAACTTTATCTTGGTCTCATCAGACCACAGGACATGGTTCCAGTAATCCATCTCTTCTTGTCTGCTTGTCTTCAGCAAACTGTTAGTGGGCATCATCAGTTCTTGTGTATCATCTTTCTTCATTCACTTTTGTGGTGTGGACATTAATGGCTGTGTTGTTATTTTGAGGGCACACCAAATTTACACTGTTATACAAGCTGCACACTGACTATCTTACATTGTATCAAACTGTCATATCTTCAGTGTTGTCTCATAAAAAGATATATTAAAAGATTTACAAAAATGTGTGGGGTGTACTCACTTTTGTGAGATACTTGTATCCGGGGCATACCCATTGGAGGACAGGATCACAGAATCCTGTACTCTGAGGACATGATTTGGGGTCTGTCAATTCCTCTAGTTTCTTTGAGATCTGTACAAATGGTACTCTTGGGCTTCAGCCGGGTCCACATAAATCAATGTACGTACCAGAAATATTTTCGCACAATCCTTTCTGTACCCTTACCTGGGCATGGTTTTGATTAGCCCAACTTCTCAGTAAGACCCTCTTCCGTCAATTAAACTTCATCCTGCACTCCAGCTTCAAAAAGCCATGTATCCTATACCTTTTTAGAACTATTCAACATCCTAGGGCAGTGGTGGCGAACCTATGGCACGGTGCCAGAGGTGGCACTCAGAGCCCTCTCTGTGGGCACCCTCACCCTGGAGAAAGTATATGGCGTACCAATTTGCCTTAGACTTTTCCTGCCATTTATCAGCGCAGGGCGCACTATGAACAGCATAGGCAGTGCAGTGAATGTAGACAGGCATTTATAGCTAAATGATAAAGTACATGGAAGATATACTATATTGGACTGTAGTATTCAGGTTAAATTGCTGTGTTGGCACTTTGCGATAAATAAGTGGGTTTTGGGTTGTAGTTTGGGCACTCTGCCTCTAATCTGTTTGCCACCACTGCCCTAGAGTATTTCTTACCAAACTCCAAGTACCTCTCAATTATTATGCTTGGGAAGGCATCTGAGCCAGAATTAAGTTTTCCACACTACACCAGCCAACTGAGTTGGGAAGCATGGGAGTACCAAAAATTACCTATTAAAACTACGTAACTATCTTAGAATCTGTCAGACACTGGTGATTCGCCATCCCCCTTAATAGGTGGTTGCAAATTGAATCCACCCGTTATGGCTCGCCTCTAGAGATGAGCGAGCATACTCGTCCGAGCTTGGTGCTCATTCGAGTATTAGGGTGCTCGCTGCTTGGACGAGTATCTCGCCATGCTCGAGGAAATGGCAACTTCCACATCGTGCTTTTTTGGCGCCTATAAACTCAGCCAATCACAAGCCAGGAGACTCTGCAGTACACCCAGCATCACGTGGGGCCCTTACATGTCGATAGCAGAGGTTGGCTGGCCTGATCAGGTGACCCTGGAATATACTAGTGACTGCCCGCTGTGCTCGGCTCAGATGCCGTCTGGATGTCGTTAGGGATAGAGCTGCTGCGTTTCAGGGAGAGTGTTAGGGCCTGCATTTATTTCTGTTAGGCAGGAATCACCCACAAAGAACCCAACAGCCCTTCTAAGGGCTACAAGAAATTTTTTTTTGTCGCTTGGCTGGCTGGCTGGCACTAGTAGTGCAGCTATCGCCATATATAACCCCCCTTTTTTTTTTTTTTTAAATGTTATATCTCAGTGATACAAATCCATTGCACACAGCAGTGTGGAACCATTCTGTGTGTCACAGTTCAGTACACTTACTATTTTCTGTCCAGGTGACACTTTCTGTACGTCACTTAATACAACCAAGTGTTTTGCTGCCTGTCACGTGTATAGCTTGATCCCAAAAATCTCTGTGCGACATTTGTCTGGGTCGCAGTCTAAATAGCCACAGTCAGTAGGGTGTCAGTTAGCTCTACGATAGTTTCTGCATGTCACGTTCCAAAAAAAACAAAACTCCAAAAAAAAAAAATACAAAAAAAAATAGTTTTTTTTGTTGTTTCAGCTCAGTGATACAAATCCATTTCACACAGCTGCGTGGAACCATTCTGTGTGTCACAGTTCAGCACACTCACTCCAATCCGTATTTTCTGTACGTCACTGAATACAACCAAGTCTTTTGCTGCAACGTATATAGCTTGATCCCAAAAATCTCTGTGCGACATTTGTCTGGGTCGCAGTCTAAATAGCCACCATTAACAGGGTGTGAGTTAGGTCTACGATAGTTCCTGCACGTTACGTTCCCAAAAAAACAAAACTAAAAAAAAAATATATAATAAAAAATATATTAAAAAAAGTTTTTTTGTTGTTTTAGCTCAGTGATACAAATCCATTTCACACAGCTGCGTGGAACCATTCTGTCTGTCACAGTTCAGTACACTCTCTACAATCCGTATTTTCTGTCCAGGTGACACTTTCTTTACGTCGCTTAATTAAACCAGACTGAACAAGTTTGTGGGTTTCAGTACACCAGGCCCATTTATTTATTTATTTTTTTATATAATACACTTATATACAGAAAATGTTGAACCCCAGGGCTAAGGGTCGAGGACGAGGGCGTGGGCATTCAATTACTGCAGGGGGCAGAGGCTGTGGTCCTGGGCATGGTGAGACAGTACCTGCTGATGAGGGAGCTGTGGAACGCCGCAGAGCTACACTCCCTAGCTTCATGTCTCAACTTACAGGGACACGTGGTAGAGGACTGTTGAAACCACAACAGTGCGAACAGCTGATGTCGTGGATTGCGGATAATGCATCAAGTAATTTGTCCACCAGTCTTCCACGCAGTCCACCCACGTTACCCAAGGGAGCACTCCTCTGGCTCCTCCACCTCAACCTCCTTCCCCCCAGTCTGCCCCCTCCCAGGAATATTTGGAATGCAATCCGGCATTCTCTCAGGAACTGTTTTCTGGATCCTTCCCAGGGTCACAAACCACTTCTCAGGTTGCTGCTGACCTCGTTCCCGATGCCCAAGTTTTCCAACTGTCGCAGTCTGTGGGTGATGATGATGATGATGATGACAATGTTGAGTTAGTGGAAGAAGTTTGTAAAGAGGTGTCGGACGATGAGGAGACACGGTTGTCAGACAGTGGTGAAGTTGTTGTCAGGGCAGGAAGTCCGAGGGGGGAGCAGACTGAGGAATCGGAGGATGACGAGGTGACTGACCCAAGCTGGGTTGATATGCCGAGTGAAGACAGTGCTTCTGAGGCGGAGGCGAGTGTTGCACCAGAACAGGTTGTAAGAGGCAGTGGTGTGGCCAGAGGGAGAAGCAGGGCCAGAGCTGGTGCATCAGCAGCAACTGTTTCACGTAGTGAAGCTCCCGTGGCGAGGCCTAGATGTTTGCAAGTCTGGAGGTTCTTTAAAGAAAGTGAGGATGACCGACGGACTGTGGTGTGCAACCTGTGCCACACCAGGATCAGCAGGGGTGCCACCACTACTAGCCTAACCACCACCAGCATGCGCAGGCATATGAGTGCTAAACACCCCACTCAATGGAACCAAGGCCGTTCACCACCTCCTGCGGGTCACACCACTGCTCCTTCCCCTGTGTCACTCGCTGCCTCTGCTAGTCAACCCCCTGCGTCACTCGCTGCCTCTGCTAGTCAACCCCCTGCCCAGGACCCCGGCACGAGCGCCTCCCGCTGAAAAACCACACCTTCGCCTCCACGATCCTCCACAGTGTCCACCAACGTGTCCCAGCGCAGCGTACAGCGCAAGAGGAAATACAGTTCCACCCACCCACATGCCCAAGCCCTCAACGTCCACATCTCCAAATTGCTTAGCCTGGAGATGCTGCCCTATAGGCTGGTAGAGACCGAGGCCTTTCGCAATCTCATGGCGGTGGCTGCCCCTCGGTATTCGGTCCCCAGCCGCCACTATTTTTCCCGATGTGCCGTCCCAGCCCTACACCAGCACGTGTCACAGAACATCATCCGTGCCCTGACCAACGCTGTTTCTGAGAAGGTCCACCTAACCACGGACACGTGGACAAGTGCTGCCGGGCAGGGACACTATATCTCACTGACGGCACATTGGGTTAACTTGGTGGAGGCTGGGACCGAGAATGACCCTGGGGCCGCTCATGTACTGCCCACACCGAGGATTGCGGGGCCTACCTCGGTCACAGTCTCTCAGACGTACTATGCCTCCTCCTCCACCGAATTACTATCCGTGGGCACAGCGCCTTCAGTCGGTAGCTCTAGGCGCAGCAGCAGTGCCGTGGGTAAGCGCCAGCAGGCGGTGCTCAAACTGCTGAGCTTAGGTGACAAAAGGCACACCACCCAAAAGCTGTTACAGGGCATCACGGCGCAGACCGATGTGTGGCTGGCACCGCTGAACCTCAAGCCAGGCATGGTTGTGTGTGACAACGGGCGTAACCTGGTGGCGGCTCTGCAACTCGGCAGACTGACACGTGCCATGACTGTCCCACGTGTTCAATCTAATAGTTCAGCGGTTCCTCAAGACATACCACAATCTGTCTGATTTGCTCATCAAGGAGCGCCGCATCTGTGCGCATTTACGCAAGTCGACCACAGATGCTGCCACTCTCAGGGCAGCGCAGCGCCGCCTACAACTGCCCGCTCACCGACTGTTGTGCGACGTGCCCACGAGATGGAATTCGACATTAAACATGTTATCCAGAGTTTACCAGCAGCGCAGAGCGATTGTAGACTGCCAGATGACAACTTCCACCAGAACTGGTAGTCAGGTCAGTCAGATTCCTCAAGTCGACAATGAGGAGTGGACGTGGATGTCTGATATCTGCCAGGTGTTGAGCAACTTTGAGGAGTCAACACAGATGGTCAGCGACAATGCCGCCATTATCAGCCTCACCATCCCGCTGCTTTGCCTGTTGAAAAACTCACTGCTCAGCATCAAGTCGGATGCTTTGCGCTTGTCACAAGGGACGGTGGAGGAAGATACGTCGCTTGATAGCCAGAGAACCCTCCGGTCTGTTTCTCAGCGCGTATCGGAGGAGGGGGATGAGGAGGAGAATGTCGGCGAGACAGTAGAGGGTACCAGTGCTCAGTCCTTAACTCTTGAGCGTGTATGGGCTGAAGAGGAGGACTTGGAGGAGGAGGAAATGGAGAGTCAGGCTAGTGAGGAGAGGGAATTCTTGCGTGTTGGGACTCTGGCGCACATGGCAGACTTCATGTTAGGCTGCCTATCCCGTGACCCTTGCGTTAGAAGAATTTTTTCAAACACCGATTACTGGGTGTTCACTCTCCTGGACCCACGGTACAAGCAGAACCTTTCCACTCTCATCCCTGCAGAGGAAAGGAGTATGAGAGTGAATAGATATCAACAGGCCCTGTTGCACAAGCTGAAACAATTCTTCCCATCTGACGCCGCTAGCGGCAGAGGGCATGGTTCTGTGGGCCAAGTAGCGGGGGAGAGGAGGCGAGCAGGCAGCTTGTCCAGCACTGGCAGGGGAACGCTCTCCAAGGCCTTTGCCAGTTTTATGTCACCCCAGCAAGACACTGTCACCTGTCCCTAGTGCAGGCAGAGTAGGGGGGAGCTGTACAAAAAGATGGTGAGGGAGTACCTAGCTGACCATACCAACGTCCGTAGCGATCACTCTGCTCCATACAACTACTGGGTTTCAAAGCTGGACACGTGGCCTGAACTGGCGCTGTACGCCTTGTAGGTGCTGGCCTGCCCTGCCGCTAGCGTGCTGTCAGAGCGGGTATTCAGTGCAGCTGGTGGCGTCATCACCGATAAGCGTACACGCCTGTCAACTGACAGCGCTGACAGGCTGACGCTTATTAAAATGAACAAAGCCTGGATTTCACCGGAATTCAAATCTCCTCCGGGGGAGAGCAGCTAAAGATTAACATTACTTATGTATCCGATTCCTCTTCTCTACTCCTCCTACTCCTCCTTCTCCTCCATATCGTCTTTTCCTAACGCTGACCAAAAAAACGCCATTTTTTAGAGGTCCAACTGGCACTCTTTTACCACAATTTTTCAGGAGGGCCCCCTACAGGCCCTCTCTTCAAACAATTTTTCCGGAGGTCCACCTACAGGCCCTCTCTCCAAACAATTTTTCCGGAGGTCCACCTACAGGCCCTCTCTCCAAACAAATTTTCCGGAGGTCCACCTACAGACCCTCTCTCCAGTTCCAGTTTCCAGTTTTATTTGCGCAAACTGCGTTATTTTTGGGATAGGTGTGAAAAATAATATTACCTGCCTATCTATATTGCCCAACATTGGATACGGTAGCAACAAGAAGACCAAACACATGCTGCCCACAGGGTTCCACAAATTCCTGGTCCACAATGTCAAGGAGCTTGAGGTTCTGTTGATGAGCAACAAGTCCTTCTGTGCAGAAATCGCCCACAACGTCTCCATCTAAGAACCTAAAAACCATTGTGGAGAGAGCGGCACAGCTCGCCATCAAAGTGACGAACCCCAACGCCAGACTGCGCAGCGAAGATAACGAATAAATATCTCTGTGGTTATTTGTGCTAAATAAAAGTTAAATAAACACAAAAAAAAAAAAATATCTGTTCCTGTGCCTGATCCACCCAAGTTGAATCTGTCCCATCATGAGAAAGTCCCCCCAAGGAGTCCCCACTGTAACTTGCTTCCCATACAACTACCTCACCCCCCGACACCTGTGTCTCGCCATTGTCCACCACCTCCTCAGACAACACTGGTAAATCCCCACTGTCAGCACACGGAGAGTGCAAAAGGCCTTGCGAATTGGGGCAGAGAATGTTCTGGGGTAGCACATCAGAGAAGGGGTGACTATGGGGTTCCAGGGAGTACGTGACCACATGCAATCTCCATCTAAAAAGTCATGCCACACTTGATCGAGCTCATAATTGACAATTGTACTGGTTGATGCTAAATTTTTAAGTTTGGGTCCTGCGTCGTCATTCTAACTACATCCGGCTGTTGTCACCACCACACACGCTAGCCCAGGGGGCACTCCTCTGGCTCTTCCAGCTCAACCTTCTTCCCCCCAGCCTGCCCCCCACCTACAGGCCCTCTCTCCAAACAATTACCCGGATAGGGGACGTATTAGATATTGTACTGATGTTTTTTTTGGTTCTTCTTTTAATTGCCTCCTGACCTGTGATAGGCAGAGCATGGACACGTCCCCTTAGCTGCAGTAGAAAAGACACTCCCCTGGCCAGAGAAAGCTCTTTTTCCTTTTCCGTGGTCGAAAAATACATGAAATATATGGTCCCAAGATAGGTGCCGTATACGGTATTAAACTCAGAAGAATACATACCGTACCGGTTGATGCTAGAGTTTTTCCAAATCCATCTGGGTGTTGTCACCACCACACACTCTAGCCCAGGGGGCACTCCTCTGGCTCTTCCAGCTCAACCTCCTTCCCCCCAGCCTGCCCCCCACCTACAGGCCCTCTCTCCAAACAATTTACCCGGATAGGGGACGTATTAGATATTGTACAGATTTTTTTTGGTTCTTCTTTTAATTGCCTCCTGACCTGTGATAGGCAGAGCATGGACACGTCCCCTTAGCTGCAGTAGGAAAGACACTCCCCTGGCCAGAGCAAGCTCTTTTTCCTTTTCCATGGTCGAAAAATCCATGAAATAGATGGTCCCAAGATAGGGGACGTATACGATTTTAAACTGAGAAGAATCGATACCACACATGCCCCACTAGGAGAATTTGGGGTAATGGTGGGATTAGGCAGCCTCAGAGGCATCCATGCATGCTGCCCCTGCTGTTTCCTGTCCATTTCCGTGGTGTTTCCATCATTTTCTGAGGTTTCCAGGTTTTCACCCAGCCTTCCCTAGGCAGAGCCTTGGTCCCCTGCAAAAAAGCTTGAGTCTCCCATTGACTTCAATGGGGTTCGTTATTCGAAACGAGCACCCGAGCATCGGGAAAAGTTCGACTCGATTAACGAGCACCCAAGCATTTTAGTGCTCGCTCATCTCTACTCGCCTCTGATGGCACATGTTGATAATGCTACTACAAAACCCCAGTGCCATTTTGCTACTGTTAAAACTTAAGCTCAAGTGTGGAACACTTTCCTCTCCCGCATGTCTGGTGATATCATGGACTTGGTCCCTATATAAGCTCTAACTTCTTGGTAAGTTCAATATTTTATTAACTATCTTGATGGAGGCTAAAGCAGTTATCAAAGTGGGTGATTTATTTAAGGGTAAGGTACTAAAGGGATTCTCCTCTCTTCAAACACAGTTTTTATATTTCTGACTAATTAATTATGATTAATTTCTATACCTCAGACTTTAACATGTGTTTCAAGCCATCGATGTTCACACCCTCCAAGTGGCACTTTTTTTTTCTTTTTATCCTCTGAATTTAAAGTGGTGATAACCAGGTTCTACAATTTTATCTTCAGACCTCCTGTACTAAAACTTCACATATGCTAATCTGGGAGAGAGATCTTGACAAACAATTCCCTTTAGAAACTTGGAAACAGGCTATCTCCTGGACTAAAAGAATATGTCAGAGTAAGTCATTGGGAAAAATTTCAGAAGATCTTCTTACACTGGTATTACACTCCTACACTATTTGCTAAAATGGACAATCCGCAGCTAAAACAGCAAACATAATTGACAAACTGCAGATTAAGGAAGGTCAGTTTCTGCACAAAAAAAATCTGCAAAGTGTACATGACCTTTCTGTAAACTCATACACTTTGCTGTTACTTAACTACGCTGCAGATTTTTTTACTCGCAGATCCGCAAAACACGGATGACATATGCATACATCCTTTCCGTTTTTTTTTTACGGAAAAATGGAACGGATGTGCTGGAAAAACAGAGTTTTTTGCGGAACAATGGATCCGCAAAAAACTGACCGTTTTCCAGAATGTGCACAAATACGGACGTGTGAATGGAGCCTTATGCAAAGTTTGTTTAAAATTATCACTTCAACATGCTCCATGTATGAGGGAGTCGGATTGCGAGTTGGAGTTAGGGGAAATTGAGGAGTCGTAGTCAGAGCTTTGGCTTGGTGACTCCACAGCCCTGTCATCCAGGGCGGGCATTGTTTGTATAATTAGGCAGCAGCCCCTCAGCTTTTGCACGTTTATTAGCCGGCCAAGTGTTCATCCTTCGGATACGGATGCACGGTCCTGATGCAGCTTCGGAAACCAAAATCAGGTTCGGATCATAAAGTATAAAGGACAGATACATCTTCTCTCTTTTGTTTTTGAAATTCACTCCTGGTTTTGGTGCTCAAAACTGCATCAGGAAACCCGACCGTGTGGCTGTAACATTAGGCCACCTGCACACTTGGCCGGCTAATAAACGTGCAAAAGCTGAGGGGCTGCTGCCTAATTATACAAACAATGCCCGCCCTGGATGACGGGGTTGTGGAGTCACCAAGCCAAAGCTCTGACTACGACTCCTCAATTTCCCCTAACTCCAACTCCCAATCCGACTCCCTCATACATGGAGCATGTTGAACTGATAATTTTAAACAAACTTTGCATAAGGCTCCATTCACACGTCCGTATTTGTGCACATTCTGGAAAACGGTCAGTTTTTTGCGGATCCATTGTTCCGCAAAAAAACTCCGTTTTTCCAGCACATCCGTTCCATTTTTCCGTAAAAAAACGGAAAGGATGTATGCATATGTCATCCGTGTTTTGCGGATCTGCAAAAAACGGAAGGATGAATAACATCTGTACCTTTTTATTTTTATTTTCTACCCTCCTGGAACGGAATATGAAAATGCGGATGCCTTTCCGCATGTCTTCCGCATTTTTGGAGGTTCCATTAGACTTGTATTGAGCTATGGACCACAAAAACGGGATAGAAGTAGTACAGGAGGGATTCTTTATGTGGACAGTCGGAACGGACACACGGATGCGGACAGCACACGGTGTACTGTCCGCATTTTTTCGGGACCCATTAAAATGATGGATCCGCATAATTGTCCGAAATTGCGGAAAGGATGCGGATACAAAATACGGACGTGTGAATGGAGCCTAAATCAATAGTACAGAGCAGGAGACTGTGATCTCTAACACAATTCCAGGTAAAGCCATGCTTCTCAGTCCTCACAACACTTGGACCTTTTGTTTACTGCAGGTAGTAACTCAGAGCTCAGCCTCATCATTCTTCACTGCTCTCAGCCAGTCAGATAACAGTCTTACTAGTCTGCAGGTTACCATAGAAACCCTGTGTACAGTGAGAGACCTGCTGAACTGTCTATAGTTCATGACTGACCACTGTATGTAGAAAATGTCTTCTTTTAAAGGGAACCCATCTTTATGCTGACTGTACTGAGGGCAGCATGAAGTAGTGACAGAAATGCTGATTTCAACGGTGTGTCACTCATGAGCTAAAATTAAGTGGTTGCTGAGAACCAGCATCATAATCATTGCAGCACGTCTTGAAAAGAGTCACATCTGCTTGAGAAGAGTCATGGTTATTCATTATCTCCTGCTCTCCCCGCCCATCTGCTGATGATGGACAGTTCTCTCCTAGAGAGAAAGGGAGAAAACTAGGTAGAAGACTGTCAGTCATCAGCAGGTGGGCAAGGACAGCAGGAATTCATGAATAACCATGACTCTTCTCATGAAGATTTGACTCTTTTCCAGTCCTAGTCTGCAATGTTTGTGATGTTGGTTCTCGGCAACCACTTACTTTTAACTTATAAATGACACATCGCTGAAATCAACTCACCTGTCTCTACTTTATTCTGCCGTTAGTATGGGCAGCATAAAGTTGATGACAGGTTCCCTTTAACTGTCCCTTTATGTTGAAAGCTAATGTTTGTAACTAGGGAGAAAACCCCTTTAACCCTTTCAGTACCGGAGGTTTTTTCGGTTTTGCGTTTTCATTTTTTCCCCCTATTTTCTGTGAGCCCTAACTTTTTTATATTTTTGTTCACATAGCTGTATGAGGGCTTATTTTTTGCGGGACAAGTTGTACTTTCTAATACCTCCATTAATTATGGCATAAAATGTTGTGGGACACGGTAAAAAAATTCCAAATAGGGGGGAATTGGAAAAAAACGCAATTCCTTCACTGTTTTACAGGTTTTGTTCCCACGGCGTTCCGTTTGTGGTAAAACTGATCCATGCCCTTTGTTCTCTGGGTCAGTACGATTACAATGATACCCCATATGTGTAGGTTTGTTATGTGTAAATAGTGTAAAAATAAATTTAAACTTTGAAAAAAAATATTTTTTTTCCCATAACTTTTTTTAGTTACATCCACTGAGCTATTTAGGGGCTCATTTTTTGCGGGACAATCCATAGTTTCTATTGATACCATTTTGGAGTGTGCTTGACTTTTTGATAACATTTTATTACATTTTTTTGGGTAAGAGAAGTAGTGAAAAAATGGCAAATCGGCCATTTTGACCCTTTTTTTCCGCCACGCAATTCGCTGTATTGTTTTTTTTTTTATATTTTAAAAGTACGGGCGTTTTTGGTCGCGGTGATACCCATGATGTTTATATTTATTGTTATTTAGGTATTTATTTTTAATTATACGGAAAGCAGGTGATTTAAACTTTTTATATTTTTTTATTTTTTATATATTAACTTTTTTTGTGATTATTTTAAGGCTCATATATGAGCATATAGGCAATGTTTTTTTTAATTTTGAGCAATCAGGGAAAAACTCCATTTAAAGTCCATTTTGCTCATTTCTTATCATGGCCTGCCATCTGGTGGCCAAAATAAGAATTGCAGATTGAAAGCTGTAAACCTCATCATTGAGGTTTACAGCTTTCAGATCGAGTGCAGACACCCCGATTGACCACACGGGGTGTCTGCACAACACCTGGAAGCGCGCGCTGCCGGGTTTAGCGCAATTAGATGCCGTGATCTCGCTTGATCACAGCATCTAATGCCTTTATTTACCGCGATCGGCATTATTGCCGGTTGTGGTAAGTAGCGGCAGGTCTCTGCTGTTTAAAATAGCAGAGACTTGCCGGCCATGACGCCCGCTGCACGTGGGAGCGGGCGTCATGTCCCTACATCGCTCCAGCGCCGTACATGTACCGAAAGGGTTAATCATGTTTTCTCTAGCAGATCTGAGATGAGTGCAGCCATTCCTTCCCAGTGCTCTTTTCCTCTGATCTGTAGCGGAGGAGATTCACTACTGAGCATCTACATAAAGGGCAGCACACAGTCATCTTAACTGAAAGCCTAGATCCTTAGTTCAGGAATAGAACAGACATTTCTAGGACATTCCATCATTTTCCCAAATTCTTATGAAAATATATTCAGCACATACTGCATTGGACTAAATGTACCAATTTATTATATATTTTTGGAGTTGGAGTCGGTCCATTTTACACCGACTCCAACTCCGACTCCAACTCCACAGCCCTGCTGGGTGATGTTCTCTAAGACTTGACCATCCTACAGTTTAATGCGTTGGCACTAGATTACAGAACACAGGGAGGGAGGATAGTGCAGTGAGGTATTTAACTCTTTTGATGTTGTGTAGGTGAAGCTTTATTAGTGTATGTTTTTTTTTTTTTCTATTTGTGACGTGTCTAAAAATCTTTTTTTTTTATTTTGTGTTGTCTTTGTAGTTCTGTCATTTATTAAACCTCAATGGTCCTGTCTTCTGTTAGGCCATACACAGTTGCCACAAATGTGGAGATATGGAAATCTATGATGGCAGCATAAAACTGGTATCACTGGTGTTCGCCTACTCACCACCCCAATCTACTGGGGTTGTGTATTTGCGCCGGGAGTATCAAAATCTGTGGATTCCATGGATCTACATTTCCCTGTCTTCTATTATATCGCTCCTCCGGAGGACTGACAACTCCACAAGTGAGGACTGAACAATACCTGCAGCACCGACCATCTTTCAAACACATAACTTCACTAGTGTTGTGCGTATGGTTGCACAGCGCTAAAAGATGAGCCTAACTATTCTTATTTCTTAATCAGTTGACCAAAACACACTACCCTATGAGCACCTCTCCCTTTCTTGACACATACACATTTAAATATATGCCTTTTTTCCCCGTAGCTACAAATGAAGCTACCTACTGTATACAGTATCAGACTGGCCCACCAGATTACCAGAAGATCCTCTGTTGTGCCCAGGCTCTGATACCATAGTAGGCTCCAAAGTCCCATGAGGAAAAAAAAAACATTTGGAGCTGCCTTTAGATTCAATAACTTCATTGATGACTTGCAGATTGGTTCCCGAGGACAGTTTCCTCTGGTGGCCCCAAAGAACCCCAGTTCGACCTTGTAGACATATCATCTTTCATTTAACAAATGAATAGTTTCCCTTTTACCAAAGCACACAGGTCACAATTATAAATGGTGTCTATTAATCCCCTTAGTGACCAAGCCTGTTTGGACCTTAATGACTGAGCCGGATTTTGGAGATCTGGCATGTGTCAGTTTAGCAGAGAATAACTACTTAAAGGTTTTGAAAATCCAAGTAATTCTGATGTTTTTTCGTGACTTATTTTACTTTACTTAGGTGGTAAAGTGGTAAAGGCAAAAAAAAAAATTATGAAAATTTTTAAAAGTTGTCATTTTTTCCTATTTTCAAATGTAGTATTTGACATATATGCTATTTGATATTTTTTATCAGAAATATATATCCACATCTTTATTTTGGCTGCACTTTCAAAAAACTTTTTTACTTTTTTTTTTTTTTTTTAAGTTTGGAGACTTGCCATTTTAACATTAAAGTTTGAAGTACATATTTTTTTCCTGCATTGAGCCCAATTTGCAGAGGCTTACAAGTGTCAGAATAATAACACCCCACCCCTTCCCAAAAGTGACCCCATTTTGAAAACTAGACCCCTCAACGTATTCATCTAGGGGTGTAGTGAGTTTTTTGACCCTCTAGTTTTTAAAGAAATTGATGCTAAGCAGGCGAAAAACATAACATTTTCATTTCTTACATAAGTGTCAGTTTAAAGACAGTTTTTTTTTTTTTTTTGTACAGAGCACATGAAAATGAAGGAGTACACCTCAAAATGTATCACCGCGTTTCTTCTGTTTTCAGAAATATCCCCATTGTGGCCCCAATCTTATGTCTTGAAACACGGCAGGGCCCAAACATATAGGAGCACACAGTGGCTTTCAGAATACAAATTTTGCATGAAAATGTTTCAGGCCCCATTGCACGCCTCCATCTCCATAAATGACCCCATTTATAAAACTAGACCCCTTAAGGTACTCACCTAGCAGTGTAGTGAGTTTTTTTTTAGTATTTTTTTTATTTATTTTTTTTGCAGAAACTAATGCTAGCAGGTGAACACAAGTGTTTTTACACAAGTGTCAATTTACAGACTTTTTTTTTGTACAGAAAAAGTAAAATGAAGATGTGAAATATATCACCTCGTTTCTCCGGTCTTTAGAAATATTCCCTAATTTTATGTCTTTACACATGGCAGGGTGAAAACAAAGGAGCACCCAGTGACTTTCAGAAAATACATTGAAAATGTCTCAGTCCTCGTTGCACACTTGTAATGTCGTTGTGCTGCCAAATTTATAGAAAACCCCACTAAATGACCCCGTTTAAAAACTAGATACTGTTTGAAGAGTGTATAGGAACGAGCCGTTGACCATTGAAATGTTACGAATGTTACGGCGAGCAGGTAAACAGTGAAGAGGAGGCAGCGCTGGCATCAATAGGTCATAAATAAATATAACTCGGATAACTCCTTTAAAAAGCATACATCTAGTGGTGTAGTGAGCATGCTGAGTGCAAAAGTATTATAGGATGAAATAATGGTTATATATGGTTTTCTTCAAATTGTTAACAAGGTTCTCCGGGCTTTTAATATTGATGTCCTATCCTCAGGATAGGACATCAGTTTCAGATTGGCGGAGGTCCAACACCCGGCACCCCCGCTGATCAGCTGTATGAAGAGAAGACACAAGGAGTCTCTCTTCCTGCTCACCATAGACATAGCAGCAGCGAGCAGAAAGAGAGACTAGAGATAGCATGCGTATACTACGTGCTCCTTCCCTTCATACAGCTGATCACTGTGGGTGTCGGACCCCTGCTGATCTGATGACATATCCTAAGGATAAGTTATCAATATTAAAAGCCCACAGAACCCCTTTAACCCTTAGGGTACCAGCGCCGTACATGTACGGCACAAAAATCACTGCCACAAGTACCAGCGCCGTACATGTATGGCGCTGTGTACTCCCGTTCCCTGAGCGAAATCGCTCGGTGACCGGGGTATGATGGCTGCTCTGCACGGCAGGCAGCCATCTTAGCTAAGGGTCTAGGGAGGTTTTACCGCCCCCCTGCAGCCCCGATCGCTGCGATAGGTCGGTCTCTGCAGACTGGCCAATCGCAGCTCCGGATGTCTTTCATCCATTCACGGAGCTGCAGGGGACGCTGTCCGGCTGTGATTGGTGCTGAAAAGGTCAGCACCAGTCACACCCGAGGTGAAGCAGGGGACAGCAGTGTTTGGCGTCCCCTGCAAGCGTTGCCATTGGCTGGTACAATGCTCCAGCCAATTGCAGCGCTATAGCAGCACAGGAAGAGGCAGAACTTTCCTGAATGCAGCCATTCTAGCTCGTGACTGCATGCAGGGAAGTTCTGTGCTTCTCTGTGCTGCTGGTTGGCCTGCTGGGACTTGTGGTTCTCCACCACAGCTTTACTACTACTACTGCTGAAAAGAAGAAAAAAGAAAAAAAAGAAAAGAAGAAAAGTTACAGACCTAAACCATCCCTGTCCCTTTCCGTCCCCCCCCAACCCCCCGCCATCCTTTTTTTTACGGACGGTTTTTGGTCTGTGCTTTTTTTTTTTGGCAATTTTTCAGCTCCGCACCACTTTTTCTGCGTGCGAGCTGTGTCCGCCTAGTGCTTTTCAGTGCACACCTGCCTGATCAGCACCTGCGGTTTATTTTTTGGGCTTTTTTGGCCATTTTTCCACTTTTTATAGATAGGGTTTTATATCTCTCTCTCTCTCGCTCTCTCTCTCTCTCTCTCTATATATATATATATATATATAAGTTAATTTTTAGCCAGTTTTTTTTATACTGTAGTGAATTTTTTAACTACAGTATTTGCACGCACACACGTTGTGCGTGCTGCGTTAGCACATTTTTTGAGACTCTAGGTAGTGTCAGTTAGATATATATCATATATATATATATATATATATATATATATATATATATATACACATTTCAGTTAGTGTCAGTGTAGGTTTTTGCACGTACGCACTGTATCTGCGTACGTGCTGTTTGCAGAGGACTGTAGTGAATTTTTTCACTACAGTTTCTGCACTCACACACCATCTGTGTGTGTGTGTGTGCGTGCTGTAAAAGCAGTATCTGCATATTTTGGGGTTTTTTGTTTTTTTTTTACATATCTTGTGTGTAAAAAAAAACAAACAAAAAAAACAGTTAGTGGTAGTTAGATTTTAGCTAGTGTCAGTCTAGGAATTTGTACGAACATACCATCTGCGTACGTGCATTTTGCAAGCACTGAGCACCGATCAGTAGTGTCCATTACTGATCGCGTCTGCTTTTTTTTTTTTATAACTAAGACTATTATTATTGAAAAGACCTTTTTTTTTTTTTAAATTTCCCCCTCCCCCCCCCTTTTTTTTTTGTTAAAAACACCTTCACGTGTAAAAACCACTACATACACACCCCTCACACTAAATAAAGTTTTACACGTTTCATCCCAACGAGTGTACTCGGCGGAAGAGGCATACGCCATCCTTGCCTCTGATACCGAGTCGGCCACTGAAGGAGAAGAGGACGCCACTTTCCTCTACTCTTCCACCCCCTCATCATCATCATCATCATCATCCGCTGATGAGGGACCCTCTAGAAGGCGCCCAAGAACGACAGCTGAGGCAGCCCCCCAGAGTGAACCCTTATGGACCCCACCCGCTGAGAATTATCAGCCCCAAATTCCGGACGGATTTTGAGGCCAGACCCGGAATTCAGATAGACTGTGCAGGGTTCACAGAAATTGATTTTTTCAAAATCTTTTTCTCTGATGATTTAATAAATTTGATGGTAACCCAAACAAATTTGTACGCCCAGCAATATATTTCCCAGAACCCCACAACCCCATACGCTAGACTCCAAGGTTGGACCCCAGTCAATGCTGCAGAGATGACGATCTTTTGGGGACTCGTGCTGCACATGGGGCTTGTAAAAAAAAAACTCAAATAAAACCGTATTGGAGTGCGGATGCTTTGTACCACACTCCAATTTCCAGTCAAACCATGGCCCGGAATCGCTTTCATTCAATACTAAAATTTTTGCATTAAAACGATAATGCACAATGCCCACCCCAGAATGACCCCGCATATGACCGTTTGTACAAAATTAGACCCATCCTTGAACACTTCAGTACAAAGTTTTCAGAAGTGTACACCCCCGATCAAAATATCTGCATAGACGAAACCCTATTGCTTTTCAAAGGGAGGGTAGCATTTTGCCAGTACCTGCCCAGCAAGCGGGCAAGGTATGGCATAAAAATGTATAAACTCTGTGAGAGTAGCTCTGGGTACACCTATAGGTTCCGGGTCTATGAAGGGAGGGACACCCAGATTGAACCCCTAGAATGCCCCCCCTGGCCTAGGAGTTAGTGGGAAACTAGTGTGGGACTTGCTGCACCCACTGCTAGATAAGGGTTACCATCTATATGTGGATAATTACTACACAAGTGTACCACTGTTCCAATCCCTAGTTTCCAGACGTACTGTGGCGTGCGGCACAATACACAAAAATCAGAGAGGCCTCCCAAGATCCCTGGTAGGGCAACCGCTACAAAAAGGAGAAAGCCGTGCTCTCCTCAATCAGAACATGTTGGCGGTTAAGTACACGGACAAGAGGGATGTCCTTTTACTGACCAGTATTCACACCAACACCTGCTCCCCTGCTCGTGTACGTGGTACCACTACCACTGTCCCCAAACCAGACTGCATCCTGGCCTACAACAAGAACATGGGAGGAGTTGATCTTTCAGATCAAGTTCTGAAGCCCTATAATGCCACACGAAAAACCAAAGTGTGGTACAAAAAGCTGGCCGTGCACCTTGTACAGGTGGTGCTGTACAATGCATGTGTGATTTTTAGATCTACAGGCCAGACAAAAACATTCCTTCAATTTCAAGAGGTGGTGATAAAAGCCCTAATTCATCCAAGCCAAGCAGAAGAGGCCCCCAGTACTTCTGCAAGTTACGGTGTCCGAGTTGTACCAGGACAACATTTCCCTGGTGAAGTCCCCCAAACAGCGAGGAAGGGAAGGACCCAAAAACGATGCAGGGTGTGTTCCAAAAGGGAGATTAGGAAGGACACTATACACCACTGCGAAACGTGCCCTGAAAAACCTGGCCTGTGCATCAAGGATTGTTTCAGAATTTACCACCAATCCATGGATTAGTTTCATCCCTGATGTACTCTGAAGTTTTTTCACTTTATACCTCACATTTAGTATCTGTATCTTACATATCCATTTTTCACCATCACTACATATTCATTTCTGTGAGACCCCAGTTTGTGAAAAAGTACCCTTTCTACCACTTAAAATGTTCGTACGGGGGTGCTCTTTCCAAAATGGGGTCACTTCTTGGGGTTTTTAGTTGTTGGGGACCTCAGGAAATTTTTAAAAGCGACATGGCAATTAAAAAAACATGTCTGTTAAATTTGGCCTGCAAAAAACACATTTTGCAGTTTGCCTCTGGTGGCCTGCTGTGCGCCCATACAGCAGGCTGCAAGCACAAATGGGGTGTTGTTTTAATGGGGAAAAAATGGGGAACATGCATTGGGTGCATTTTTTCCTTTAACCCCTTGTGAATCTGAAAAATTGGGGTCTGCTTGTAATTTTTCATTTTCACAAATGTGTGCTTTGAAATGCTGTTACAAGTGTTTCTGCCTTCTGTGAGACCCCTGTTTAGTAAAAAGTACCCTTTCGACCACCTAAAATGTTTGTACGGGGGTGCTCTTTCCAAAATGGGGTAATTTCGCTCTCCAAAAGCCATTTGGTGCTCCTTCCACTGTGAAGCCTGCTGTGCGCCAGTACATTGGGCTACGAGCACATATGGGGTGTTGCCGTATTTGGGGGGAAATGGTGATCAAAATGTGCGGTGCATTTTGTCCCGTTACCCTTTGTGAAAGTGAAAAATATGGGTGTATAGCAACTTTTTTGTCAAAAAATTGCAATTTTTCATTTTCACTTCCGCGTGAATCCTAATTCTAGGAAAAACCATTGAGCTCAAAGTGCTCACCACACACCTTGAAAGATTCCTTAAGGGGTGCTCTTTCCAAAATGGGGTCACTTTTGGGGGGTTTCCACTGTAGGGCCAGCTCAGGGGGTCTTCATGTGCGACATAGCTCCCAATTATTATTACAGCTAATTTCGCTCTCCAAAAGCCATATGGTGCTCCTTCCACTGTGAAGCCTGCTGTGCGCCAGTACATTGTGCTACGAGCACATATGGGGTGTTGCCGTATTCGGGGGGAAATGGTGATCAAAATGTGGGGTGCATTTTGTCCCGTTACCCTTTGTGAAAGTGAAAAATATGGGTGTATAGCAACTTTTTTGTCAAAAAATTGCAATTTTTCATTTTCACTTCCGCGTGAATCCTAATTGTAGGAAAAACCATTGAGCTCAAAGTGCTCACCAAACACCTTGAAAGATTCCATAAGGGGTGCTCTTTCCAAAATGGGGTCACTTTTGGGGGGTTTCCACTGTAGGGCCAGCTCAGGGGGTCTTCATGTGCGACATAGCTCCCAATTATTATTACAGCTAATTTCGCTCTCCAAAAGCCATATGGTGCTCTTCCACTGGGAAGCCTGCTGTGCGCCAGTACATTGGGCTACGAGCACATATGGGGTGTTTCTGTAAACTACAGAATTGGGGTAATAGATTTTGTGGGTTTTTTTGTTGTTTACCCTTGATGTGGTTCATGGAAATTGGATTAAAACTTAAAATCTGCTAAAAAAAAATGGAATTTTGAAATTTCATTACAATTTTCCGTCAATTCTCATGGAACACATAAAGTTAGTAAAATCCGTTTTGAATAGCTTGAGGGGTGTAGTTTCTAAAATGGTGTGATTTATGGGGAGTTTCCACTATATAAGCCCCACAAAGTAACCTTATATCTGAACTGGTCATTAAAAAAAATGGGTTTTGGAAATCTTCTAAAAAATTTAAGATTTGATTCAAATCTTAGAAGCCTTATAACGTCCTAAAAAAGTAAAATGACATTTACAAAATGATGCCAACATAAAGTAGACATATGGGGAATGTAAAATAATAACTATTTTTGGAGGTATTACTGTGTATTTTGAAATTAGAGAAATTGTAATTTGGAAATTTGCAAATTTTTCCAAATTTTTGTATTTTTTAATAAATAAAAATGAAATATTTTGCCCCAAATTTACTACTGTCGTGAAGCACAATATGTGACGAGAAAACAATCTCAGAATGGCCTGGATAAGTAAAAGCGTTCCAAAGTTATTACCACATAAAGTGATACATGTCAGATTTACAAAAAAACGGCCTGGGATTTGAGGTGAAAAGTGGCCCGGTACTGAAAGGGTTAATAAATTTTGAGAAATAAATATTTTTAGATGGGTAATTCTGTTACTGTCTTAGGCTACTTTCACTCTTGCGTTTGCAGGATCCGTAAACGCAAGTGTGAAAGTAGCCTTAGAAATATGCCACAGACAAGTAGGGTTGCACCGGGTATCGAATTATCGATACCCAATCGATACTTTTGTACTTGGATTGATTCGATACCAGGATTTGCCTCGTATCAGAGATTATGGCGCGTGCTGCTCTCAGTGCGCCATGTTCTCCTCAGCAGCACAGTGGAGAAGGAGAGCGTCTCTCCCTCCCTCCTCCCTGTGCCTCTGCTACCATACCCATTAATTCGAGCCAGTGCTTGGCTTTTTTTGGCTGCCCCGTAGAAATGAATGGAGGGCGGCTGCGCATGCGCCCTCAACCACTTTCAGGGCTACGCACCTATCAGACAATGGGGGCATATCCCAGCCAAATGCCCCCCATTGTCTGAGATGGGAAAACCCCTTTAAACCGCATTAGGGCAACATAGTGAGGTCAGACATAACTGCTGCAAACACAGTGGTTGAGTGAACAGTAATTGCAGCCCAGTAGGATCAGATGGATGGCTTCTTTTCTTTTACAATGCCCATATTAAGGGTAAGGCCCAAAAATGTGTAATTACAGGGACACTTCCACAGGTCCACCTTCTTATATAAATAGATATGGGCTTTTGTACAGCAAACTGTGTGGCATACAGATTAATCTGCTGTAGAATTACTTCCAGGATTTATCCACAAACAAATGAAAATAATCACAAGGGGTAAAATTTGTGAATTCCACATTAATTTGGAGAATAGGTAGAAATTGGGGTGTAAAATAAATAAATATGTATGTGTGTGTATATATCCC
This sequence comes from Rhinella marina, assembly GCA_900303285.1. Lineage (NCBI taxonomy): Eukaryota > Metazoa > Chordata > Amphibia > Anura > Bufonidae > Rhinella > Rhinella marina. The sequence continues at coordinate 393,274 of ONZH01024240.1, forward strand.
ACCCTAAAATAACACCTAATGATGGACACCAAGTAACGTACAGACTGTAACAGACGGCTAGTAAGGGGCGCCCACTAACCAACAGTTACGGACAGATAGTTTATGAATTGATTAGATTTTTGTCTTTTTCACAGTAAAACGCACAGCCAGGACAGAAGTCTGATCTTTCTCTCTTCTCCGAGAACAACTGCACTGCTTCTCACACAGTCCCTGTCCTGGCTGTGTTGGTAAATATACTGGATGTATTCCCCATGATAGGGTTATCATGGAGAGCACATAAAAGACCAAAAGTAATGGTCCCTGATCTTTACTGTGCTGCAGGCAGATCCTAAGCACGGTAAGTATGCGCATACCTGCACAATTTTTTTAGTGTTTTTTTTTTTTGTTTAATTTGCGTGGGGGTGGGGTGCTCAAATAGGGGGAAATTGGAACCATCTTGCCCCGATCAGGGGTGCTGGGGGATTTGATAGGGGCAGCTCTTCCTTCGCTCTCTCTTTCCCTATGAGAGATGAAAGACAACTCCTATTGCATACTCAGTGCACAAGTGTGCACAGCTACCGTTGCCATCTTTGTGGCTTTCCTATGGGGAGGAAGGGGGGTGAATATCGGGACCCAGCTTACCCTTATTGGGATGCTGGGGAAGCTGATCCTGGCACTGGAGACTTTCTCCTTCCTCTCTCTCACGTGCGAGGAGGGAGAAAGTTTATTGCCAGCAGCTCTGCTGTCAACATTTTCCGTAATTGATGTGATACACTGTATCATGACGATCACGTGATCATACACTGCTTGTCACGGTCTCTGATCACTTCCACAAGCCCTCCGGTAGCGGCGGGTAGGGGCTCCAGCACTTCCTTTTAACACTAGTTTGGGCTAAACTGCTGCTGTGAAAAGGATAGGTCATCAATAGTAAATAATGTACAACCCCTTTAATCTAAGCAATAGTGTGCCCACACACCACCAATGAACTCCAGTTAGTACATTGAGATATCTTAAAAAGTGTTGTTGCATCATGTACAGTCACAGCGACATATGATATTCTGTTTTGCTTGGAGTGTAATTTGCGCACAGTTATCTTGAGGGGTTTTTAAAGTGGAGACGTATGCACTTGTAAACAGCTGAGCATAATCAAGTTTAATGAAAGCAATATAACATAGAGAGGCGTGTGATACATCTTTTATGTTAAAGTACAGAGAGCCTTGGAGTGTGGGCGCCTCAGAGTGCAATCCTTGTTTTGGATGGTCACCGACATGAAGTGTATGAGTATGATGATGTAGAGTTGTGCTGCTAGGGCTCAGCCACCCCTACCACGTATGCCAAGTAATGGCAAATGCATAATGAGTTTTATAGACAGCAATTTATGGTATCCTCCTGGAAGGCCACTCAAAGCTTCCACAAATAAAAGATTTTAGACACTGCTTATTGAGCAAATAATAAAGGGACATTTTGGATTAATTATGCAATATAGGAGAAAAGTGGTAGTCCTACCTGAAGGATTCTCTGGAGGTTAAACTTCCTTGAATTACTGCTTAATGGTTCGTGCTGTGGTAATGATAATCCAGTTATAATGTTAGATTACCTACTACTATGGAACACTTGGAATATCTTTTTTTTTTAAAATCAGATACTTTTTATTGTTTTAAGCATACACAATTACATTGTACATTACAGTATCATAAGAAACATTACATACCGTTTATACAACCCAACCTTCCCCCAAATAGCCCTCCCTCCCACCCATCCCCCCCCCCAACTCGGTACACTTTCTTAAGTCAATATACGAAAGGATTTAACCAACCATATTAACCACCGCTGTCCACTTCCCCCATAGTTTGTCATACTTAAGAGGACACCCCCTTTTCTGAAATACTGCTTTTTCATACATTAACATATCTTTGACCTTACTTCTAAATTCTTGAATGGTAGGAGGACAGGCCTGAATCCAATGAAGTGCAATAAGCTTCCTAGCCACATACAATAGTCTTCCTATAGCTGTTTTGCTAAACTCATCTTCCCCTACATCTGTCATATATCCTAGAATACAAATCCTAGGATCCCTGGGCACTCGGGTTGAGAAAGCATCTCTTATCAGTACTAGGACATCATTCCAGAATTTGTCTAGTTCCGAACACGTCCAAAGCATATGTAATAGGTCTGCTGGTTCCGTATGACATCTCGGACACTTTGCGTCCGGTCTAACTCCAATACGGTGTAAAAATACTGGAGTTTTATACACCCTGTGTACAATGAACAGCTGTGATAACTTTCCCTGCTCACTCAAGGAAGATTTCGGTACTGCCTCCAGAATATCCTCCCATTGCTCCTTGGAAATTTCTCCTAAATCCTTTTCCCACCCCTTCATTCTGACCAGAGGATGAGAATCCAAAAATTTATCTAACAGCATTTGGTAAATAAAAGATATTACTCCTTTTGTGTCTCCTCTAGACAATATTAGCTTAATAGCCCCATCCCTAGAGACTTGTGTAGCTTCATCCCTGCATGTAGCAGAGAAAGCGTGCCTAATTTGCAGGTACTGATAAAACCCCTCCCTGGGTATCCCATACAATTCCTGAAGCCTGGTAAATGAGCAAAAGTCCCCATTTTCCAGGAGATTTCCCAGACTCCTAATCCCTTTCCTGTCCCAGCTCTGAAATCCAGGTAGGGTAAGAAATTCCGGAAGCATACGGTTATTCCACAGAGGAGTAAACTCCGTAGGCCCCACAATCCCCCTCAACTGCTTCATCTTTTCCCAAGTTTTCCTCATTAGTCTAATTAACGGAACTCTGTTGTCCACAAAGGGTATCCCAGCACCCTCCAAAAGCCACACAACCTCCTTCCCACCTATTTTATGTTCCAAAATAGATCTGGTCATATCTTTGGACCCTGTCTCCCCCCAGCCTCTAAAGTGCTGACACTGAGCCGCCAGGTAATACAGCCATGGGTTTGGCAGAGAGAGACCCCCAGCCGATTTAGGGTATTGTAGGGTTTCTAATTTAATTCTTGGGTGCCCCTTTTTCCACGTTAAGTCCCTAAAAATGGAGTTAATCCTGTGAAATCTTTCCAGTGTTATCCATACTGGAGCATTGTGAAGGATGTATAAAAGTTGAGGCATAAACACCATTTTAAGTAGGTTTACCCTACCTACCACCGATAAAAATAACTTGCACCATACTTTAACTTTTTGCCTAAATCTGTCCAACAATGGCAGAAGGTTTAAGTTTTCAAACTCTAATATGTTGGGGGAAATGTTTATCCCTACATATTTAATGGTGCTTACACATGGGATATTATTCTCTACTGCAGTACTAGATCCAGTCTGGCTGTCCAGAAACATCAGGGCAGACTTATGCCAATTAATCCTTAATCCTGACATATCTCCAAATTGACCAATAAGAGACATGGCCTCTGACAGTGAGGACGACGTGTCTCCCAAAAACAACAATGTGTCATCCGCATACATCGCAACTTTGTTCTGGACCGAACCATACTGAAATCCTCGCACCAATGGGGAGTTCCGAACCGCCGTCGCCAGGGGCTCTATCGCTATGGCGAACAGCAATGGGGAAAGTGGGCACCCCTGCCTCGTTCCTCGTTCTAAAGTGAAAGAGGAGGAAACTCCCCCATTGGCACTTATACTAGCCCTGGGATCTGAATATAGTATTTGTACCCACTTAATAAAACAGCTGCCAAAACCCATACATTGCAACGTGCACCAAAGAAACCGCCATTCCACGCTATCGAACGCCTTGGCAGCGTCCAGTGACAGCACTGCCCTATCTCCACTGTTATCTGCTGTTACCTGTATACTAGTGAATACCCTCCTTACATTAATAGCGGTCGATTTGGACGGCATAAATCCTGTTTGATCAGGATGAATTATTGACTGAATCACCTTAGCTAGCCGTATTGCCAACACCTTAGCAAGTAATTTTACATCTGTTGTAAGCAAGGAAATGGGCCTATATGAATCGGGAAGTGCTGGGTCCTTCCCTGGCTTAGGGAGCACCACTATGAGAGCTTCTTGCATGGACCCAGGGAGTCTCCCCACCTCAAACGAGTAACGAAAAACCCCCAGCAATTCAGGTAATAGTACATCCTGAAATTTCTTATAAATCTCTACTGGGAGTCCATCAGTGCCAGGAGCTTTATCGTTTGCCATACATTTTAATGCATCCCTTATCTCCTCTAATCTCAGCGGTGCATCCAGCGAGTCCCTCTCTGCCTCCGTCAATTTGGGAAGATTTAACCCCTCTAAGAAAGAGACAATCTCTATCTCTGAGCTGGAACTTCTGGATTTATATAATGCAGAATAGAAGTTCTCCAGTATGCCTAGAATATCCCTAGAATCAATGCACTTCCTACCCTGCATATCTATCAATTCAGATATACATGTCGACCCTTGTTGTGCTTTTGATACCACAGACAACATATGTCCAGCCCTTTCCCCTTCTTCGAATACCCTCTGTTTGAAGAACATCCTTTTCCTGTCTGCCACTGAAAGAAGATGTTGTCTTAATTCTTCCTGTGCCACCCTAAGCCCTGCACCAGTATCTTGCGACGGACTCAAAATAAAATGACTTTCTGCCCTCTTCACCTTTTTTTGCAGTTCCTCATCCAATAACCTTGTTCTAGTTTTGTGTCTAGAGATAGATTGGAAAATCCTACCCCTCAAAAAGGCTTTCATAGCATCCCACACAATATGCCTGGAAGCCGTACCAGTATTAATATTAAAGTACTCCTGCAATGCTTCATTGATATCCTCCATTTTACCTAATAGACCAGTGGCGTAACTAGAGTATAATGGGCCCAAGTGCAAACTTTGGATCAGGCCCCCACCCCCCCAAATTTATCCAAAGATGCGGCAATTTTTTTTTACACTAAGCCCAATGCAGGGCTACACTCACCCAGTCCTAACTAACTAACTAACTAACTAACTAATAAAATCTGGTCCTACCTCATCCAGGGTGTTGCTGGCGTCGGCGTGATGTCCGCTGTATCCAGAACAGGTTCTCTGTGGTAATGGAGAAAAAAAGAATAATCACATGAGGAAGGGATGGTGACTGTCCCTGTGAAATCACCAGCAGGGTAATCTAAGACATTTCCCCTAAGTGCTACCACACAGCACTAATACCCACATTGTGCCCCTCACAGTAGTTATGCCAGATATGTGCCCCCTCACAGTTATTATGTCCACAAATGTATCCCCTCACAGTGGTTATGCCCACATATGTGCCCCCTCACAGTGGTTATGGCCAGATATGTGCCCCTCACAGTGGTTATGGCCAGATATGTGCCCCCTCACAGTGGTTATGGCCAGATATGTGCCCCCTCATAGTGGTTATGGCCAGATATGTGCCCCCTCATAGTGGTTATGGCCAGATATGTGCCCCCTCATAGTGGTTATGGCCAGATATGTGCCCCCTCACAGTGTTTATGCCCAGATATGTGCCGCCTCTCAGTAGTTATGTCAGATATGTGCCCCCTCTCAGTAGTTATGCCAGATAGGTCCCCCCCTCACAGTAGTAATACCCACAGAGGTGCCCCCTCACAGTAGTTATACCCACAGAGGTGCCCCCTCACAGTAGTTATGCCCACATAGGTTCCCCCTCCCAGTAGTTATGCCCAAATATGTGCCCCCTCACAGTAGGTATGCCAGATTAGGTGCCCCCCTCACTCAAATTAATTATGCCAGATTAGATGCCCCCTCAATAAGCTGGCCACATTTGTGCCCCCTCATTCTATTTGTTACCCCCCTTTTGCCTCCAATCTGCAACTTTAAGAAAAAACGCATACTTACCTTCTTCCCTGATGACGCGCTCCCACTCTCACATCGCAGTGCTGGAGTTCTCTTTGCCGGGCTTTCAGCGCTCCTCCCACAGCCAGCAGCACGATGTGTGGCCTGCAGGGGGAGCGCTGGAGCTGTAAAGCACTGAAGAACAGTGAAGCAGGGAGCATCCTGCTTCACTATGGATACCATGAGCCCGGCAGTGACAAGAACTGCCGGGCAGTGTAAGTGCCGCCTCCCCCCCTTGCCCCTGCGCTCACCCTGACTCTGTGCCTGTGGCACATATTACACATGGAAGAGCGCTCTGACAGGGCCCGGCACACTGTACTTCATGCGGGGCCCTGTCAGAGCGCTGCCATTACACCTGAGTGCAGCGGGCCCCCTCCCCCGCCGGGCCCGGTCGCGGTCGCACCCTCTGCGACCGCGATCGTTACGCCCCTGTAATAGACTAAGCCAGAAGGCGTTACATCTCCAGGGCTTAACTCCATTTCCAATCCTGTCCGACAGAGATAGCTCAATTAGCATAGGAGAGTGGTCTGATAAAGAGCGAGGTAAATAGTCTGTCTTATGCACCAAAGGGATCATGTTATTGTTCACTAGGGCCAAATCAATACGAGACAAGGAGGCATACGTAGATGAGCTACAAGAATATTTACGTTCAGTAGGATGTCGTAACCTCCATATATCTGTAAGCCCCATTTCCATCATAATTTTAGAAAGGGAGGTATGACCCAGAGGAGTGTCGTTAGCAAGTATCCGACACCTATCCAAGGCCTCGTTGAGGACATTGTTATAGTCACCAACTAACAGCCATGGGACACCCACATAAGGGGATAAAAATTCCAGTATAAGGCGTATAGGAATAATTGAGAATGGTGGGGGTACATAGAGCGCAACCAAGACCACTCTCCTACCATTGATTACGCAATCAGAGCACACGAATCTCCCCTCCGGATCCACATAGTCTTTAAGCGATACAAATCTTATGGCCTTGTGGACCATTATACTGACCCCTCTGGAATGTGAGGAAAACACCGAATGCACAGAATACCCAATCCAAGGTTTCCGCACTAGAGGCAATAGCTGAGTAGTTAAATGGGTCTCCTGTAGGCAGAATATTGCTGGATGAAAACGTGACATAAAATTAAAGAGACCATGTCGTTTTGTTGTATCGGCCATGCCCCTCACATTCCAGCTGAGCACTCTAGTCATTTGTGTCATTGTCATAATATTCACATAATCTACCCGTCTTCTTCCCCAGTCCCATCATCAGAGTACAATAATACCCGCCTGTGACCTTCATACGCAAGACATTTCGAAAGTGTACCCACACTCCCCCTTCCCGCCCTCCCCCAACCCCCCTTTTGAATAGAACAAAAGAACAGTATAGTCCATTATTCAACCCATCTGGGCATTCTCGAACCAACTTGCCCAACTCAGCGCACAGCATGGCCTGATACTGCGTTAACAACCACGCAGACCAGAGTCCTTTAGTGCAGAACACAAGTATCTCACACTCCAGCATCTAAACTCTGAAAGGCTATATTGCCAGCTACTGTAAAACCGTCCCTCTTCTTTCTTTATAGAAATATGTTCCATCCGTCCAACTGAAGAGTCTTCACCTGTTCACAAAATGGCCCACCTCAGGTATCTCGATCCCCAGAGCGCAGTCTGCCTTCGTTTAAGTCCAGCCATTGTAAGGCCTCCTCAGAGTCCTCAAAAAAATGGGCAGATCCCAATGCCGCAATTCTCAATTTAGCAGGGAACAACATCGAGTATGGGACCTGGAGGTTCCTCAGCCGTTTCTTAATATCTATGAAGCGTGCTCTTTTCTTCTGGACATCTATGGAGTAATCTGGAAACAGGGAGATCTTGACTCCATTTATAGTTAGATCAGGATGATCTCTCGCTTGCCGCAATATGGTATCCCTGTCACGGTAATGCAGTATTTTAGCCAGTATTGGCCTTGGAGGACGGCCCGGAGGAAGGGGTCTGGAAGGCACTCTATGCGCCCGTTCTATAGCATAAAGCGATGATAAGCCTTTATCTTGAAACTTTTGAGAGAACCATTGTTCAATATATTCTGTGGCGTTCGGTCCTTCTGCCTTTTCAGGTACGCCGATTATTCTTATATTATTTCTCCGCGACCTATTTTCTAGGTCATCAGTTTTTGCAAACAAGGTAGCGATATCACTTTTTGCCGCTTTGGCAGCCATTCTCAAAGGCTTTTGCTCATCTTCTATAGTAGAAACTCGCTTCTCTACTTCAGTGGTGCGTTCTGCAATTTTATGTAGGTCATTTCTTATAATAGAGAGATCTTCCCTCAGACTCCCTACTTGCACAGATAAGGATTTAAGCGTGGAATTGCAGTGTGCCATGGCCAGCATGACGTCCTTCAATGTGGGTTCCTTCTCAGGTGTCTTATGGCCTCCTTCTTTGCTGGTTTCCCGCCGCTTCCCCTTAGGGGGCTCTCTTAATTCCTCCTCAACCCCCTCCTCCTCAGACGATCTCTCACCTCCATCAGAAGAGAAGCCAGCCGTCGGATCGGTCCCACGCCATTCACTTCCTCTGTCTGGGGAACGGGCATACTTGCTGAGCCGCGCTGCTATCCCGCGGCTCAGCTTATCAGGAGCGTCATCTCCCTCTTCTTCTCCGGCGCCATATTGGAGACGCGTGTCCCGCTCCGCGCGGCTAGCTAGTTTGCCTTTACGAGGCATAATGCCGGTATGCTGCTGTCACGGGCCGTCTCCCCAAGCTCCCCACACTCCGAGGGAGCAGTTTCTACAAAGTGTGTCTTGCCTATCAGGTATGTTGCGGATAAACGGCTGGAGCGCTGTACAACCTGCGTCCTACTCCATGCCGCGTCAGGCCACGCCCCCCACACTTGGAATATCTAATATATAAAGCTGTGTGTGTGTGTGTATATCTGCTAAAGGAATCCGCACCGCTGCAGCTACATGTACATCAGGTGTCCGGGAAGGTTTTAGAACAGATTTCAGCTCTCCAGGACATACCGTTATTGAGATATTCCCAAAAAATGCATTAGCCAATAGTAGCCCAGTCACATGACCCTTATCAGCCAATAGAAGCTCACAGGCAGTCTCCACACACCATGTTTCTATGACAACCTAGCCAGTTCACTACTGTAGGTCTGCATTAAAGAGGCAGAGCACTGTGGATGACAATGGTAAAGGGGTATTTCGGTTACCATAAATATAACTTATGTTTTAGACTAATTCATCATCAATCATTACCTCATATAATGTGAATTTCACATATTTACTGTTCAGTAGTAATAAAAGATGTATTCTTCCACTGCTACCCACCTTCCTCCTAAATTACTATGGCATCGACCTGTAATTCAGGCCACCGTCAAAAAAAGGACTTAAAAGCCCTACCCCCAGATCCCACTAAGTCACTCCCCTGACTCAGGCCATGCCCCTTCCATGCCGCATTTGACCGGGATTAAAAATATAGGTAAAAATCACCTTTCAGCTGCAGGAATGGGGGGAGGGTGACTTTCTCCCTGCAGCTCATTGTTCAGACTGCACAGTGCTGCTGCTGAGAGTGAGCTGTTCAGAAGCAGGGCTGTGGAGTCGGTAAGCCAAAGCCTCGACTCCAGCTCCGACTCCTCAATTTCTCCTGACTCTGACTCCTTCATACATGGCGCATGTTTAAGTGATAACTTTAAACAAACTTTGCATAAATCAATAGTACAGATACGTTTGTAATCTAGGTTTTACTAGATATCTTTACTCTGAACTTTCATTATCAGGCTTTTCTCTAGGTGCAGCTCACTAATGGCCTGATGTATGAAAACTGTGTAGGTCTAAGACTTTCTTTGTTGCCCATAGCAATCAATCAGAGTTCCCCTTTCATCTCCCAAGAGCACTATATGAAATGAAAGGGGAGTTCTGATTGGTTTCTATGGACAACAAAGAAACTTCTACACCTAGACAGTTTTCATACATAAGGCTCTAGGTGTTTTACATCAGAGGAAAAGCAAACTAAGACATAAAGCATACAGAGAGAACATGCACTGGACAATTGATTTATGCACAGTTTATTGAAAGTTTAGATATACTAAGAAGTACTTGCCTTAAAGGGCTTTTCTCAGCCGTTGATTTACTGGCTGACAGGCAGTTTGTACTCACTGTGTCTCCTCAGGCTGAGGGTGGGTCTCCAACAGTTATTAGCATATATTAACTTCCTCTGACAGAGCAGGAGATTGTGATTTCTAACATAATTACAGGTAAAGCCATGCTTCTCAGTCCTCAAAACACATTTTGCTTACTAAGTCCCATCATTCCGTGGGGATGAGGTCACTCCTGCTCTCAGCCAATCAGATAACAGTCTTTCTGGTCTGCAAGTTACCATAGAAACATGTGTACAGTGAGAGACCTGCTGAACTGTCTATAGTTCATGACTGACCAATGTATTTAGAAAATGTCTTCTTTTAACTGTCCCTTTATGTTGAAAGCTAATCTTTGTGACTAGTGAGAAAACCCAGTTAATCCTGTTTTCTCTAGCAGATCTGAGATGAGTGCAGCCATTCCTTCCCAGTGCCTTTTTCTTGTGATCTGTAGCGGAGAAGCTTCACTTATGAGCATCTAAATGCAGGGCAGCACAGCACACAGTCATCTCAAATAAAAGCCTATATCCTTAGTTCAGAAATAGAACTGACATTTATAGGGCATTTCATAATTTTCCCAAATTCTTATGAAAATATATTCGGCACATACTGCATTGAACTAACTGTACCAATTTATTATATTTTTGTGGAGTCGATCCATTTTATACCGACTCCACCAAAATGGACACCGACTCTCCGACTCCACAGCCCTGTTCAAAAGGACATCCCTGTGTGCATCCAGGCCCTGCGCATGACAGAGGACAGGGAGTCTGAAAGCCAGACTGTCCAGCCTAAAACAAGACCTCTGGGCACCCTAGAGGCAGGCTGATGTTAGGGTGGCCAGATGTCCGGCTTTAGGCTGGACAGTCCAGTTTTCTGGCTACCTGTTCTCTGTCCGTCGCAGTGCCTGGACAGACACAGGGATGTCCACCCTTTCAGTAGCTCACACTCAGACAGCTTCTCCTCCGTGTCTTCATGGAGCTAGGGGGGCGTGGCCTCATGTTTAGTGGTATGTCTTCATGGGAACTGGGGGCGTTGTTTCACGTTTGGGGGAATGGCCGGTGAGGTCTGGCTTTCTGGGGTGAAGACAGTGGCCACTCTAGCTGTTGTGGAGGTCACTGTTAAAGGGGCGGGCAGCTGTAGAGGTCACTGTTAAAGGGGCGGGCAGCTGTAGAGGTCACTATTAAAGGGGTGGGCAGCTGTAGAGGTCACTGTTAAAGGGGCGGGCTGCTGTAGAGGTCACTGTTAAAGGTAGGGGCAGATGTAGAGGTCACTGTTAAAGGGGCGGGCTGCTGTAGAGGTCACTGTTAAAGGGGCGGGCCGCTGTAGAGGTCACTGTTAAAGGGGCGGGCCGCTGTAGAGGTCACTGTTAAAGGGGTGGGCCGCTGTAGAGGTCGCTGTTAAAGGGGCGGGCCTCTGTAGAGGTCACTGTTAAAGGAGCGGGCCTCTGTAGAGGTCACTCTCGATATCTTTTAACTACACACACACACAAACAGTAAATGAAATAAATTAAATATACCCAGGCGAAGCCGGGTCCTTCCGCTAGTAAGAAATATAAGCATTCAGTGTGATCACTGACTGTAGGCTGCCAGGTTTAACCCTTACACTCCCAGCGCCGTACATGTACAGCGCTGGGGCGATGCGGGCACATGGCACCCGCTCGCAAGTGCGGCGGGCGCCATGGCCGGCAAGTCTCTGCTGTTTCTAACCCCCTCAGCTTTGTAAAACCCCCTGTTCTCTTCCCCCTCTGCTTGATTTTTTTTTTTAAACTGTATATTTTATTGGTACAATAAAAGTACACTATTTTTAGTACAATAACATAACACAAAAAAGGGCCATAGAGTATATATATGAAAACAAAAAAGCATGTCAAGCAGTAATACATTGCGAAAACAAGTGAGAGAGGCGGATTATGCTATAGGTGCTCTTGGCCATGTAAAACCATGTAAATGAAGAGAAAGGTGTAAACAACAGATACGTCCATGCATACATGAGACAACACAAGGACAAACATAGGGATGGGACATGGGAAGGGGGGAAGGAGAAAACGAGGGAGGAAAGAAGAAAGGGCGAATAAAGAGAGGTGGGGTAACCCCTAGACGTAACAGGCCTAAGGGTAAGAAGGGTGTGCATCCCACGGCAGCCAGATCGTATTGAATTTGTCCAATGTGTTATTGATAGACGCTGTGAGGTGTTCTAGGGCCCGAATATATCGAATTCTAGCTAGAAACATAGATTTAGAGGGAGGATTAGTTTGTTTCCAAGACTTAGCAATCACTGACTTGGCCGCTGTACAGAGGAGTAGGAACAGCCTGGAGGAGAGCCTATTCATTTTTCGGGGCGGGAGGTTGAGCAGATATATCTTTGGGTCTAGGGCCACCGACATTGAGAAGAGGGAATGAACCACCTCTCTCACCTCATCCAGGAATGGAACAATCAGGGGGCATGTCCAAAAGACATGGTACAGAGTAACAACCTCTCTCTGACAACGCCAGCAAGCAGAGGGAATGGCTGGGTTCAGAGAGTGTAAGAGGGCCGGGGTGTGATACCAGCTCATGAGGAGTTTAAATTGTGTTTCTTTGTATGTAGTACAGATGGAGGATAGCGAAGCTCTGGAGATTAATCCTCTCGTGTCAGTACCCAAGCGGCAAAGGCTCTCAAATTTAGTGGGGGTCGAGACTTGAAGTGTCCCAAATATGAAGCATACATAGTGGCGGATCTGGAGGTAGTGGAAGCTCTCCATCTGTGGCAATTTGTTGTGGTCTTGTAGCTGTGCAAAAGATTTGAATGTCAGGGTAGAGGCGTCCACAGCGTCTGCTATGCGAAAAAGGCCGACCTGCGACCAGAACCGAACCATAGGGGCAGATAGACTAGCGGGGATAGCCGGATTATAAAGAAAAGAGATAATTGAGGAGTGCTGGGAAGCTAGATTAAAGTGTTTGTGGCACGTATCCCATATGTGTTTAGTGAAGACCATGGGGCCTAGTAGTGGAGGGTGAGATGACACTGGATTTTGTTGCCACAACAGGGTATTCGGGTGCACAGGAGCAAGCCATAGCTTTTCGATCTCCACCCATTTGGTGAACGCTAATTGGGATGCCCAAAATGGTATCACCCGTAAGTGAGTGGCCCAATAATAATGTAATACATTGGGAACAGATAGGCCCCCTCTATCAGCAGTAGCAAGCATAACTTTACGGGGTATGCGGTGTCTTTTACCTTGCCATACGAAATCCAGAATAGCCTGTTGCATGCGTTTAAGTTCTGCCAGAGGAACCCGAATTGGAAGTGTTTCAAAGTAGTAAAGTAATTTTGGAAGCAGGGACATTTTCACCGCCACTATACGACCCAGGAGGGACAAGAACAGGGGTCTCCACTTGTGAAGAAGAGCTTTGAGTTCCGAAAGAGGGGAGGGAAGTTTTTGGAGTAAAGAGAGGAGTAGGTGGGGGTGATAAAGACTCCTAGGTACTTCAAGGCATCTCCTGACCATCGTTAGAAGTAGTTACTTTTTAGTCTCTGAAGGTCGGCGTTGGGTATATGGATGGGGAGAGCCTCAGTTTTGGACGTGTTGACTTTATATCCAGAGAGGACCCCATATTGCATTAGGGCCTACGTGCAGGTTGGGCAATGTGATATGGGGATTTGTGAGCGTAAGAAGCACGTCATCTGCATATAAAGATATTTTGAACTCCTTATGCCGTACTTTAAGACCCTGTATATCTGGATTTAATCTGATGTGGGCTGCAAGGGGCTCTATACATAGGGCAAAAATTAATGGTGATAAGGGGCATCCCTGGCGTGTGCCATTGGAAGGGATAGAGTAAAGGCCATGAATGGCCTTAAGAAAGGGCCCTGAGATACCGAACACCCGGAGGGTCTCAAAAAGAAATGACCAATTAATGTGGTCAAAGGCCTTCTCTGCGTCAAGGCTTAGGGTAACAGCCGGGATGTCGGTGCGATTGGCCAGGTCAATCAAATTAAGAACCCTGCGGGTGCTGTGTTCCCCCTGTCGGCACGGAATAAAGCCCACCTGGTCTTTGTGGATAAGGGTTGGAAGCCAGGAATTTAGAGGGGCTGCTAAAATTCGGGTGAAAATCTTTAAGTCAGCGTTCAGCAAGGAAATCGGCCTATAACTAGCGCACTCTTGGGGATCTTTACCTGTCTTCGGCATTACCACGATGTGAGATGACAGCATCGTAGACGGGATTGGGGAGCCCTGTAGGAATGAGTTATAGAGGGCCAGGAGGTGCGGTGAAAGCTCCGTGACAAAGGTCTTATAGTATAGGTCAGTATATCCGTCCGGGCCAGGAGATTTACTCGCTGGAAGGCCCTTAATGACTTCATTTAACTCATCTGCGGAGATGGGTGCATTTAAGAGGTCAACAGCTTCAGATGGAAGCTTGGGGAGGTGACATGAGCCTAAATATTCCCGTATCTGGGATAAAGAGGGGGAGTGTTTATTGGCGTGATTTAAGTTGTATAATTGAGCGTAATATTCTCTAAAACAGCAAGCAATTGCAGTTGGATGATATTGGGGACAGCCTGATGCATCTTTTACAGCTTGCGGAGTACGTTTAGCTGCAGTGTCCCTGAGTTGTCTGGCCAGAATAGTATGGGCCTTGTTGCCTTTTTTGTAGAGACGCTGTCTAGAGTACAGCAGTAAACGCTTGACATTATACATGGTCATGTCTTTTAGTTTTGCTCGGGCAGCCACCAGTTCCCGCAGGATAAATAGATTCGGTGTGGCCTGAAGGCGGGCTTGTAGGGAGTCAATTTGTGCCGTCCATTCTCATATTCGGGATAGTCTATGTTTTTTGAGCCGGGACGCTAGAGCAATACATTGGCCACGTATAACAGCCTTATGGGCCTCCCATAATGTAGCGGAAGAGGTAACTGAGTTCACATTCTCCGCAAAGTATTGACAAATAAACTGTTTAATGTCCGTGCATGTAGATAATGATTTTAATAGGGAGTCATTAAGACGCCAGTGGCACGTGCGGGGAGGTGCAGGTTGGGAGGAGAGGGTGAGAATGACGGGGCGTGGTCTGACCATGATATCGGGCCCATGGTGACTTCCTGGAGCATTTTCAGTGTGAGGGCATTACCAAAGAAGTAATCAATACGGGTATGCAACTTGTGGGGAGGGGAGTAGAAAGTTAACTTTCGACTTCTGGGATATTCGACTTGTGGGATTATCAATCCTCCAGAGGTCGAATAGGGCAGATTTGCGCACTGTACAGCGAAATTCCCTTGCTAAACGCGACGTTGGTGGAGAGGGCGCAGTGCTGGAGAGTGAGAGTCTGTCCGCAGATTCAGAGAAGACCATGTTAAAATCTCCACCAATGATCCACGCCGCAGGGGGGGAGTTTATGAAGTTTATTGAAGACTTTTCGTATAAATGCTATCTGCGCGGTATTAGGGGTGTAGATGTTGCAGAGTATTATGGGGCGATCTTGGAATGTACCTTCCAGAATGACGTGTCGACCAGCCGGATCAATATGGGAGGTTGTTACCGAGATAGGGCAGGACGACGATAGTAGGATAGCAACTCCTGCTTTTCGGCGTGAGTGGCTAGCTAAATAGGCATGGGGGTAATAGTGCTTGGCGAATTTAAAGGTCCCTGTCTGGTCGAGGTGGGTCTCCTGCAGAAAGGCAACATCCGCCCCCAAAGTGCAAAGTTCCCGGAGAGCAAGGCGCCTTTTCGTGTTAGATCCTAGCCCTTTGACATTCAAAGAGACTATCTTGGCCATGAGAAAGGTTATGGATGATAGAGGAGTGAATACAAGGGGATCTACTCACCGTTCAGGTGAACAAATGTCGGGTGATAGTCCACGCTGGCGGCTAGTTGAAGGCGTAGAGTCCAGGCTGCTCACACTCAAAGGGAAAGAGTCTGGAAGAGTGGAAGGGAGAGTGGGAGGGAAACAAGAGGGAAGGCAGGGGTTGACACAGACACCACAAAAAATTAACAAATACTTAGACTATATAGACTATAAATATATGAAGAACCAGACCTATACAAAAAAAAAAAAATAGGTCTGAGGTGGGATCAGTTCTGCTGAAATCAGATCAGCAGAACGGACTCTCGGGTCTCCTTAGGAAAACCAAAAGAAAGGAGGACCAAAGTAGTCACGTCCCAATAATGGGGTCCCAAGGGAAAAAAAGGACCTAGCAAGAACCAACAGGTCAGGAACTTTAAGCAATAACAGCAAATAACCAACAAGTCGTAGGTGTGCTAAATACTTCTAGCCATTGTCGTCACTAGAATTGTGACAATGGCATGTAGAGACCCCGAGCGGGCAACTAGATTTCAAGTCCCCAGGGTAATATAGGAAGTCAGCAGGTAAGTCCAGTGAGAAATCAGCGATGCGGAGGATGGGTTCCTGTTCCCGGCGCCAGTTGAGGACTTTGCACGGATGGAGGCGATGGGTCGCCCGGGACATTCGTTTTTTTTTTTCTAGGAGTGGGCAAGCGCCGACGTTTAGAGTTCTCTGGGAACTGCCAAGCCAGTCGTGTCGTACTGCAGCAATTTCTGAACGACATGTGGCAGTGACCTCAGTGACCAGAGCATGGAAATCCCTTTTTGTAGGGAGTTGAGAGAAGAGAGAGGCCCAATTTTGGGGGGAGGACGGTCTGACGGGGGAGCCTTGGTCCTAGTTGGGAGAAGAGGTTAGCGTGGGGGTAGCCCTTATATCATCATCAATGTCCCCAGGATTGGGGTTGGCAAGGGTGGAAGGCTCCCTACAGAGGGCAGGTGGGGGCACAGAGGGGCCACCTGAGAGGTATGGGGAGGAGGGTGGCATTGGGCAACTGGGGTGATGTCCACCCAGACCGACCTGCAGCTCTTCCGGGCGGCCGGGCGCTATTTTGGCCACATGGTTCAGCTGGCCGTCCTGTTCCAGGCAGGGTGAAGGAGGATGCAGCGCCCCTGGTTGCGGCGAATAACGGGTGGCTGGGGCAGTCCGATCCCTTTCGTGGGACCGGGCCTGATCCGGCTGCGCTGAGCAGCAGTGCGGCAGCGGCGCACTCTCCGGCAGCAGCTCCGGGGAGGAAGATGGCGGCGGAGGCGACGCGGCGTGGGGAGGCCGCAGCATGTATTCCTTGAGGGTCCCGCACTGCAGAGTCTCGGAGGTAAGCGGGGTACCCTGGGGGTTTTTCTTCAATAGTTTTTTCCCCATGGTGGGGGAGGAAGTAAGGCTCGGGGTCTATATTTCTTGCGGCACACCACGGAGCTCGCCGCTCACACTCCCGTCTCCATCAGGTGCCAGGCCACGCCCCCCCTCTGCTTGATTGACAGGGCTATACATGCTGAGGGTCCTAGAGCTGTGTCTTGGCATGTAAATATCATATAATCTAGGATCCTTTATTATTGCATTGTACTCATTTTGAGATAAAAATAATGTTTTACATTGGTCTTTAAAAATTAAAAAAAAATAAAAAAAATAAAGGCTATTCCGGTAAAGTAACTTAAAGGGGTTGTCCGGGTTCAGAGCTGAACCCGGACATACCCAGGTTCTCACTCCAGCAGCCCTCCTGCCGCGCAGGGCAAGGGCTCTTTTGTTTGTAAACATTCACTGCCGGGCGGAGGCTTCCGCCCGGCAGTGAGTTCGGTGACGTCACCGGCCGTAATGGGCCGGCTTTAGTGCTGCCCTAGTTGTTTGAATGGCTAGGGCAGTGCTAAAGCCCGCCCATCAGCGCCGATGACGTCACCGGGCTCACTACCGGGCAGAAGTCTCCCCCTGGCAGAGCCCGGTACGTCACCGGAACCGGGCTAAATTCCTTTGCCCTGCGCTAATTAGCGCAGGGCAAAGGAGGGCATCGGAGCATAGGATGCTCCGATGCCCTGTTCAGGCGGGCTGCCTGGGTGAATTGAAAGGTATGTCCGGGTTCAGCTCTGAACCCGGACAACCCCTTTAATTTTTGAAATAATGCATTAAGGCTGCACACCAGCACACTAACACTCTCTTTGTTTCACCAGCTAGAGAATTGATAGCAACAAACTGTGCATGCTCGACCTAACAATGGCTCAGAACTACAGGTCGATGCCATGGTAATTAATGAGGAAACACAGTGGGTAGCAGAGGAAGAAAACTACTTCTAGAACTACTGAACAGTATATATGTAAAATTTACATTATATTAAGTAATTATTGATGATGAATTAGTCTAAAACATAATTTATATTTATAAAAATGTAAACGTAAAAAATTGCTTTTTCCCATATCCGTTTATAATTGATTTTAAAAAAAACTACTGTACACGTAATTAGCATTGCCGTTTCCATAATGACATGATCTATAAAAGGATCATGTTACTAATCCCGTGTGGTGAAAGCCGTAGAAACATTTCAAAAAGAATGATGGAATTGCTGTTTTTGTCACCTCACCTCCGAAACAAAATGAATAAAAAGTGATCAAAAAGTGTTATGTATCCCAAAAGGGTACCAATTAACCTATAGCCTGTCCCACAAAAAATAACCTCACCCAGCTATATTGTTGAAAAAATGTAAAATGTTATGGATATTATTACATGGCAATGCAAAATATAATTTATTTTTAATACAAAAGTGATTTTATGCTGCAAAGGCAGTAATACGTACAAAACTACATATAGTAGAATGATTTGAGAATGAATAAACTTGCACGTGCTATATAGTTACTAAGTGTGATTAACCCCTTAATGACCAATGATGTGGTGTTAGTTACCGCATCATGATGTGCACACCGGCATGTAAACGGGTGTCACGGACAGAAGAGATGTCCGGGCACCCGGCAGGGGACCAATCAGCGTGGTCCCTGCCTTTGAATCACTGCGATTGATCAGTCAGATTTGACTGACCAATCGCAGTGTTCAGCAGCGCAGCTCCAATCGCCTCAGTAAGTGTTAAGTAGATCGGGGCTGCGCTGCTAAGTTTATTCTGCCCCCCCCCCCCATTCAGGGATCCCCATAATTGTCATGGTGCCAACCCCACCATCCCTCCCCGCCCCCATTCAGGATGGCCGAGCGGTGATAGTGTCAGCTATAACATACAGCTGGCACTCTACTATAACGGCTGACATCGGTGCTGGCACTGATGGCGGCTATTTAAGCCCTTCCATGCCGAGGTGTGTAGGGACCGCTGTATGGAAAGGGTTAACAGAGAGGGAGCTCCCTCCCCATCGGGTGCTGCGCTGCTGTGGCAGCGTCCTGATGCTTTGATCAGAACAGAGGGAGGGAGCTCCCTCCCATCGGGTCGCTGCTCTGCTTGCCGTGGTATATCTAAGTCTGATCAGGCTCCTGCTTAGGCTTACTGTGAATGAAAATACACTGCAGTACACTATACAGTGTACTGCAGTGTATTGTAAGCCATCAGACCTACTTGACTATTATTGTGTAATACTTAAAAAAATGAGAAAAATATACATATTACAGGGCTCCAGGTGGCGACCAAAATGATCGCCAATTCAACTCATTATTTGCAAATGGCGACAAGACTTTTTAGTCTTGTCGCCATTTGCACCTGGACCCCACCAGCATTTACCGATACTAAGCTGCGCTACTGCGCAGCCTAGTATCCGAGAACATGGTGCACGCTGCTGTCAGCGTGCTCCATATTCCCGCAGCAGCACAGGGGACAAGGAAGCTCTTCCTCCCCCCTGTGCTGCTGTTGTCGCTGCCACCAATCAGGGGGGAGAGGGGAGGGGCAGGGCGCACTGCGCCACCAATGAGAGGGGCTGAGGAGGGGAGGGCGCACTGCGCCACCAATGAAGTTAACTATGTTTAATACAACTACAGGAGGCGGGTGCCGGCGCGGAATCACATAGCCGGCACCCGACCTGTATTATAGGGAGCTCCAATATGCCGCAGTTAACCCCTCGTGTGTCATACCTAACGGATCCGCCCCCATTGACTTACAGTCAGGTGAGGACGGATCCGGATGGCTGCGCCCATGTAAGCGCAGGGGATCCGAGCTCTACAGTGCTCGTTATGAGCACGTTCGCTCAACTCTACACATGATCTAACCTGTCAGATGAACATTGTAAAAAAACAAAAATAAAAATCGTGCCAAAACATCCATTCTTCGGTTACTTTGCCTCACAAAAAACATAATATAGAGTGATTAAAAATCATATCTACCCTAAAATAGTACAAATAAAACTGTCACCTTATCTCATAGTTTCCAAAATAGGGTCACTTATTGATTGTTTCTACTGTAGGGGTGCATTTGGGTGGCTTCAAATGGGAAATGGTACCTAAAAACCAGTCCAGCAAAATCTGCCATTCAAAAACCATACGGTGCTGCTTTTCTTCTGTGCCTTGCTGTGTGCCTGTACATCAGTTCACCACCACATGTGGGGTGTTTCTGTAAACCACAGAATTAGGATAATAAATATTGAGTTTTGTTTGGCTGTTAACCCTCGATGTGTTAAAGAAAAAAATGGATTAAAATAGAAAATCTGCCAAAAAAGTGAAATTTAGAAATTTCATCTCCATTTTCCTTTAATTCTTGTGGAATACCTAAAGGGTTAACAAAGTTTGTAAAACCAGTTTTGAGTAACGTGAGGATTGTAGTTTCTACAATGGGGTTTCTATTATGTAAGCCCCACAAAGTGACTTCAGACCTGAACTGGTCCTTAAAAAGTGGGTTTTGGAAGTTTTCGTAAAAATTTTAAGAATTGCTTCTAAAATCATCCCAAAAAAATAAAATGACATTTACAACTTGATGCCAACATTAAGTGGACATATGGGGAATGTTAAGTAATACATATTTTATGAGGTATCACTTTCTATTTTAAAAGCAGAGATATTGGAATTTTGAAATTTGCGAATTTAAATAAAGGTGAAATATATTGACTCAAATTTAAGACTGTCATGAAGTACAATGTGTCACGAGGAAACAATCTCAGAATGGCTTGGATAAGTAAAAGTGTTCCAAAGTTATTACCACATAAAGTGATACATGGTAAAACAGAGAAATCACATACAGAATAGTAAAAAGTAAATAATCATCACTGTCCATGCAATATGGGGTGGCACTCCGATGGCCATGTTGTAGCACATGGACGACACCCCAGGGTGTACAAGAGATGGGGTAAATCAAAACTACATCCTACCTAGAATTAAGTCTTCAGTGCAGTGTCAATTAATTGTTAGTGCAGACCACAGTTATTCCCATCAGCCCCTCCTTCAGTGTGCATCACGCATGTCTCTGAGATCACGCTGGAATGTGTTCTTATCAGCACAGTGGGGGATGGGTACTATCTCTAACCCACTACATTACAAAACTTTATTACACAGAGTATTAAAAGTAATATACCGGAGACCGAATTAAAGGGGACAGAACCAATATCCCATAACCATATGTGCCGCATGAGGATCCCTATGAAAATAAAAATCACTAAATATATAATAAATATGTAATATATAATAAATATTACAGGTTATAGTTACTAGAGAGGGGTCGTTGATCCAGGGAGTTATTCTGATTGCCTGACTGGAGTCGGGAAGGAATTTTTCCCCCTAAAGTGAGGAAAATTGGCTTCTACCTCACAGGGTTTTTTGCCTTCCCCTGGATCAACTTGTAGGAAAACAGGCTGAACTGGATGGACAGATGTCTTTTTTCGGCCTTACAAACTATGTTACTATGTTACTATGTTACTGACAGAATTGCACCTTCTAAAAAATGGCATAAAAAGTGATCAAAAAGTCATTCATACCTAAAAATGGTATAAAAAAATAGCTTCATTGTGTTGCAACAAACAAAAAAATAAAAATGTTATGACCCCTAAAAACTATTTCAGCAAATTCCATGTTAGAAAATCTTGATGCTGCTGCTTCCCTTCTGAATGCTGCCATGTCCCCAAACAGCAGTTTATGACCACATATGGGGTGTTGCTGTAGGAATACAGTCCTGCTGTTTGTTGTGTTCCTGGGTAAAAATAACTTTACCCTTTGGGATGGACATAAAGTTTTTAAGTTGTGTATCCAAAATGTACATGTGATGGCCTCTTTCAGTAAACATAATCACTATTTCCTGTGATATGTGTATTCATGTAATTGTGGCACAATACTTCTGACTCTTGATATAAGTTCAGGCCTTTATGAACTCTGAAATCGAATATAAAAATCCAAATGGCTTCTTCCTTAAGATTGAATATATCACTAGTAATATACACTGATGAGCAAAGGGAGTAAAATGTTTTCAACTTTTAACTTACAGGCTTTATATCTCACCATCTATTACAGCTTCGAATGTGGGACTATCATCATTTTATAGACAATCATCTTGGTTACCTCATACATAAATCTGACTTGCAACCATTTAACATATGATTAGTTATGCAGATTCTTGTCATGTAACTGCATTGTTACTGTTTTGCTCCTGGTCGTGGAATAATCTTTTTATTCTCCTCGTTACCGGTATCTCAGCCAAGAAAATTGCCAAACTGCATCATGTGAGTGCCATGACAGTTGGAAAAATATGAAATAAAGTCCGTTCATTCCAAAGCCAAGAGGTGAACGTCCAGGCACAATATCTGAGTCATCGGAGGTGGTTCATGACAGACTCTATCAGTTCTGGCCCGTCAAACATGACAGTGGAGGTGGCTTGTATTCTTTGTAATAGTGAGATTACAAACGTCCATGCAAGCACTCTGTAACGCGCATTACACAAGTCTGGAATGGTGGCCTAAAAAAAGGTAAAGAGCCTCAATTTCAATATTGTCATAAGAAGTGTTGGCTTGAGTTTGCAAAAAAGTACGAACAGTGAAGATTGCAAACAGGTGAATTGGAGCGATGAGACGAAAGTCAATAGACAAGTCTCTGATGGGTACAAATGGGTCTGGAAGAAACAAGGTAAAAGGGGGCTAACAGATCGAGAAATTGAAGGAACTGTCAAGTTCGGTGGAGGAAGACTGATGATATGGGGTTGTTTCACAGCCAAAGGCACCAGGATCAATGGTGGTCTCAAAGCAGAGCTATATGTGTGTCACGATACTGGTGGTTAGTAGCTGGAGTCCAATAGCAGGGACTAGGAAGAACACTGGAAGCGGCAGGTAAGCTGGCAAGCTGGCACTTGTAGTTCCACAGAAGCTGCAGACAATAGGCAGGTAGCAGACGGGTGTGCGGGGTAAAGCACAAGAGGAAGGAAGGATCCGGAATAGAGACGGTTCCAGCGAGAGAACTGCAAGCAGGAGCTTTACACGATACTCAAGCAATGAGTGTTTGATCAGGCAGGATATTTAAGACAAACAGGAAGTGAGGTAGCAGCTGGTTTGAAGCATGCTCCACCATCTTGGCTGAGGGCAACTCAAGGGCAAGGTAGTTTAAACAGCAAGTATCCAGGGTTCTCCCAACATTACTCCCACCTCAATAGCGGCCTCTGGACGCCACCTGACTTGGCTTGCGGGGATGTTTCTGATGAAACTGATCAGCCGGGGAGCATTAATGTTACCGACAGGTTCCCAGGAATTCTCTTCAGGTCCATAATCCTGCCACTTAACAAGATACTGCAAGCGGTTCCTGAAGATACTAGAGTCCAAAAATTTTTCCACAACAAATTGTTCTTCGCCATCTAGCTCCACAGTATCAGGAGGAGGAGGTATGTGTTCTGGAAAAGGATTGGGTGTGATAGGCTTTAAAAGAGACACATGGAAAACAGGGTGAATCTTCATACCTTGTGGGAGCTTGAGTCGAACCGCCACTGGACTAATCAGCCCTGTAATGTTATAAGGCCCAATGAACTTCGGTCCCAGTTTTGGTGAAGGGACCTTAAGTCTCAGATGCCTGGTGGAAAGCCATACCTTATCCCCAACTTTAAATGTTGGTGCTGGTCTACGAGACTTATCTGCTGCCTTCTTGTATGTTTCTTGAGCCTTCTCCAACGTTTCCTTCAGTAGTTCTAAATTTTGTTGCAAAGCAGAGATTCTTTCCTCAACAGCAGGAATAGATGGGGTGACAGGTACTCTAGGGAGGATATTTGGATGATACCCTAGATTCGCGAAGAAAGGGGTTTGCTTGGTAGATGCATTCTGAAAGTTGTTATAAGAAAATTCAGCTACTGGCAGTAAGTCGATCCAGTTGTCTTGTAGATGGCAGATATAGCACCGGAGGTACTGTTCTAGAGTCTGGTTGGTGCGCTCGGTCTGTCCATTAGACTGTGGGTGGAAAGCAGTCGACAAATTAATATTAATATCAAGTGCGCCAAAATTTTGATGTGAATTGAACTCCACGATCTGAGATAACCTCATCAGGAAGCCCATGGAGACGGAACACATTGTTGACTACCAGATCTGCTGTGGCCTTGGCGGAAGGTAAACCAGTGCATGGAATAAAATGTGCAGCCTTGGTGAGTCGATCTACTACTACCAGAATTGTATTTTTCCCCTTAGAGGTAGGTAGATCTACAATAAAGTCCATGGAAACAGACCCCCAGAGGTGAGAAGGGACCGATAATGGCTGTAACAAACCCGTGGGCGAGGCACGAGGAGTCTTGCATCTGGCACAGACGTCACAGGATGTAACATACCCCCTTACGTCCTTTTTGAGTATCAAATGGACATTGTCAGGTGGTTGAGATAGGAAAGAGTCGGAGTCGTAGAACTCTCGTATTTCTTCCATCAAATCCTTATTACGGATTACCCCCACAAAATTAGATTCAGGCAGGATGGTCTTGGTAGGAGTCACAGTGACAGAATTGTTGGAAAACATTCTGGATAAGGCATCTGCCTTACTGTTACGGGAACCTGGCCTATAGGAGACAATAAAATTAAACTGGTTAAGAAACAGGCTCCAACGAGCTTGGCGCGGAGACAGACATTTAGCAGATCTAATGAATTCCAAGTTGCGGTGATCGGTTAATACTATAATCTGCTGTGTGGCCCCCTGAAGAAGGTGTCTCCATTCCTTGAATGCTGCAATGATGGCGAGCAATTCTTTATTTCCTACATTGTAATTTTTTTGCGCCAGAGATAACCGTTGGGAAAAGTAGGCACAGGGATGCAACAGACTCACGTCTCCTCTTCTCTGGGATAGAACAGCCCCTATAGCACAATCTGAGGCATCTACTTCCATGATAAAAGGAAGTTCTGGATCGGGATGGATCAATACAGGGGCTGTAGTAAACTTGGATTTTAGACGAGAAAAGGATTCTTCTGCTTCGTGAGACCACGCAAAGATGTTCTATTTCTTAGTCAGCTGGGTAATAGGGGCAATGATCTCCGAAAAGTTCCTGATAAAGTGTCTATAAAAATTGGCAAAACCAACAAAGCGTTGAACCTCCTTCACGCTCTTAGGGGTCGGCCAGTCCCGAATTGCCTTAATCTTGCTTGAGTCCATGCGCAGACCTTGAGGGGAGATAATATAGTCGAGGAATTGTATCTCTAACTGGTGGAATTCACATTTTTCGATCTTAATGTAGAGTTGATTCTCTCTTAATCGTTCCAGAATGAGTGCCACATGCTGCTGGTGTTCTTCCACTGAGTTGGAGAAGATCAGGATATCATCTAAATAGATCACTACAAACTGGTCCAGGAGGCCTCTAAAGATGTCATTGACGAGATGCTGGAAGGTGGCCGGAGCATTACAGAGGCCAAAGGGCATCACCAAGTATTCAAAATGTCCGTAGCGAGATCTGAAGGCTGTCTTCCATTCATCTCCAGGTCTTATGCGGACTAGGTTGTAGGCGCCTCTTAAGTCTAATTTAGTGAAGATCCTTGCATGTCGTACTCTCTCTAGAAGCTCTGGGATCAAAGGTAATGGGTAATGGTTCTTGATAGTAACTTTATTAAGCTCTCGGTAATCTATACATGGTCTTAAGGAACCATCCTTTTTTTTGACAAAGAATATGGGTGCTCCCGTAGGTGAGGAGGATGGGCGTATGAATCCCTTGGCTAGATTTTCCTCTATATAGTCCTTGAGGGACTGTAATTCCGGGCTCGCCAAAGGGTAAATGTGTCCAAAAAGTATAGGTGCGCCGGGAAGTAATTCTATGGGACAGTCGTAGGGGCGGTGAGGAGGAAGCTTGTCCGCATTTAGTTTATCACAAACGCCTGCAAATTCTCCGTATGCAGGGGTTAACGCTGTCACCTTGTTTTCGTGCATGGAAACTTCTGGACCTAGTTCAGACTGAACTACTGGAGGAGTATTGTCAGACGGAAAGCTCACTTCTTTGGTTTCCCAGTTAATGGTAGGATTCTGAGCTTGCAACCAGGGTAAACCTAGAATGACAGGAAAGTGTGGAGAAGAAATTAATAGAAATGGAAGCACTTCACGGTGACGAGGAGTGATGATGATTTCAAGTGGCACTGTTTCCTGATCCACTGGCCCCGAGCTTAGTGGGGATCCGTCTACTGTCTCCATAACCATGGGTGAGAGTTTTTTTCTGACATTTAACGCCATGCTTCTGGGCAAAGGAAAGATCCATAAAATTGCCGCTAGCTCCGGAGTCTACCATAGCAGAGGTGGAAATCCACTGAGAGTTAATTAGGAGCTTGACTGGGAGAAAACAATGAGAGTCTTTATTTTCTTTTTTGATGTGAGGGGCCACAGAGGAGATGGAACGGACAACTGTCTTCTCTGGTAGTTCTTTCTCTGAAACAGTTGATTCTCCATCGAGAGCCGTAAGGGCTGCTACTAACTTCCGTGAACGGCTAGGGCAGTTGATAAGGAAGTGATCAGACTTTCCGCAGTAAAGACACAAATCCTCCCGGAGCCTATGCTCCCTTCGATTTGCACTTTCCCGTCTCAAGATGGAGTCTACCTGCATGGGTTCACTCACAGGTTCTCAGGGACTTCTCTTCTGGGCCTCCCTGGGCATGGAGACAGAGGGAGAAGTAGGTTGATTAATGTCATAATTCCAAGCAGCCCATCTCTCCTGTCGCCGTTCGGACAGTCGGTTGTCAATTCGAATGCAGTGATTAATAAACGGATCTAGTTGTACTGGGGCCTCAGCACGGGCAAGCTCATCCTTCAAAGCGTTGGATAGTCCTTTTCTAAAAAAAAAGACAATTTTGCTGCGTTATTCCAATCCGTGTCGACGGCCCACCTCTTAAATTCCATCGCATATTCGGTGACAGGACGCCGGCCCTGGCGTAATGCTAGTAATGCTGCCTCGGCCGTGGCGCCGCGACTGGGATCATCAAACATTTCACTCATAGTGTCAAGAAAATCTTCTAAGTGATTCAGCCGGGGGTCATTAGTCTCAATTAGTGCATTGGCCCAGGCAATGGCCTTATGAGTAAGTAACATAATGATGCACAGTACCTTTGATCTGTCCGTAGGAAACTGGGTGGGATTTGCATCAAAATATAATCGGCACTGGTTGAGGAAGCCCCGGAATTTGTCACGGTCTCCACCAAATCTAAATGGTGGCAACTTGGGCACTGTTGCTGGTGCTGAGACTTGTACTGCCAGAGGCTGATTTTCAAGGAGGACAAGCCGGTCCGATAGCGCCTGCACGGTACTGCGTAGCTCTTGAATTGCTTGACCATAGACCTGGGTATTGTGATTAGTCTGTCCTTCAAAGGCGTCATATTTGTTTTTGTAAGACTGAAGTTCAGTGCGCATACTGGCCATAGCGGCTTGCATCTGCTTCATGCGTGGTTCCACAGCCCCAGGGGACTCCATTTTGGGCTTGAGTATCCTGTCACGATACTGGTGGTTAGTAGCTGGAGTCCAATAGCAGGGACTAGGAAGAACACTGGAAGCGGCAGGTAAGCTGGCAAGCTGGCACTTGTAGTTCCACAGAAGCTGCAGACAATAGGCAGGTAGCAGATGGGTGTGCGGGGTAAAGCACAGGAGGAAGGAACGATCCGGAATAGAGACGGTTCCAGTGAGAGAACTGCAATCAGGAGCTTTACACGATACTCAAGCAATGAGTGTTTGATCAGGCAGGATATTTAAGACAAACAGGAAGTGAGGTAGCAGCTGGTTTGAAGCATGCTCCACTATCTTGGCTGAGGGCAACTCAAGGGCAAGGTAATTTAAACAGCAGGTATCCAGGGTTCTCCTGACAATGTGTGTATCCAAGATTAGTTAGTTCGTACTCCCGAGTACTATGAGTATGAAAAGGACGACATAGTGTTCCAGCAGGACAATGACCCAAAGCGTACCTTGAGATTGACAAAGAAAGGATTCAATGACCATGAAGTAGAGGTGCTGGATTGGCACCCAGACCTCAACCCAATCGAACACTTGTGGGTTGAGTTGAAGAAAAAGCTGTATTTGTACCCAAGTGAGTCAACCAGAATGCATCAACATTGGGAACACATCGAAGAGACCTGGGAACAGATTTCATGAGATATTGAGCCTGAAACTCAAATGTTTCGTCAATGTATGCGCTTATTTTAAAGGAATAGTTAATATTGTATACCACAGTATATTCTGCTTAATAAACAATTTTATCCATCAGTAAGCCAAATCAAGGCATGGTTTCAAAAAAACTTCTTAAAAAAAGTAGGAGGAGCCAAATGTCCTATAATACTTTTTTTCTATGTAGCTTTCACTCCTGTTTGATGAAATGCTCATGTTTTTAGTGTCCCATTGATCTAAATGGGATTTCATGGCTTAATTTATTCTTTCAATGATGCATTTGAAATTCTGCATTGCATAAAGATAAAAGAAGGGACATTTCACTATTGGCAGAAATGCCACAGGCAGGTTGTCACATGCAGATCACCACATTGAAGTCAGTGAATCCATGGCATGGCAAACCGCAAATCTGTATTGGGATTTTTTTATAAAATCTTTATTACTGGAGCTTCTACACTCACCGGCCACTTTATTAGGTACACCTGTCCAACTGCTCGTTAACACTTAATTTCTAATCAGCCAATCACATGGCGGCAACTCAGTGCATTTAGGCATGTAGACATGGTCAAGACAATCTCCTGCAGTTCAAACCGAGCATCAGTATGGGGAAGAAAGGTGATTTGAGTGCCTTTGAACGTGGCATGGTTGTTGGTGCCAGAAGGGCTGGTCTGAGTATTTCAGAAACTGCTGATCTACTGGGATTTTCACACACAACCATCTCTAGGGTTTACAGAGAATGGTCCGAAAAAGAAAAAACATCCAGTGAGCGGCAGTTCTGTGGGCGGAAATGCCTTGTTGATGCCAGAGGTCAGAGGAGAATGGGCAGACTGGTTCGAGCTGATAGAAAGGCAACAGTGACTCAAATTGCCACCCATTACAACCAAGGTAGGCAGAAGAGCATCTCTGAACGCACAGTTCGTCGAACTTTGAGGCAGATGGGCTACAGCAGCAGAAGACCACACCGGGTGCCACTCCTTTCAGCTAAGAACAGGAAACTGAGGCTACAATTTGCACAAGCTCATCGAAATTGGATAGTAGAAGATTGGAAAAACGTTGCCTGGTCTGATGAGTCTCGATTTCTGCTGCGACATTCGGATGGTAGGGTCAGAATTTGGCGTCAACAACATGAAAGCATGGATCCATCCTGCCTTGTATCAACGGTTCAAGCTGGTGGTGGTGGTGTCATGGTGTGGGGAATATTTTCTTGGCACTCTTTGGGCCCCTTGGTACCAATTGAGCATCGTTGCAACGCCACAGCCTACCTGAGTATTGTTGCTGACCATGTCCATCCCTTTATGACCACAATGTACCCAACATCTGATGGCTACTTTCAGCAGGATAATGCGCCATGTCATAAAGCTGGAATCATCTCAGACTGGTTTCTTGAACATGACAATGAGTTCACTGTACTCAAATGGCCTCCACAGTCACCAGATCTCAATCCAATAGAGCATCTTTGGGATGTGGTGGAACGGGAGATTCGCATCATGGATGTGCAGCCGACAAATCTGCGGCAACGGTGTGATGCCATCATGTCAATATGGACCAAAATCTCTGAGGAATGCTTCCAGCACCTTGTTGAATCTATGCCACGAAGAATTGAGGCAGTTCTGAAGGCAAAAGGGGGTCCAACCCGTTACTAGCATGGTGTACCTAATAAAGTGGCCGGTGAGTGTATATTCTATGTGAAGTCTTCTGCTTCATACTCTGTCCACTGTGTTATCTCTAGCACCAGTGGCTGCTGAGAACAGCTGATCAGAGTGTCAGACCCGATGACCTATCCAGTCGATGGGTATGACCATCAGTACTGTATCTAGAAACTGGGCCAACCTCCAATGTATCGTATGTGTAAATTATTTAAACATTATTACTGCTGTGTACATAGAAGTTCAGTTTTTTATGTCAAAGACTGCATAGCAAATAACACCTTTTTCTAAATGACTATAATGGTGTCTACTATAAATATTTCAATTTGCACTCAGAATATTGCTATGACTTTGTTTCTTTACAGCCTCGAGCTGATCCCATTCCCATCTGTAGTTTTTGCCTTGGGACCAAGGAATCCAATCGAGATAAAAAGCCAGAAGAGCTCATATCATGTGCAGACTGTGGTAGCAGTGGTAAGTGGGCAGATTTTGGTTTGAGTATAAAAATCATTGAATTATTATTGTAAGAAATTGTTCAGGGAATTTGGACCAAAATTTTAGACCCAGCAACTGTGGGTTCGTTCAAATGGAGAAGTGATTGATTCTGGGTAAGGCCAGACAGGGAATTTCTGTTTGCAAATTAATATGCAGAATGAATACATAGACCGCGATTGTCATCCATCGGCCTAGGATTCTATAAAATGTAACCATAGAACAGTCAAAGGTCCCAAAACTCAGTACAACATCTGAAAATATAAAACCGTGTCCTGAGGACATATAGTATGGTTCCACAGGGAATCCAACAAAGAGCTCCGTGCCAGAAGAGGTCATAAAACCTTTGCCTAATATATGGAAATTTAGGAATGGAGGGAATATATACGATAAGAGGGGAGAAGGAATTAGGGATTCCGAGGGAGTTGAGGGAAATAAGAAAGTCCAATCGATGCAATGAGAGATCGATATTCCGCCAGTTTCTCAAAGCAAATGCAGTAATGCCAAGACTTTTAGCATGAGTACCCTTGAGTAAAGCAGGAAGGTCCTCAGTTCTCATGATCTCCTGTACCTTGCTGAACCATAGAGAGATGAGTGGATATGTAGTCTGTCTCCACAGAGATGGAATGCAAGCCCTCAATACTTTATCCAGATGCCTCACCACAGACTGCCCATATGGAAACACAGGAATCTCACTGAGATGTAAAAAGAATGCTGGTGCTTTGGGTAGCACATGAGTAGTGAACCTAGATATAATTCGCCATACCTCTGACTAAAAGTTGTGTAGCATAGGATATTTTCAGAAAATTTGCAAGATGGTTCCCTGGTCCCTACTACATCTGCAGCATAAAAGAGAGAGACTTTATTTTTCTCCCTATAACATGCACTTTTTTCCCCCAAAGGTAGGGGAAAATGTCAGTATGTGTTTTGGGGTAAATACTAATTACGACTTTCATTATGGAAGCGTTATTAGTACTGCGGGACCCGAGAGCGGTGAATACAACATTCCCTGTACTGGCTCTGTACTCAACGCTCCCTGGTCTTTGTCATCTGGTGCTGTATAATGTGCTGTGACCTGTGTACAGTGTGCGGACATCGGCATGCTCTGTAACTTCATGTTGTGCGACTTTAGGTCACAGCGTGGCAGGAAGATGATCTCCTGGTTGGCGTTGTTGTCCGGAGCAGGACAGATGGGTTGATTTTTCTTTTTTTTTTTTTGTCTGATATGAGGTCTGAGAATCACTGGGGGTCTGAAAAAATGTTTTCTTATTTTCCTCCTGCTTCTTATGAGCAGAGTCTTATAGGGTGAAAAATACAGTAATTTTGATGGCACCCTGTACCACTTGTTTTCCAGGATTTTTATAGAGATGGCCTATCCTTGGGATAGGCCATCTATATCTGATTGGCCAAGGTCCAACATTCCGTACCGTCGCCGATCAGCAGTTCTGAAATGACTCCAGTGCCAGAGTGTTTAAAAACCATGGTGGTGAGTGGCCACTGTGGTTTTCAAACTGATTGTTTAAATTGTTCCATTATGTTACCGGGAACCAGCTGTGTCACCTGCACTTCCATTTAGCCGTTTACTTTTGCCTCACTATTCCCTCTGGTTTTCCTCAGGCAGAATTTTCTGCTGATCTCTAAAGTGCCTTTCAAGCAGGGTTGTTCTGATTAAAGGGGTTGTCCGGGTTCAGAGCTGAACACGGACATACCTTTAAATTCACCCAGGCAGCCCGCCTGAACAGGGCATCGGAGCATCCTATGCTCCGATGCCCTCCTTTGACCTGCGCTAATTAGCGCAGGGCAAAGGCATTTAGCCCGGTTCCTGTGACGTACCGGGCTCTGCCAGGCGGAGGCTTCCGCCCGGCAGTGAGCCCGGTGACGTCACCGACGCTGATGGCGGGCTTTAGCGCTGCCCTAGCCAGTAAAACTGCTAGGGCAGCGCTAAAGCCGGCCCATTACAGCCGGTGACGTCACCGAACTCACTGCCGGGCGGAAGCGTCCGCCCGGCAGTGTGTTATGTAAACAAAAGAGCCCTTGCCCTGCACGATCCAGCGCAGGGCAAGGGAGGGCATCGGAGCATGAGATGCTCCGATGCCCTGTTCAGGCGGGCTGCCTGGGTGAATATAAGGGTATGTCCGGGTTCAGCTCTGAACCCGGACAACCCCTTTAAGCTTGGTTTAAGTAAAGATGTTATATGAAAATCATGTTGCACTATAAATGTAAATATAATTGGTTGCAATATAAATGGTTGGCATATTTTCAGTGCTGAGTCAAAACTCATTTTTACACCTGGAAACTGGTGTAAAAACAAAGTGAAAACTACTCCAGTCGAGGGCTGGAGTGGTTCTCACTCCAGGCGTATGGAATTCCAGAGGAGTGCCTAATTTGTCATGAGGTGAATGCCTTTTCATAAATCAGACGAATGCTCTGGCATCGCAGGGAGAAACAAAGACTGGTGTTAGAACGTCCTTTCCTCACAGTCAAAAATCCACACAACTTTAATGGATCTGCCTCCTTCAGCATTAGCAGCTGATCCTTGCTCTGCCTCATTAAGATCACATTATCTTTAATTAGCTTCTCTGATGTCCCACATAATATGCTGTGTTTAGAAACGGCTTTAGAATAAGTAACTGTGCTCTTTCTAATCATATGGGAGCAAGGCACAAATCACTTCTGTCTAACTTCTCGCTTCACAGGAGGCATCTAATGGGCCTGACCCTCAATGTATTTATTAAAATGTGAGATCATACAGTTCCTTCAGAAATGCTATTCTGTATTTCTTGAATGCAGCTCATCCCCTTGGGCTCTAATATTCAAGCTTTCTCCAGAGTATCTGAGCTTAGTTCATACCATTTCCTTTGTAAGCACTCTGTGTACAGAAGTGTCAGAAGAATAGGTTTATATAAGATGCTTGAAAGATCTGTGAGTGCCCTCTTTAAAAGGGGTTTCCAGTTTGCATCAGCATCCCTTATATCAGCATCCCTTCATAATCATTTAGCTCATACCTAAGCTGTGGTCACATGATCATGTACATGCAGCTCTCTTTTATTTCCTGTGATGCTTTGTCCATATAGGGGCAGTGATTTGGGAGTGTCTATGTAACTAGCAGGGAAAGATGTACATTTATGGCCCACACATATGTTTGTACATGTACATAAGGTTTAAAGGGGTTGTGTCAATTCAGCAAATAGCATTTATTATATAGAGAAAGTTACTACAAGGCACTTACTGATAAATTGTGATTTTCCATCTTGCTTCGTTTGTTGGCTGGATTCATTTTTTCATCACATAATACACTGCTCATTTCTATGGTTATGACCACCCTGCAATCCTGCAGCCGTGGCCGTGCTTGCACACTATAGAAAAAAGCACTAGCCTATGTGAGCTCCCATGGTCCTTCCCACTGCGGCCACCGCTGATGAATTGCATGGGGTCATAACCATGGAAACAAGCAATGTAAAATGTAATGGAAAAATTAATCTAGCCAACGAAGGACGCAATATGGATAATAACAATACATTAGTAAGTGCCTTGTATTGTATTGTAACTTTCTCTTCATGATAAATGCCACTTGCTGAAGTGACACAACCCCTTTTAAGCCTAAGATGTCTTTTTGTCTTCTGAATTGAATAAGCCTGAATTTTTTAACTATATAATAGACCTTTCATTGCATTACCTAGAATTAAGTAGTCTCTTTTCAGTTTGCATCATATGTTGGGTATGCTGAATTTATGCCCATTCTTCTTTGCAAAATAGCCAAAGCTCAGTCAGATTGGATGGAGAGCGTCTGTGAACAACAATTTTCAAGTCTTGCCACAGATTCTCAATGGGATTTAGGCCCGGACTTTGACTGGACCATTTTAACACATGAATATGCTTTGACCTAAACCATTCCATTGTAGTTCTGAGTTTAGGATTGTTGTCCTGCTGGAAGGTGAACCTCTGTTCCAGTCTCAAGTGCCTACCAGGTTTTCTTCCAGGATTGCCCTATATTTAGCTTCATCGATCTTTCCATCAACTCTGACTAGCTTTCCTGTCCCTGCTGAAGATGAGCATTCCCACAGAATGATGCTGGTAACACTATGTTTGACGGCGGGAATGGTGTGTTCAGGGTGGTGTGCAGTGTTAGTTTTCTTCCGCACATCATGTTTTGCTTTGAGGCCAAAAATGTCATCTCACCACAGCACCTTTTTCCACATGCTTGCTGTGTCCCCTGCATGGCTTGTGGCAAACTGCAAATGTGACTTCTGGCTTGCTTTCAAAAATGGCTTTCTTCTTGCCACTCTTCCATAAAGGCCATATTTGTGGAGTACATGACTAATAGTCAGATTCTCCCACCTGAACTGTGGATTTCTGCAGCTTCTCTAGAGTGACTGTCTATTGGCTGCTTTTTTAATTGGTGCTTTCCTTGCCTGGGCTGTCAGTTTAGGTGGATGATCATGTCTTGGTAGACTTGCAGTTGTGCCATATTCCTTCCATTTTTGGATGATAGATTTTTTTTAACCTAACCCTGCATTACACTTCTCCACAACTTTATCCCTGACCTGTCTGATGTGTTCCTTGTTTTTTTTTTTATTTTGATGTTTCATCACTTATGTTCTCTAACAAACCTCTAAGGCCTCAATAGAACAGCTGTAGTTAAACTAAGAATAAATTATACACAGGTGGACTCTATTTACTAATTACCGTATTTTTCACTTTATTAGGGTGGGCCCACATCACGTTTTTACCATTCATTTTGTTGGAGATGCAACAGCTTACAACTTAGTCTATTGCTAGAAAGACTGCAGTTTATTGTTGTAACACTAGATGTCGCTGTTACTAATGCTTACCTGTAGTCTCTCTCTGTGCATTTCTATGGTGTGATGCATTTCCTGTACATTGAAGTGAACTTGTTGATTTCTTCTTTCCTGTCTGTGTACCATCCACAATGTAAGGTGACCGTCAGTTATTGCATGCATGTTCCAATAAACCCTCGGCATCCAGATTGAGATAGAGTAAGATGGCGGCTTTCTTCTGAACCAAGATATTCTTACAAAGCCCCTGACCGCTGAAAGACACTCAAGGCTACAAAGAAGATGGGTTTATCAGACTAAGCCTTAGCTGTTGAGAAGGGGTGTTGGAGATACAACAACTATAGCTTAATCTATTGCTGGAGTGACTTCTGTTAGATAGACTGCAGTTTATTGTCATGACACTAGATGTCGCTGTTACTAATGCTTTACTTGTAGTCTATCTATGCATTATCTATGATGTGGTATATTTCCTGTGCAGTGTCCGGGTTTGGGGTCCCCTGGACACCGTCGAGGTGTCACCACGTGTTACTGCTCTCCGGAAGGGTTGTTAAGGCGTGGTGCACCCCAATGGGAAATAAGTCCAGAGAGTCAGGGTCTACAGTAAACCAGGGTGCTTCTTTACTGGAATTCAGGTGCAAAACAATACAGGCGAGGCATAGGACTGGCTTCTCCAATCTCCTCCCTGGCAGAAGAAGGGTTTAGTGCTGAGGAAAGGCCTGCGCTAGCTGTCCCTCTTTCTCTTCAGAAGGCTGGTACCCTGGTCCAAGGCTGATGATCCAGGGTCTGTGGCAGCGTATCCCCGTCCGTGTCGTCTTCTCGTCCCTCAGTAGTCCGTCAGATTCTCCTCTTCAAGCACTGGTCCCTAACTGCAACAACACTAAGGGCTCTGACTGCTGTCCTTATATACTGTGTCTGCTAGACTAGAACCTTCTAGTGGGAGGGGTGGAGTGGAGAAGCTCAGCACAAACAGATACAATGTTGCAGTTAATGGTAATGACTCAGCAGGTGTTTCTGACACAAACAAGTTTTCAGACATAACAGCTAAAACCAGACAGTTAAAAGGTCAGGCTGTCTGATTTTTGGTGGTAAACAAGTCTGGGTTTTTCCCTCCAAAACATAGTGGTAAACAAGTCTGTTTTTCTCTTATGGTAGCAGTGGAAAATTACCAGCTCCATAATCCAAGCTCTAACAGTCTCTCAATATTCATTAACCCTTCCCACAGAGCCATTTAAGTACAGTAATAATGAACAGAGTATATATCAAAACATGACATAACATACAAAATGCAGTTACACAGTAATAAAATGTGCACGTTAACTCTTGTAGGTCAAATAAAGTAAGAAGTTTTTAACTTTGCATAGGGGAAATATCCAAATGTCCCATTTCTAAGTGCTCCTGGCTCCCGGGCACTGCACCTGGAAGTGAAGTGAACTCACTGATTTCCTTTTCCTTTCTGTACCACATTCACCATGTTAGGTGACCTTCAGTTATTGCATGCATGTTCCAATAAACCCAGTTCCTGTTACTCCACAATGTCTGATCTAAACTGACTCTGCTGCACGCAGCAACCATTCTCTGCAACACATTTAACGTATACAAAAAATGTATATGTTAAATGGATGCCTCAGAATGATGCCATACAGTGGCATCCGTTCAACATAGAGTTCCATTGTAAAAAAAAAAAAATATACGTTTTTTTTACCAGACTATAGGGATACAAGAACTTGGAATGGTGCTTTTTTTTTTTTTTTTTTTTACGTATACATCAAACGTGATATGAACCCATCCTAAGACGCACTTTTTAGCATGAGAAAATCTTGCTAAAAAGTGCTTGTGTCTTATAAATGACAGTTAGGGAGATCTAGTATGGCCAAACCCCCTGTATGCTATCTTAATGATCCAGCAGAGCGTACGTACAGTACATTCAGCACTTTGCCCGATCAGTGAGACAGCTGTGAATCTCTCTCCCTGCCGACATCGATCTGTATGATTAGCAGCAGGAGCGCACATGGCGAGGAAGGTCCTACTGCTATACTGAAAGGAGATGAAAACTCCAAGTACAGTTTAACCCTTACACTCCCAGCGCCGTACTGGAAGCCGGGACACAAATCCCAGCGCCGTACTGGCACGGCGCTCGGATCAGGCGAGCGCAGCACCTGTGCCCGCCCGATCAGCTGCAGGGGTCCGACAGTGGCCGATTGCCGGACCCCTGCTGTATGCACCAGCATCGGTGAAAACATCGATGCCGGTGCATTAACCCTCGCACTGCCGCGAGCTGTAAGTGTATTACACTGTGTAATACACTTACAGCCAATGCATTACAATAGAGAAGTATTGTAATGCATTTTGCAGGGGATCAGACCCCCAAAAGTTGAAGTCCCAGACTGGGACAAAAAAATAAAGTAAAAAAAGAAGTTAAAAAATAAAGTTTAATAAAAAAAAAAAAAAATTTCAAGTAAAAAAAGCGTCATTTTCCCAAAATAAAGTTAAAAAAAATTGTAAAAAATAGGGAAAAAAAGAAAAGCAGGCATATTAGGTATCGCTGCATCCGTATCGACCGGCTCTATCAAAATATCACATGACCCACACCGCTAGGTAAGCGCCATAAAAAATAAAAGCAATGCAAAAAAAAGCCACTTTCTGATCACCTTGCCTCAAAAGTGTAATACCAAGCGATCAAAAAGACGTATTAATCCCAAAATGGTACCAATCAAACCGTCATTTCATCCCGCAAAAAGTTAGACCTACCTGAGACAATCGCCCAAAATATTTAAAAAAATGGCTCAGAAAATGGCAACACAAAAAAAAAGATTTTATTCTGTTCAAAAATGCATCTAATGTGTAAAACTTAACAAAAATAAAAATGTTAGACATATTAGGTATCACCGCGTCCGTAACAACCTGCTCTACAAAAATATCACATGATGTGCCCCTTCGGGTGAATGCTGTAAAAAATAATTTAAAAAAAACTATGTCAAAACAGCTATTTTTTTTCACTTTGACTCATGAAAAGAGTAATAGCAGGCGATCAAAAAGTCTTATGTACCCCAAAATGGTACCAATGAAAACGTCACCTCATCCCGCAAAAAATGAGCCCTGACATAAGACAATAACTCAAAAAAAAAAATCAATGGCGCCCGCAAACCAATCCATCAAAATCTATGCTGCAAAATTCATATGGCGCTCTTCCTGTTTTGAGTCCTGCCATGTACCCCCACAGCAGTTTACCACCACATATGGGGTGTTGCCGTATTAAGGAGAAAATGGGTAACAAATTATGGGGTGCTTTTCTCCTGTTACCCCTTGTGAAAATGAAAAATTTGGGGCTAAAGCAACATTTTATTGGAAGAAATTAAACTTTTCATTTTCACAGGCAAGTGTTTCCAAATTCCATAAATTCCGTAAAAGGGGGTCAAAGTAGCCAGTACCCCCCTTAATATATTCTTTGAAGGGTGTAGTTTCCAAAATGGGGTCACTTTTTGAGGGTTTCCACTGTAGGGGTACGTCAGGGTCTCTCAATTACAAAATGGGGCCTAAAAGCCATTCTAGAAAATCCACCTCCAAAATCCATATGGCTCTCCTTTCCTTCTGACCACTGCCACAAACCCTATTTCTGTAAACTGCAGAATCAGAGTAATGTATATTGAAGTTTAGTTTGCTGTTAACCCTTGCTGTGTTGCAAGAAAAAAATTTACGTGAATAACCTACCAAAAAATTGACATTTTGAAACTTCACCTCCATTTTCCTTTAATTTTGTGGAATACCTCAAGGGTTAATAAAGTTTGTAACATCAGTTTTTCATAATTTGAGGGGTGTAGTTTCTAAAATGGGGTCATTTATTAGTGGTTTTCATTAGGTAAGCCTCACAAAATCACTTTATAACTGAATTGGTGCTCAAAAAAATGGTTTCGGAAATTTTGTTGAAAATTTGAAAAATGGCTTCTAAACTTAAAGGTTTCTCATGTCCAAAAAAAGTAAAATTACATTTATAAAATGATGCCAACATAAAGTATACATACGGGGAATGTAAAATAATAACTATTTTTGGAGGTATTACTATGTATTTTGAAAGTAGAGAAATTGACATTTTGAAATTTGCTAATTTTTCCAAATTTTTGCTAAATTTGGTATTTTTTTTTATAAATAAAAATGAAATATTTTGCCACAAATGTACTACTGTCGTGAAGCACAATATGTGACGAGAAAACGGTCTCAGAATGGCCTGGATAAGTAAAAGCGTTCTAAAGTTATTACCACATAAAGTGACACATGTCAGATTTGCAAAAATCGGCCTGGGATTTAAGGTGGAAAGTGCCTCGGTACTGAAAGGGTTAAGGATCTTTTGATGATATCATCAATGGGAGGAGCCAGAAGAGAAGAACTATACAGCTGGCGCTAGTGCAGAGAAATGTCAGTTTTTATTAAAGAGAAGTGTGTGTGTGTATATGTTTAGAAGAGCTGGATGTGTGTAGCAGGGCTGTATGTCTATAGAAAAGCTATATGTGTATAGCAGAGCGGTGCATGGCAGTGCTGTGTGTGTGTGTCGCAGACAAGAGACACATTTATTTGGGTAGGTAACCACATTCACCATTTCTGGTTGTTAATATAGTCGGCAGATGAAACAGTAAGGGTAACAGGAGCTGACCAAAACTATTTCCCCCCCCCCCCAACCCATGCTACACCCTAAAGTTACTGACCTCGACCCCTCCACTTCAGTATAACACATTTGTTTCAAAGAGAACTTAGAAAATATCAATTTCTAATTTTCTGTTGTCTAAGGGTCCATTCACACGTCCGTATGAATGGTTCCGCATCCGTTCCGCAAATTTGCGGAAGGAGGGGCAGACCCATTCATTTTCAATGGGGCCGCAAAAGATGCGGACAGCACACTGTGTGCTGTCCGCATCCGCACTTCCGTTTTGCAGCTCCACAAAAAAATAGAACAGAGCTGGAGAGGGTTCAAAGGAGGGCAACTAAAGTAATAACTGGAATGGGTGGATTACAGTACCCAGAAAGATTATTAAAATTAGGCTTATTCACTTTAGAAAAAAAACGACTGAGGGGAGATCTAATAATTATGTATAAATATATCAGGGGTCCGTACCGAGATCTCTCCCATGATCTGTTTATCCCCAGGACTGTGACTGTGACGAGGGGACATCCTCTGCATCTGGAGGAAAGAAGGTTTGTGCATAAACATAGAAGAGGATTCTTTACGGTAAGAGCAGTAAGACTATGGAACTCTCTGCCTGAGGAGGTAGTGATGGTAAGTTCACTAAAATAGTTCAAGAGGGGCCTGGATGCATTTCTGGAGTGTAATAATATTACAGGTTATAGTTACTAGAGATGGGTCGTTGATCCAGGGAGTTATTCTGATTGCCTGATTGGAGTCGGGAAGGAATTTTTTCCCCTAAAGTGGGGAAAATTGGCTTCTACCTCACAGGGTTTTTTTTGCCTTCCTCTGGATCAACTTGTAGGATAACGGGACGAACTGGATGGACAGATGTCTTTTTTTTGGCCTTATAAACTATGTTACTATGTGTCCTATTCTTGTCTGGACAAGATAAGGCATTTCTATAGTGCAAAACACGTGTGGACGTGTGAATGGACCCTAAACCTGGGGTGCGTCTTATAAAGCCAAAAACAGGTGATTTCTGAAGGTAATTGGTCACAATGGGTTTTATTTAGGGGTATCAGAATACAGGAGGTTGATTACAAATGTACACTGTTATTAGAAATTTTGAAAACCATGTATTGTCTTCTTTTTACTTCACACTAAGGCTGGGTATTTTGCAAAAAAAATCAAATCTATTTGAATTCAAATTTTCGATTTGAATCTCAATTTTGTTATTTTTGTTAATGAAATTGAAAAAAATACTAAAATTTATTTTCTTTATAGAAACATATATTACTACATTAATTGTACGTAACTTTACAGTTATGTACATAGTTCCAGTGTGAAATTAGTTGTCCCAATCTGTTCGATCAAGACAACAAATTTCACATTTAATGCTGTCCGTCTGCATCAGATGGCATCTGTTGTTATCCTTTTCTTTTTTTTTACGGAAAAAAAGTCCTGCAAGTCTTTTTGTCCTAAAAAAACCCAAACAAACAAACTGATTATACATCTAACTAATGACAACGGAGGACATCTGATGACGATGGGCAGCATTAAATGTGATGGATTTCACACAGTAAGGCCTCGTCCACATTTCCGTGTCAGTGACACATCCGTGAAAAAAAGCGTACGTTTTTCATCCGTGAAGCTGTCCGTGAAGGATCCGTGGTTGGTCCGTGTGTTCGTTTTTACCATCCGTGTGGCATCCGTATTTCACTGACATTGCTCAGCTGAAAATTGATTTCCAAAGAATCTCCTATTAGTCATCAGTGAAAAACGGACGCATCACGGACACAACACGGATGTGTGTCAGTGATTTTCACGGACCCATAGACTTCAATGGGCATGCTTGGTCCGCATCACGGATCAAAGTAGTGCATGTCCCCGTGATTTTTTTACTGACCCACGGTCAGTAAACAAATACTGAAATGTGAACAGATACATTTAAATCAATGGGTGCGTGTGGTGTCCGTGAAAAATGCGGACAGCACACGTCAGTGAAAAACGGAAATGTGGACGAGGCCTAAGTGTGAACTTAAAGGGGTTTTCCAGGCTTTTAATATTGATGAGCACAGGTGTATGAAGAGAAGGCTGTGCGTGCGTGTCTTCT
Organism: Rhinella marina; assembly: GCA_900303285.1. NCBI lineage: Eukaryota > Metazoa > Chordata > Amphibia > Anura > Bufonidae > Rhinella > Rhinella marina. The sequence goes on from ONZH01024240.1 coordinate 435,134, forward strand.
CCTGTCTCTCTTTCTGCTTGCCATGCACATAGCAGCAGGAAGAGAGACTGGAGGCGGCACTTCCGTCTGATAACATCCTGCTTGAAGCCTAGCCATAGCGAGGTACTGTTGATCAATTGTTCGGCGTTATCTTGGTCTCATGTTGTTAAAATGTGAACAGCATGAAGAGGACTGTTTAAATACCAATTGTAATTGAACCAGGAAATTTATTTCAGGGCTGTGAAGTCGTGGAATCGGAGTTTACTCCTAAAATATATAATGAATTAGTACATTTAGTTCAGTGCAATAAGTGCTGAATATATTTTTATAAGAATTTGTGAAAATGATGAAATGTCCTATACATGCCTGTTCTATTCCTGATCTAAGGATTTCGGCTTTTAGTTGAGATGACTGTGTCCTGCCCTTTATGTCCAGTGCATGTTCTCTCTCTATGCTTTATGTTTCCTCTGAGCTCATGTTTGGAGAGGTTAGCTGCTCTCATGGCTTCTATCTGCTGCTGATGTAAAACACCTAGAGCCTTGCAGATGACACTAAACTGTGTAAAGTAATTAACACAGAAGAGGACAGTACACTGCTACAGATGGATCTGGATAGACTGGAGGCTTGGGCAGAGAAGTGGCAGATGAGGTTTAACACTGACAAATGTAAGGTTATGCATATGGGAAGGAATAATGCAAGTCACCAGTACATACTAAATAGTAAAACATTGGGTAACTCTGACATGGAAAAGGACCTAGGAATTTTAGTGAACAGCAAACTAAGCTGCAGAAACCAGTGTCAGACAGCTGCTGCCAAGGCCAATAAGATAATGGGTTGCATCAAAAGGGGCATAGATGCCCGTGATGAGAACATAGTCCTGCCACTTTACAAATCACTAGTCAGACCGCACATGGAGTGCTGTGTACAGTTCTGGGCTCCTGTGAACAAGGCAGACATAGCAGAGCTGGAGAGGGTTCAGAGGAGGGCAACTAAAGTCATAGCTGGAATGAGTGGACTACAGTACCCAGAAAGATTATCAAAATTAGGGTTATTCACTTTAGAAAAAAGACGACTGAGGGGAGATCTAATAACTATGTATAAATATATCAGGGGTCAGTATAGAGATCTCTCCCATGATCTCTTTATCCCAAGGACAGTGACCATGACGAGGGGACATCCTCTGCGTCTGGAGGAAAGAAGGTTTGTTCACAAAAATAGAAGAGGATTCTTTACGGTAAGAGCAGTGAGACTATGGAACTCTCTGCCAGAGGAGGTGGTGATGGTAAGTTCACTAAAAGAGTTCGAGGGGCCTGGATGTATTTCTGGAGGGTAATAATATTACAGGTTATAGTTACTAGATATGGGAGTAATTCTGATTGCCTGATTCTGATTGCCTGATTGTAGTCGGGAAGGAATTTTTCCCCTAAAGTGAGGAAAATTGGCTTCTACCGCACAGGGTTTTTTTTGCCTTCCTCTGGATCAACTTGTAGGAAAACAGGTCGAACTGGATGGACAGATGTCTTTTTTTCGGCCTTATAAACTATGTTACTATGTTACTATGTTACAAGTGAGCGCTTCCATTATGGAGTCTGATGGGGGCACATTCTGATGATCTGAGGTCTGATGGGGGCACATTCTGAGGTCTGATGGGGGCACATTCTGATGATCTGAGGTCTGATGGGGGCACATTTTGATGATCTGAGGTCTGATGGGTGAACATTCTGCTGATCTGAGGTCTGATTGGGGCACATTAAGCCGATCTGAGGTCTGATGGGGGCACATTAAGCCGATCTGAGGTCTGATGGGGCAGATTAAGCCGATCTGAGGTCTGATGGGGGCACATTCTGCTGATCTGAGGTCTGATGGGGGCATAGTAGGGTGATGTGAGGACTGATGGGGGCACATTCTGCTGATCTGAGGTCTGATGGGGGCACAATACGCTGATCTGAGGTCTGATGGGGGCACGTTAAGCTGATCTGAGGTCTGATGGCAAGGGACTGTTAGTTTAGAGATGTAAAAGCTGGGGACGGATTTCCTTTAACATAGGAGTCCCCTTTTTTACTCCTATTAATCCTATATTTTACTGCATTATGTGGTAGCGTATTTAGAGTAGGGTATGTAGAAAGTCTATTGTACTGTACTTAACAACATAGATGATCTAGCAGTTTATATAGTCATCTTGCTATTACAGTATTATAACCACAACTAGTAGTATGTGCCTGTGAAGTTGGAAACGTGCGTTTGGGAAGCCAATAAGTGGGGGGCCCACTCAAGTATGTTTCGCCCCCCCCCCCCATGTGCTGAACCTCTAGCTACGCCTCTGATCAGGCCCTTAGTGAGCTGTACCCAGAGAAGCCTGATAGATTACAAACTGTTTTTGTCATGACTTACCTGTACTATTGATTTTATGCAAATCACTTAAACATGCTCCATGTATGAGGGAGTCGGAGTCAGGGGAAATTGAGGAGTCTGAGTCGGGGCTTTAGCTTCCGACTCCACAGCCCTGATTTATTTGGTGATTCATGGATCAAACCACTGTTGTGAATTTTGCCGTTAAGCTACTTGTTAAAGAACAGCAGGTTGTGCAAAAAGTGCTGAAACATTGTGCATTCAAAAGTTTAGAGAAGGTTGCATTAAAGGGAACCTGTCGCCTCCTTTTCTGAAAATGAGCTGTTAACAGTACCTTAAAGTAGAGCCGAGTGTGATCCTAATGCTGTTGTTGAAACTGAGAACTGCCGGATGAAAACGCTGAAAACTGAACTTTTAATCTTGCTGCGCGGGCTTTCCGGTGTGGGCTTGAAGTCAAGGGGGCAGCGGCCTCCTTGCTTCAAGTCAAGAAAGCCACTCCCCACTTGCGCTTGACTGACAGTTAGCCCGGGTGCCGGGGATCTCCGAAATCTCGCGCATACGCGTTTTACTGCGCGATCCCGGCACCCGGGCTAACTGTCAGTCAAGCGCAAGTGGGGAGTGGCTTTCTTGACTTGAAGCAAGGAGGCCGCTGCCCCCTTGACTTCAAGCCCACACCAGAAAGCCCGCGCAGCAAGATTAAAAGTTCAGTTTTCAGCGTTTTCATCCGGCAGTTCTCAGTTTCAACAACAGCATTAGGATCACACTCGGCTCTACTTTAAGGTACTGTTAACAGCTCGTTTTCAGAAAAGGAGGTGACAGGTTCCCTTTAAAGGAGTTCTCACTTCAGTGGCATTTATCATGTAAAGAAAGTTAATACAAGGCACTTACTAATGTTTTTTTATTACCCATATTGCTTCCTTTGTTGGCTGGAATAATTTTTCCATCGCATTATACACTGCTCTTTCCATGGTTACAGACCACCATACAATCCATCAGTGGTGGTTGTGCTTGCCTCTCTGATGGCTGGGACCATGGGATCGCACATAGGCTTGTGCTTTTTCCTGGATTGTGCAAGCACGACCACCACTGATGGATTGCAGGGTGATCTGTAACCATGTAAATGAGCAGTGTATAATGTGATGGAAAAATGAATCCAGCCAGCAAAGGAGGCAAAATGGATAATAACACTATATTAGTAAGTGGCTTGTATTAACTTTCTCTTCATGATAAATGCCACTTACTGAAGTGAGACAACCCCTTTAGGTTCACCTGTAAAAGGTTAGAGTGCATTTTAGGTTCATCCTGAAATTTCACCCACAAGCCAAATATCTCTAACGTTTTGCGAGTAGTGTATATGTGAGTATGCAGTTAAATACTATGTATGTGTGTTTATAGGTATATGTGAGTATACAGTGCATGATGTTGCTGTGGCGGCTGTAAACTTTCTACAATATGCACTTACACAAGGACAGACATCGCGTTAACTGACTCCCGCTCCTTTCCCGACCCTCTCAAGCTTTCCAACTAGCGGGACCACACTCTCTATTAGTCTACAGCTGGCTGCTCGCCAGTCAGGGCCTGACGTCACTCCGGCTCCACCAGCTTTTTGCTTTCGCCGCTGCTGTACCAGGGCATGTTATAGGCGTTTTCAACTAACTTTATCTAAAAAATACAGTTACATGAGATAGAGGGTTGGGCCAGAGCGCAGCTGCTGCTGTACAGGTGCTGAACTGGAAGACAGGAGCAGGCATAGGCTGTGTGTACTTCATTAATAATGCTGATTGGTCGGGGCTCATTGTAGTTTTCTTTTCTCTCTTTCTCTTTCCTGTTTTCTTCCTTCCTGAGAACTCCATTTCCCAGCGTGCCTTATGGTGGGCAGTTGCCAAGGGATAGGAGGTCGCAGTTGTGTTCTCTGGAGGAGAATTGTCGCAGTGTGGCGGGCCAAGCAAATGACACTGTCGGGCGAGCCAGCGTGACAGCGCCATTATAAGCGCACATAAAATCCCAATAAAATACAGTTCAGTTTGTGGGTGTAACGTGAAAAAATATGGAAAGGTTCAAGGGATATGAATACTTTTTCAAGGCACTGTACTTGATGTAAAAGCTGAAGCTGCATCAAAGACCATTGTAATATGCCCTTGTGTCCAGTTTTGTGGATGGTCATCGATTCATTGACTACTCCAAACAGAGGGATCACATTTGGGTCCGGTCATCTCTATAACAAGAACAAAGGCTAGATAACCATCATGCACTACTTACGGTTGTAGTAGAGTTAACAGTTACACTTGGTGCGTTATCACATCTAGTTAACGCATTATGATTATGACTTTTAACTCTGCTGCATCTGTATTTACCCATTTATTGTATGTAAGACCAGCCTAACTGTAAACTTATTCTTGTCTTACAGGTCATCCATCATGTCTAAAGTTCTGCCCGGAGCTCACATCCAATGTAAAAGCTTTGAGATGGCAGTGCATCGAATGCAAAACCTGCAGTGCCTGTAGGATTCAGGGGAAAAATGCAGTGAGTTTCTTGCTAAGAATAATTTAAAATGTATTTAAGGGGGTTATCACACAAATTAAAAAAAATATCTGGAGTGATGGGCCGCAAACAAAAGAAAAACAGCTGTCTGGTGTAATTTCCCCTTTACTCTTTGCATCTCTGGTACTGTACCTACAGTTTATGTGGGTGGGCTTCCAGGATGGCAGTGCTTTCGGCTTTTTGCCAGGCCTTTTCTCCCCTGAATAGAAAGTAGTCCCCAACGCACAGCCCCAGTTATTCCATGAATAAAGGTCTATGGTATGCAGTACCCACTCCACCACTTTCTTGACAGATGTAGCTATACACTGTATTTTAGTGAATTTTTAGAAAGATATCTGTGTCTGGGCTGCTTCACTTGCCTCTCTGAGATCAGTACGCCGCCACAGAGGAGGAAGAGAGCGGGTAAAATATAGAGAATGTCTGTCCGCCACTTAAAGGGGTATTCCCATCTCACAAATGTGGTTTGTATAGTTAGATATAGCCATACCAATATTATTACTATTAGAATGTATTTATATAAAATGTACCGTTTAGAAGATTTTCCTATTTGTGTAGGCATTGTCCCTCACACATCAGTCAGGCCGTTTCCCCTGGTTACGGCCACCGCAGCCATGTAGTAGTGGTGGTCAGCTTGCTCTTGTTCAAACCCGCTCTGAGGTAACTGCTGTAATGTGAACGCACATTGCATGAGCATGCAGAGACACATCTTGGGGTACTTTCACATCTGCGTTTTGGGCGCAACCAGTCCAAAACGCAATGGTCAGGATCAGTCCAAAACGCAGACTTTATAAACGGACTTTATAAACTGCTCCATAGAGATGAATTGATCTTGGAACAGGATGTGTTTCTGCGTTTTGGAAGCGAAGACAGAAATGCCTAAGCCTTAAGATGTGTCTCCGCATGCTCATGCAATGTGCGTTCACAATACAGCAGTTACCTCAGAGCGGGTTTGAACAAGAGCAAGCCGGCCACCACTACTACATGGCTGCGGTGGCCGTAACTAGGGGCAACTGCCTGACTGATGTGTGTGGGACAATGGATATACAAATAGGGAAATCTTCTAAACGGTACATTTTATATAAATACATTCTATTAGTAATAATATTGGTATGGCTATATCTAACTATACAAACTACATTTGTGACATGGGAATATCCCTTTAATGCCGGACAAGACAGAACAAAAACTCAGCTACAACTGAAACAGCAGCTGGCATTACCAGAGAATAGTTATAATAATGCTTCATTTGAAATGCCATATTCTTTTCATAGTAATACTTTTTGTGGGATAACCCCTTTAAATTAATATATATATATTTTTTTAGTAGAATTTCATTTATCGTGTGTGATGTCTTGCAGGATAATATGCTTTTTTGCGATTCTTGTGATAGAGGATTCCACATGGAGTGCTGTGAACCACCACTGGCACGAATGCCAAAAGGTATGACTGCTAATACGGAAAATTTAAAGAGGAAACACAGTAAAAATCAATCTTCTGATATTTCATAGATTCATGTGAGAACTGGTGACAATGTCACATCTAAGCAGTCTGCAGATGAACGTTGCTATTAAAAATGTGTCACAGCAGTCTAAGCAAACTGAATTTGAACGCTCCTTTACTTAGACCGTTGTGCGATATTTCTAATGGACTATTTATATAAATTACCCTCTATAGTTTTTTTTCAATCCAGGGTATCTTTTCATGAGATAAGGCCAAACACTGAATTGTATATTCTAGCAGAAGAACCACTAATGCTTTGTAATAGTTTCAGTATATGAAGGTATTCTTGCCTTAGAAGCATCTGATTGACATTGCTTGTCTTTGTTTAATGTAGAGATTTGTTTTACTTTTACATGTGACTCCAGTTTAACTTTCCCTGACTGCCCTGAATCCCACAGCTGCTAAAGGATGTGCTGGGGTGGATCCATAGAGCGCATGGCTATCAAGGTTGTCTCACAGATGCTTGATTGAGTTCAAGTCTGGGGAATTAGGAGGCCAGGGTAGTACCTGGAAGTCTTGACCATGCTCTTCCAACCAACCAACCAACCATGTCTAGCTGTTGGACATGTCACATTGATTTGGTAAAAGATCCCATCCGTCCCAGAGAAGACAATCGGCATGTATGTGTTTACTTCATCTGAAAGAATGAATTCATACCCAAATCAATTGACTACCTTCCACATGGATGAGTGGGCCGAGAAAATGCCACAAAAACATTCCTCAGACCATAATTCTACCACCACCAGCTTGTGTTCTTCCAACAATAGTTGCACGGTGTTTATCTGATGTTTCTCGCCTGACATGCCAACTTTCATCTGGTCGATGAATTGTGGTAGCTTTTGATAACATTTTAAAATGAAAATACTAACTCAAATCCTGAAAGAACTATATCTGCTGAAGCTTACCATCTGCTTTATGGTGCCCTTAGTGGCATAGAAGACCTTTTATGTCTTGGACTTACTGTAGATAGATACATTTATTGGTAGGGCAACCCCCGCTGCTTCTGACACGGGGTTGGGTTTTTCAAAATAGCGCTCCTGCGCTCTGCTGTGCCCCCCTGTATTTCTCCCGCTCAGTATGCTAATAATGCATCGAAACAGGGAGGAGGAGAGGCCCGGGTTTCTCAATGGACGTCTCCTTCTCCCTGGCTGTGCTGCGATCCAATCACATCGGAGAGCATCACAGCCAAGGAGTTTTTTTGAGAAACCCGGGCGTCTCCTCCTTCCTGTTCCGATGCTCAGTATTAGCATACTGAGCGGAAGAAATACAGGGGGGCACAGCGGAGCGCAGGAACTCTATTTTGAAAAACCGAACCCCGTGTCAGAAGCAGCAGGGGTTGCCCTACCAATAAATGTATTTATCTACAGTCCAAGACATGAAAGGTCCTCTTTAAGAAATGTGATGTTTCTTCACCTGTTATCTTAAAGTGAACCTGTCACCATGAAAATACTGTCCAGTCTATTGGTGACACGTTGGAGCAGGAGTAGCTGAAAAGTTTGGCATATAGTTTTGTGTGAAAAAGTTTTTAGTATAGCTTGTAACTGATCGAAACCTTAGGACACTCTGAGTTTAGGATTCCAGTGAATGGAGAAATGCAAAGACATTTTAATGTGTACGCAAAGGTGGCTTTCAGTCACTGATAAGGACTGCCCACAAAGGACGTAGGGATTTAAACAAATGAATAAAACCCAAGTTATGCCGAATCCTTTCCCATAAAACTGTGCCTCAGTCTTCTCAGCTACTCCTGCTTGATTACATGATACCGACAGAGCAGACTGGCATCTGCTGCAGAGACTTTGTTAGATGCCCCTGGTTGCCGTTCGTGTTCATGATGTGATGGATCTAGCACTTATGTTGTTTTGTTGCTGTAATGGAGCAAAATAACAGAATAAGGTCAAATATGAATGCAGACTTAAAGGGATCTGCCATCAATGTCAGATTGACACCTGTGGGACTTGCTTCTATCTCCAGAACGGGTCCATGAAGGAGCGTGCATGATGCATAGGAGTGGGTCCCAGAGGTAGAATCTGCAGCTGTTTCATATTGGTGGCATATCCTTGTGATATGTCACCGAACTCTGAAATGACAATACCCCTTTAAATGTCAGTTGCAGGTTTATTTTGAAGTAGCGTACTACTCATTGCGCTCTACTGGTATAATTTTTGTATTTTTCATCTGTTTTAGGCATGTGGATTTGTCAGGTTTGCCGGCCAAAAAAGAAGGGACGGAAGATCCTCCAAGAAAAAGCTGCTCAAATCAAGAGGCGATATGCTAAACCAGCGGGCCGACCAAAAAGCAAACTAAAGCAACGAATGTTGTAAGTCTTTTTACATTTAATATTAATGTGCCTTAATTTCCACAAAATCTGTTTAAATGTATAAGGGCTCCTTTGGGTTTGTCCATTATAAACACTTATTACCACCTTACATAAAATCAAACCTCTATTTCCATCGAACTGACTGTCAGCATTGTGGCTTTTATTAGATTTTGTGCATTTCAGATCAACCCTGTGTGCAATGTGCATTCTCCTTTAAAAAAAAAAACACTGAAGAATATTTCCAGTTATTTAAATAGGACAAAAATAATAAGTGGCAACTAATTGGCCATGTCGAGGTTGGCCATACACACTCATATAATATGACTAAGGGTTGAAGTACACTTGACTTAAAGGGATCATCCAGCTTTTTGGACTTCAACTTTTACTAGCAGTGTGTCTGTTGAAAAAAATCATACTAACCTGTTCTCTGTTGCCCTGTTCCAGCTCCCTGGCTCTGTTCAGCTGTGATCCAGGGCTTTAAACTTTAGGAAAGACAGGGTCACAATCGCCACTGCAACCATTGACTGACTTCAGTGATGACATTTCCCTGGCATGTCACTGCTGGGTCACTTGATGCTTAGGGACATGTCCCTGCTGAGACTGTCATGGGTGCAGCATGCTTCTAGTGAAACTTAAAGTTCACAGAGCTGGACAACCTCTTTAAAGGGGTTTTCCTATCTGGGCATTTATGATTTGATGGGATGTCGTAAATGTTCACTAAATACTCTGAGACCCGCTCCTATCTCAAGAACGAAGCCTGCTTATGCACTGCAATCTCTCCATTCACTGCTATGGGACTTTCGAAAATGACTCACAAGCTCGCTTAGCTGTTTTTGTAAGTGGAGAGGATGCCACGTATGTGCAGCTTGCTGTCCATTCAAAGGTGGGACCTGCACCAGTCACACATTTATGGCATATCCTATTGATATGTTATACGTTTACATATAGGACAGCCCCTTTAACGGGCTTGTGCCTCTTATTGAAATATATGCCACCCAACAGTTATTAATGTTATATCACTTTCCCTAAATACCGCCATTTATCAACTACATATTTGCTAAGACCGAAAAAAGACAAAAGTCCATCAAGTTCAACCCACATTCCTGCCATATCGATCCAGGGTAATACAAAAAAAAAAACCCCTATGAGGGGAAAAAAAAAATCCTTCTCCAGATGTAGCAATCAAAACGAATCTTTGGATCCATCATCCATTTTCTTTTAAGAAGAGGTTGAGCCAAAGGGAAAGGGTGTGTAGAACATGATCTCTATACATTGTAATAAGCCTCAATGTTATTTTGAAATATATACAGTACAGACCAAAAGTTTGGACACACCTTCTCATTCAAAGAGTTTTCAGTATTTTCATGACTATGAAAATTGTAGATTCACACTGAAGGCATCAAAACTATGAATTAACACATGTGGAATTATATACTTAACAAAAAAGTGTGAAACAACTGAAAATATGTCTTATATTCTAGGTTATTCAAAGTAGCCACCTTTTGCTTTGATTACTGCTTTGCACACTCTTGGCATTCTCTTGATGAGCTTCAAGAGGTAGTCACCTGAAATGGTATTCCAACAGTCTTGAAGGAGTTCCCAGAGATGCTTAGCACTTGTTGGCCCTTTTGTCTTCACCATCTCGATTGGGTTCAAGTCTGGTGACTGTGGAGGCCAGGTCATCTGGCGTAGCACCCCATCACTCTCCTTCTTGGTCAAATACCCCTTACACAGCCTGGAGGTGTGTTTGGGGTCATTGTCCTGTTGATAAATAAATGATGGTCCAACGAAACGCAAACCGGATGGAATAGCATGCCGCTGCAAGATGCTGTGGTAGCCATGCTGGTTCAGTATGCCTTCAATTTTGAATAAATCCCCAACAGTGTCACCAGCAAAGCACCTCCACACCATCACACCTCCTCCTCCATGCTTCACAGTGGGAACCAGGCATGTAGAGTCCATCCGTTCACCTTTTCTGCATCGCACAAAGACACGGTGGTTGGAACCAAAGTTCTCAAATTTGGACTCATCA